>JAPEVW010000304.1:69198-170876 GCA_027921565.1 Artemia sinica | reverse complement strand
GTAGCAGTATTAAGCAGCAGCAGAGTAAGTAGTAGCAGTTTTACTGCTAGTGGTAGTAGTAGTAGTATGTAAATAACACCTAATCACAGGGATATAAGTAGTAGTAGTAGCCAGTTACCATACACACGGCTTGAACTCATATCCTTTATGATTTAGGCATCGTTCTCGTTACCATTTCCGCTACCCCGGCAACTTTTAGTGAACAAGATATTATCAGGACATAACATGATTTTGCAAAACATAGGCTGGGGCGGCGTCCTAATCAAAAAGTTACAACCATCACGGTTTGAAGAGGTAGCTGCAAACCTTAATAAAAGACGAAACCAAAGCCACTTAGTAACAATAAAAATGCTAGTTACATTACTTTCTCATGCATGATTAACACTGGAGCTGTTCCAAAATCACATTATCTCAGTTATATCACCACTGGTTTTCTGCCACTTTGAGGTTTGTAAGCCTTTAATTTTTCCTTATGCAAAAGTCTTCTGCTGATTGAGCTCTAGCAGTTGTAATAAATTTCAGATTGTGTAATTTTTTTTGTTGTGTGTAAGTTTTTTGTGGTGTATGTGTAGGTTTTTTGTGTGTATAAGTTTTTGCGTGTGTGTGTAAGTTTTTGTCGTGTGTGTAAGTTTTGTGTGCGTGTAAGATTTTGTGTGGTGTGTGTGTGTGTGTGTAAGTTTTTTTGTGTGTGTAAGTTTTTTTTGTGTGTATGTGTAAGTTTTGTGTGTGTCTTGTGTGTAAGTTTTTTTGTGTGTGTGTGTTAAGTTTTTGTGTGCGTGTAAGATTTTGTGTGTGTGTGTGTGTTGTGTAAGTTTTTTGTGTGTGTGTGAGTTTTTGTGTGTGTGTAAGTTTTTTGTGTGTGTGTGTGTGTGTAAGTTTTTTTGTTGTGTGTGTCTAAGTTTGTGTGTGTGTGTAAGTTTTTTGTGTGTGTGTAAGTTTTGTGTGTGTAAGTTTTTTTGTGTGTGTAAGTTTTTTTGTGTGTTGTGTAAGTTTGTGTGTGTGGTAAGTGTGTTTTAAGTTTTGTGTGTGTAAGATTTTGTGTGTGTGTGTTTTTTGTGTCGTGTAATTTTGTGTGTGTTTGTGTGTGTAAGTTTTTGTGTGTGTGTAAGTTTTTGTGTGTGTGTAAGTATTTTTTGTGTGTGTAAGTGTGTGTGTGTGTGTGTGTAAGTTTTTTTACACACCCACAAAACTGTGTAAGTTTTTTGTGTGTGTAAGTTTTTGTAGCTGTGTGTGTAAGTTTTTGTGTATGTGTAAGTTTTTTGTGTGTTTTTGTGTGTGTGTGTAAGTTTTTTTGTGTGTTGTAAGTTTTTTTGTGTGTGTAAGTTTTTTGTGGTGTTAAGTTTTTGTGTGCAAAATGTATTGTTGTGTGTGTGTAATATTTGTGTGTGTAAGTAATTTTTGTGTGTGTGTAAGTTTTTTTGTGTGTGGTAAGTTTTTGTGTGTGTGTAGTTTTGTGTGTGCGTGTAAGATTTTGTGTGTGTGTAAGTTTTTTTGTGTGTGTGTAAGTTTTTGTGTGTGTGTAAGTTTTTGTGTGTGTGTGTAAGTTTTTGTGTGTGTGTAAGTTTTTGTGTTGTGTGTGTGTGTACTTTTGTGTGTGTAAGTTTTTGTGTGTGTGTAAGTTTTATGGTTTTGTGTGTAAGGTTTTTGTGTGTGTGTAAGTTTTTTGTGTGTGTATGTGTAAGTTTTTGTGTGTGTGTAAGTTTTTGTGTGTGTGTAAGTTTTTGTGTGTGTGTGTAAGTTGGTTGTGTGTGTGTGTAAGTTTTTTTGTGTGGTAAGTTTTTGTGTGTGTGTAAGTTTTGTGTGTGTGTGTGTAAGTTTTTGTGTGTGTGTGTAGTTTTTGTGTGCGTGTAAGATTTTGTTTTGTGTAAACACATTGAACAAAGTTTGTTGTGTGGTGTACACAAGTTTTTTTGTGTGTGTACGTGGTAAAGTTTTGTTGTGTGACACACATGTGTAACTTTTTGTGTGTGTGTGTGTAACTTTTTTGTGTGTGTACAATTTTTGTGTGTGTGTAACACACAAAAACTTTACCACAAGTTGTGTGTGTGTGTAAAAACTTTTGTGTGTGTGTGTGTGTAACATTGTGTAAGTGTTTTTTGGTGTGTAAGTATTTTTTTTGTGTGGTGTAAGTTTTTTTGTGTGTGTAAGTTTTTGTGTTTTTTGTGTGTAAGTTTTTGTGTGTGTGTAAGTTTTTATGTTGTGTGTGTGTGTAAGTTTTTGTGTTGTGTGTGTAAGATTTTTGTGTGTGTGTGTTCATGTGTGTGTTTTTTGTGTGTGTGTGTAAGTGTTTTGTGTGTGTGTAAGTTTTGTGTGTGTGTGTAAGTTTTTGTGTGTGTGTAAATTTTTGTGTTGTGTAAAAAGTTTTTTTGTGTTTGTACAGTTTTTTTGTGTGTGTAAGTATTTTTGTGTGTGTGTGTTTTTGTGTGTGTGTGTAAGTTTGTGTGTGTGTGTGTGTAAGTTTTTTGTGTGTGTGTAAGTTTTATGTGTGTGTGTAAGTTTTGTGTGTGTGTAAGTTTTTTATGTGTGTGTGAGTTTTTTGTGTGTGTGTAAGTTTTGTGTGTGTAAACCATTGTGTGTGGTGTTAAGTTTTTGTGTGTGTGTACGTAATTTTGTGTGTGGGTGTGTGTGTACACAAGTTTTTTTGTGTGTGTTACAATTTTTGTGTGTGTGTAAGTTTTTTGTGTGTGTGTAAGTTTTTTGTGTGTGTGTGTAAGTTTTTTTGTGTGTGTAAGTTTTTTGGTGTGTGTGTGTACAGTTTACACAAACACAAAGTTTTTTTACAAACAAAAAAAGTTTTTTTTGTTGTGTGTGTAAGTTTTTTTTGTGTGTGTGTAAGTTCTTGTGTGTGTGTAAGTTTTTGTGTGTGTGTAAGTTTTTGTGTGTGTAAGTTTTACACATTTGTGTGTGTTTTTTGTGTGTGTGTAAAATCTTACACGCACACAAAAACTTACACACACACAAAAAAAACTTGTAACACACACACACACAAAAACTTGTTGTGTGTGTGTGTGTGTGTACAAGTTTTTTTTGTGTGTGTAAACACACACTTACACAAAAAACTTACACACACACAAAAAACTCCACACACACCAAAAAACTCACACACACAAAAGTTTTTTTACACACACACACACAAAAACTTACACGCACACAAAAACTTACAACACACAAAACTTACACACACAAAAACAACACACAAAAAAACTTACACACACAAAAAAACTTACACACACATAAAAAGTTTTTTGTGTGTGTGTAAAAACTTAAGTTTTGTGTGTGTGTGTAACACACAACACACAAACACACAAATTTTTACACACACACACAAAAATAGTTTTTACACACACAAAAAAAACTTACACTGTAAATACGATTACACACACAAAAACTTGTTACACACACACACACACACAAAACTTTTACACACACAAAAAAAAGTTACACACACACACAAAAACTTACACACACACACAAAAACTTACACACACAAAAAAACTTACACACACACAAAAAAACTTACACACACAAAAAAACTTACACACACACAAAAAAACTTACACACACACAAAAAACTCACACACACACAAAAAACTCACACACACAAAAACTTACACACACACACACAAAATCTTTTTGTGTGCACACAAAAAACTTACACACACACAAAAAAAACTTACACACACACAAAAAAACTTACACACACAAAAAAAACTACACACACACAAAAACTTACACACACAAAAAAACTTACACACACAAAAACTTACACACACACAAAAAACTTACAAAACACAAAAAAACTTAAACAACAAAAAAACACTTACACAAATCTTACACGCACACAAAAACTTACACACACACAAAATACTTACACACACACAAAAACTTACACACACACAAAAAAACTTACACACACACACACAAAAACTTACACACACACAAAAAAAAACTTACACACACAAAAAAACTTACACACACACACACACACAAAAACTTACACACACACAAGATTTTTGTGTGTGTGTGTTGTAACACACACAAAAAACTTACACACACACACAAAAACTTACACACACAAAAAAAACTGTACACACACACACACACACACACAAAAACTTACACACACAAAAAAATTTACACACACAAACACTTACACACAAAAACTTACACACACAAAAAAACTTACACACACACACACACACACAAAAAATCTTACACACACACACAAAAAACTTACACACACAAAAAAACTTACACACAACACACAAAAACTTACACACACAAAAAAACTTACACTCACACACACACACAAAAACTTACACACACACAAAAACTTACTTACACACACAAAAACTTACACACACACAAAAACTTACACACACAAAAAAACTTACACACACACACACACAAAAAATTTACACACACAAAAAAACTTACACACACAAAAAACACACAAAAAAAACTTACACAAAAACACACAAAAACTTGAGTTTTTTTTGTGTAAGTGTGAGTTTTTTGTGTAAACAACAAGTTTTTCTTGTTGTGTGTGTAAGTTTTTTTGTGTGTGTGTTTGTTTGTGTTGTGTGTGTAAGTTTTTGTGTGACATAAACACAAAAAAACTTGTGTACAGTTTTGTGTAACACAAAAAACTACACACACACAAACATGTGTGTACAATTTTTGTGTGTGTTACTAGTTGTGTGTGTGTAAAGTTTTTGTGTGTTACAGTACACAAAAAACAACACACCGTGTTGTGTGTGTAACACAAAAAAACTTTGTGTGTGTGTAAACAAAAACTTACACACACACAAAATCTTCACACTACAAAGTTTTTTTACACACAAAAAAAACTTGTAAGTTTTTTTTTGTGTGTAAGTTTTTGTGTGTGTGTGTAAGTTTTTGTGTGTGTGTGTAAGTTTTTGTGTGTGTGTAAGTTTTTGTGTGTGTGTGTGTGTGTAAGTTTTTTTGTGTGTGTAAGTTTTTATGTGTGTGTAAGTTTTTGTGTGTGTAAGTTTTGTGTGTGTGTGTGTGTATGTGTAAGTTTTTGTGTGTGTGTAAGTTTTTTTTGTGTGTGTGTACACACACACACAAAAAAGTTTTTTTTTGTGTGTGTGTAATTTTTTTTGTGTGTGTGTAAGTTTTTGTGTGCGTGTAAGTTTTTACACACACACAAAAAAGTTACACACACACACAAAAAGTTTTTGTGTGTGTGTAAGTTTTTGTGTGTGTGTAAGTTTTTGTGTGTGTGTGTAAAGTTTTTTTGTGTGTGTGTGTGTAAGTTTTTGTGTGTGTGTGTAAGTTTTGTGTGTGTGTGTAAGTTTTTTTGTGTGTGTGTAAGATTTTGTATGTGTGTAAGTTTTTGTGTGTGTGTAAATTTTTTGTGTGTGTAAGTTTTTTGTGTGCGTGTAAGATTTTGTGTGTGTGTGTGTAACACAAAAAAGTTTTTGTGTGTGTGTAAGTTTTTTGTGTGTGTGTAAGTTTTTGTGTGTGTAAGTTTTTGTGTGTGTGTGTGTAAGTTTTTGTTGTGTGTGTGTAAGTTTTTGTGTGTGTGTAAGTTTTTGTGTGTGTGTGTGTAAGTTTTTTTGTGTGTGTAAGTTTTTGTGTGTGTGTGTAAGTTTTTGTGTGTGTGTGTGTAAGTTTTTTGTGTGTGTGTGTGTAAGTTTTTTGTGTGTGTGTAGTTTTTTTACACACACAAAAAAAAGTTTTTGTTGTGTGTACTGTAAAACTTACACACACACAAAAATTTGTGTGTAAAAACTTTTTGTGTGTGTAAAAACTTACACACACAAAAGTTTTACACACAAAAAAACTTACACACAAAAAAAACTTGTGTGTGTAAGTGTGTGTGTAAGTTTTTTGTGTGTGTGTAAGATTTTTTGTGTGTGTGTGTGTAAGTTTTTTGTGTGTGTTGTGTAAGTGTGTTTTTTGTGTGTGTGTGTAAGTTTTGTGTGTGTGTGTGTGTGTGTGTAAGTTTTTGTGTAAGTGTGTGTGTGTAAGTTTTTGTGTGTGTGTAAGTTTTTGTGTGTGTGTTTAAGTTTTTGTGTGCGTGTAAGATTTTGTTGTGTGTGTGTGTGTGTAAGTTTTTTGTGTGTGTAAGTTTTTTTGTGTGTATGTGTAAGTTTTTGTGTGTGTGTAAGTTTTTTTTTGTGGTGTCAAAGTGTTTTTGTTGTGTAGTTTTTTATGCAAATGTGTTGTGTGTAAATTTTGTGTGTGTGTAAGTATTTTTGTGTGTGTGTAAGTTTTTTTGTGTGTGTGTAAGTTTTTGTGTGTGTGTAAGTTTTTGTGTGTGTGTAAGTTTTTTTTTGTGTGTGTAAGTTTTTGTGTGTCTGTAAGTTTTTTTTGTGTGTGTGTAAGTTTTTGTGTGTGTGTAAGTTTTATTGTTTGTGTAAGTTTTTGTGTGTGTGTGTAAGTTTTGTGTGTGTTTTTGTGTGTGTGTAAGTTTTTTTTTGTGTGTGTGTGTGTAAGTTTTTGTGTGTGTAAGTTTTTTTTGTGTGTGTGTAAGTTTTTGTGTGTGTGTGTGTGTTGGTTAAAAATATGTTCTTGGTCCAAAAAGATGAAGTTTTGCAAATCTATGTTCAAAAATATGTTGTTATTCGAAATATCATAGTTTTAGCATTAATCGTATTTACAGCGGTAGTAATAGAAGTAGTAGTACAGTACTAGTATAAATTTAGTACCAGCAGTAGTAGTAATAAAAACAGTAGTAGTAGTAATAGTAGCACTAATAGTAAAAGTAGTAGTAGTATTTATAGCAGTTTAGTATGTGTACTAGTATTACCTGCTATTAGTAGTAGTAGTATTAGCAGTAGCAGTATTAGTAGCAGCAGAGTAAGTAGTAGCAGTTTTACTGCTAGTGGTAGTAGTTAGTGTAGTAGTAATAAAACCTAATCACAGGATATAGTAGTAGTAGTAGCCGTTACCATACCCAGGCTTGAAATCATATGTGTGTTTATGATTTAGGATCGTCTCGTTACCATTTCGCTACGGCAAAGTTTTTTTAGTGAACAAGATATTATCAGACATAACATGATTGTTGCAAACAAATGATGGGTACGTCATAATCAAAAAGTTACAACCATCACGGTTGAAGAGGTAGCTGCAACCTAATAAAAGACGAACCAAAGCCACTAGTAACAATAAAAATTGCTAGTTACATTATTTCTCATGATGATTAACACGGATGCTGTCCCAAATCACATTATCTCATTTATATGTACACTGGTTTCTTGCCTTTGAGGTTTTAGCGTTTTTATTTTTTTTATGCAAGTCTTCTGCTGATTGAGCTCAGCAGTGTAAATTTTCATATTTAACATTAAAAAGCTTAAATTGGTCACTTTAGTGTTGCATTTTGTGGGTTTGATTAAAGCAAGGGACAGATTAAAAACCTTACACCTAGAAAATATGCAAAAATGTGGTTCAAAACTTGTTGTTGCTATGTAAAAATGTGTTGCTGTTCAAAAAAAAAAATGACAATATGCAACTTCCTTGTTCAAATTTTGGTGTTACCTAGAATAAAATAAAAAATATACAAATGTAAGGTTCAAAATTTGTTGTGTCTCAAAAGAAGTTTTTGAAAGTAAGCAAACTTGTGGTTCAAAATGTATTGATGCTAAAAATACGATTAAAATATGCAAATATTTTGCACACAAAATATTTGTGTGTGTAAGTTTTTTTGTGTGTGTGTAAGTTTTTTTGTGTGTGTGAGTTTTTGTGTGTGTGTAAGTTTTTGTGTGTGTGTGTAAGTTTTTTTTGTGTGTGTAAGTATTTTTGTGTGTGTGTAAGTTTTTGTGTGTGTGTGTGTGTGTAGTTTTTTGTTGTGTGTGTAAGTTTTTGTGTGTGTGTGTAAGTTTGTGTGTGTGTGTAAGATTTTTGTGTGTGTGTAAGTTTTTTTTGTGTGTGTGTGTGTGTAAGTTTTTTGTGTGTTTGTAAGTTTTTTTTGTGTGTATGTGTAAGTTTTTGTGTGTGTGTAAGTTTTTTTGTGTGTGTGTGTGTGTGTAAGTTTTTTTGTGTGTGTGTAAGTTTTTGTGTGTGTGTGTAAGTTTTTGTGTGTGTGTAAGTTTTTTGTGTGTGTAAGATTTTTGTGTGTGTGTGTGTGTAAGTTTTTTTGTGTGTGTGTGTGTAAGTTTTTTGTGTGTGTGTGTAAGTTTTTTGTGTGTGTGTAAGTTTTTGTGTGCGTGTAAGTTTTGTTGTGTGTGTGTGTAAGATTTTTTTGTGTGTGTGTAAGTTTTTTTGTGTGTGTGTAAGTTTTTTTGTGTGTGTAAGTTTTTGTGTGTGTGTGTAAGTTTTGTGTGTGTGTAAGTTTTTGTGTGCGTGTAAGATTTTGTGTGTGTGTGTGTGTGTAAGTTTTTTGTTGTGTGTAAGTTTTTTTGTGTGTATGTGTGTAAGTTTTTGTGTGTGTGTGTGTAAGTTTTTTTGTGTGTGAGTAAGTTTTTTGTGTGTGTAAGTTTGTGTGTGTGTTGTGTGTGTAAGTTTGTGTGTGTAAGTTTTTTTGTGTGTGTGTAAGTTTTTTTTTTTTGTAAGTTTTTGTTGTGTGTGTGTAAGTTTTTTTGTGTGTGTGTAAGTTTTGTGTGTGTGTAAGTTTTGTGTGTGTGTGTAAGTTTTTTTGTGTGTGTGTAAGTTTTTTTGTGTGTGTGTGTAAGTTTTTTGTGTGTGTGTAAGTTTTTGTGTGTGTGTGATTTAAGTTGTTTGTGTGTGTGTGTGTAAGTTTTTTTGTGTGTGAGTTTTTGTGTGTGTGTAAGTTTTTGTGTGTGTGTGTAAGTTTTTTTTGTGTGTGTAAGTTTTTTTGTGTGTAAGTTTTTTGTGTGTGTGTAAGATTTCGTGTGTGTGTGTAAGTTTTTTTGTGTGTGTAAGTTTTTTTGTGTGTATGTGTAAGTTTTTGTGTGTGTGTAAGTTTTTGTGGTTCAAAATGTATTGTTGCTAAAAATACGATTAAAATTTACAAATATTTGGCGTGTAAATATTTGTGTAAGTGTGTGTAAGTGTGTGTAAGTTTTTTTTGTGTGTGTGTGTTTTTTTGTGTGTGTGTAGTGTTTTTGTGTGTGTGTGTAGTTTTTTTGTGTGTGTAAGTTTTTTTTGTGTAAGTTTTTGTGTGTGTGTAATTTTTTGTGTGTGTGTAGTTTTTTTTGTGTGTGTGTGTAAGTTTTTTGTGTGTGTGTGTTTTTTTTTGTGTGTGTAAGTTTTTTTGTGTGTGTAAGTTTTTGTGTGTGTAAGTTTTTGTGTGTGTGTAAGTTTTTGTGTGTGTCTAAGTTTTTTTTGTGTGTGTGTGTAAGTTTTGTGTGTGTGTGTGTGTGTTTTGGTTTGGTGTAAAAATATGTTCTTGGTCCAAATAAGATGAAGTTATGCAAATCTATGGTTCAAAAATATGTTGTTATTCGAAAATATCATAGTTTTAGCATTAATCGTATTTACAGCGGTAGTAAAAAAGTAGTAGTGTACAGTACTAGTATAAATTTAGTACCAGTAGTAGTAGTAATAAAACCAGTAGTAGTAGTAATAATAGCACTAATAGTAAAAGTAGTAGTAGTATTTATAGCAGTAGTATTAGTACTAGTATTGTGTGCTATTAGAAGTAGTAGTATTAGTAGTAAGTTTTTATTAGTAGCAGCAGTGTAAGTGTTGCAGTTTTTACTGCTAGTGTGTAGTAGTGTAGTAGTAATTTTTGTAATCACAGGATATAGTAGTAGTAGTAGCCGTTGTAAGTTTACCCAGGCTTGTAAAATGTGTAATTTTTATGTGTTGTAGGGATCGTCTCGTTACCATTTCGCTGTGTGTAAGTTTTTTGTGTGTGTGTGTGTGTGTGTAAGTTTTTTTGTGTGTGTAAGTTTTTGTGTGTGTGTGTAAGTTTTTTGTGTGTGTAAGTTTTTATGTGTGTGTAAGTTTTTTTGTGTGTGTGTAAGTTTTTGTGTGTAAGTGTAAGTTTTTGTGTGTGTGTAAGTTTTTTTGTGTGTGTAAGTTTTTTTGTGTGTGTGTAAATTTTGTGTGTGTAAGTTTTTTGTGTGTGTAAGTATTTTTGTGTGTGTGTGTAAGTTTGTGTGTGTGTGTGTGTAAGTTTTTTTTGTGTAACAAGTTTTTACACACAAAAACAAAAAAACTTTTACACACAAAAAAACTTACACACACACAAAAAAACTTGTGTGTGTAAGTTTTTGTGTGTGTAAGTTTTTGTGTGTGTGTGTAAAATCTTACACGCACACAAAAACTTACACACACACACAAAAAAAGTTACACACACACAAAAAACTTACACATACACACAAAAAAACTTACACACACAAAAAAACTTACACACACACACACACAAAAAAACTTACACACACACAAAAATACTTACACACACACAAAAAGTTTTACACACACACACACAAAAAACTTACACACACACAAAAACTTACACACACACACACAAAAACTTACACACACACAACAAAAAACACACACAAAAAAAAACTTACACACACACAAAAATCTTACACGCACACAAAAACTTACACACACAAAAACTTACACACACACACAAAAACTTACACACAAAAAAAAAACTTACACACACACAAAAACTTACACACACACAAAAACTTAAAACACATACAAAAAACTACACACACACACAAAAAAACTTACACACACAACACACACACACAAAATCTACACACACACAAAAAACTTACACACACACAAAAACTTACACACACACACAAAAAACTTACACACACAAAAAAAAACTTACACACACACACAAAATCTTACACACACACAAAAAAACTTACACACACACAAAAACTTACACACACACACACACAAAAAACTTACACACACAAAAAAACTTACACACACACACACACACACACAAAACTTCTTACACACACACAAAAACTTACACACACACAAAAACTTACACACAAAAAAAAACTACACACACACAAAAAACTTACACACACACACAAATATTTACACAAAATTTGCATGTAAGTTTTTTAACACACACAATAAATTTTTAACACACAAAAAAACTTACAAAAACACAAAAAAACTTACACATACACACAAAAACTTACACACACACAAAAACTTACACATACACAAAAAAACTTACACACACAAAAAAAACACACACACACAAAAAAAACTTACACACACACACAGTTTAAAATCTTACACACACAAAAAACTTACACACACACAAAAACTTACACACACACAAAAAAACTTACACACACAAAAAAACAAAAAACACACACACAAAAAAACTTACACACACACAAAACTTACACACACACAAAAACTTGTGTGTGTAAGTTTTTACACACACAAAAAACTTAACACACACACACACACAAAAATCTTACGCGCACACAAAAACTTACACACACAAAAAAACTTACACACACACACAACAAAACTTACACACACAAAAAACTTACACACACACACACAAAAACACACACACAAAAACTTACACACACACAAAAACTTACACACACAAAAAAACTTACACACACACAAAAAAACTTACACACAAAAATACTTACACACACACAAAAAAACTTACACACACAAAAAAAACTTGTGTGTTTTTGTGTGTGTGTGTAAGTTTTTTTACAAAAACACACACACAAAAACTTACACACACAACAAAAAACTTACACACACACACACAAAAAAACTTACACACACTTAAAAGTTTTTACACACACACACACACACAAAATCTTACTTACACACACACACAAAAAAACTTACACAACACAAAAAAAACTTACACACACACACACACAAAAAACTTACACACACAAAATTTACACACACACACACAAAAACTTACACACACACACAAAAACTTACACACACAAAAAAGTTACACACACACACAACACAAAAACTTACACACAAAATTTTACTACACACACACACAAAAAAACTTACACACACACAAAAACTTACACACACACAAAAAACTTTACACACACTTACACACACAAAAAAACTTACACACACAAAAAGTTTTACTTACACACACACACACAAAAATTTACACGCCAAATATTTGCATATTTTAATCGTATTTTTAGCATCAATACATTTTGAACCACAAGTTTGCTTACTTTCATTGTCTTTTGAGACACAACAAATTTTGAACCTTACATTTGTATTTTTTTTTTATTCTAGGTAAAGTTTTTTTGAACAAGGAAGTTTTGCATATTGTAAGTTTTTGTTTTAAACAGCAACACATTTTCATGTGCAACAACAAGTTTTGAACCAGTTTTTTTTGCATAATTTTCTAGTGTGTATGTAAGTTTTTTAATCTGTCCCTTGCTTTAAGTTTTTCAAACCCACAAAATGCAGTTTTTTGTGTGAACCAATTTAGTGTTTTTTAATGTTAAATATGAAAATTTAAACTGCTGAGCTCAATCAGCAGAAGACTTGTGTGTGTGAAAAATAAAAGCTAAAACCTCAAAGGCAAGAAACCAGTGTGACATAAAATGAGATAATGTGATTTGGGACAGCATCCGTGTGTAATCATCATGAGAAATAATGTAAACTAGTGTGTTTTTAATTTTTTTTGTGTTACTAGTTTTTTGGTTCGTAAGTTTTTTATTAGGTTGCAGCTACCTCTTCAACCGTGTGGTGTAAGTTTTTTTGTGTGTGTGTAACTTTTGATTATGACGTGCCCATTTGTTTGTTTTTTTGCAAAGTTTCATGTTATGTCTGTAATATCTTGTTGTGTAAAAGTTGCCGTGTGCGAAATGGTAACGAGACGATCCCTAAATCAGTTTTAAAGGATATGATTTCAAGCCTGGGTATGGTAAGTTTTTGTGTGTGGCTACTACTGTACTATATTGTGTGATTAGGTGTTATTACTACTACTACTACTACCACTAGCAGTAAAAAACTACTACTTGTTGTGTCTGTGTGTACTAAGTTTACTGCTGTGTGTGTAGTTTACTTTGTACTAAATAGCAGTGTGTAATACTTTACTAATACTACTGCTATAAGTTTTACACACAAAAACTTACACACACTATGTAAAACTACTATTACTACTACACACACACAAAAAGTTTTACTACTACACAAAACTAAATTTTTACTAGTACTGTGTGTACTACTTTATTACAAACCGCTGTAAATACGATTAATGCTAAAACTTGATACGAATAACAAAAACATTTTGACACATAGACAAAAACTTCATTTTATGTTGGACACAAGAAGTTTTATTTTTAACACACACAACAAACACACACACACAAAAAACTTACACACACACAAAAACTGTGTGTTAGACACACACAAAAAAACTTACACACACAAAAAACTTACACACACACACACACAACAAAAACTTACACACAGTTTTTTTGTGTGTACACACACAAAAAACTTACACACACACAAAAAACACACACACACACAAAAACTTACACACACAAAAACTTACACACACACACAAAAAACTTACACACACACAAAAAAACTTACACACACACACACACAAAAACACACACACACTTACACACACACAAAAAAACACACACACACACACAAAAAACTTACACACACAAAAAAACTTTACACACACACTTACACACACAAAATTTTGTACACACAAACAAAAAACAAACAATTACATTTTGAACCACAAAAAACTTACACACACACACAAAAACTTACACATACACACAAAAAAACTTACACACACAAAAAAACTTACACCACACACACACACACACACAAAAATCTTACACGCACACAAAAACTTACACACACACAAAAACTTACACACACACACAAAAACTTACACACACACACACAAAAAAACTTACACACAAACTTACACACACACAAAAAACTTACACACACACAAAAACTTACACACAAAAACACACACACACAAAAAATTTTTGTGTAACACACACAAAAAAACTGGTGTAAGATGAAGTTTGTTTTTTTGTGTGTGTTTTTGTGTGTGTGTAAGTTTTTACACACAAAAAAAAACTTACACACACACAAGTTTTTTTTTGTGTGTGTAAGTTTTTGTGTGTGTGTGTGTTTTTTTGTGTGTGTAAGTTTTTTTGTGTGTGTGTAAGTTTTGTGTGTGTGTGTGTGTGTAAGTTTTTTTGTGTGTGTAAGTTTTTTTGTGTGTGTAAGTTTTTTTGTGTGTGTGTGTAAAAGTGTTTGACACACAAAAAGTTTTTGTGTGTGTGTAAGTTTTTTTGTGTGTGTAAGTTTTTTTGTGTGTGTAAGTGTGTGTGTGTAAGTTTTTTTGTTGTGTGTGTGTAAGTTTTTGTGTGTGTGTGTGTAAGTTTTTGTGTGTGTAAGTTTTTTTGTGTGCACACAAAAGTGTTTTTTGTGTGTGTGTGTGTAAGTTTTTACACACACAAAAAAGTTTTTTTTGTGTGTGTGTAAGTTTTTTGTGTGTGTAAGTTTTTTGTGTGTGTAAGTTTTTTTTGTGTGTAAGTTTGTGTGTGTGTAAGTTTTTGTGTGTGTGTGTAAGTTTTTACACGCAAAAAAACTGTTTTACACACAAATTTTGTGTGTGTGTATGGTTCAAAATTTTTGTTGTTCACACAAAATTTTTTTAGTTTTAGCATTAATTGTTTTGTGCGTGTGTGTAAAGTTTTTTAGTAGTACAGTACAAGTGTGTGTAAGTGTGTGTGTAGGTTTTTTTGTGTGTGTGTAAGTTTTTTTTGTGTGTGTAAGTTTTTGTGTGTGTGTGTAAGTTTTTGTGTGTGTGTAAAGTTTTTGTGTGTGTGTAAGTTTTTGTGTGTGTGTGTAAGTTTTTGTGTGTGTGTACAGTTTTTTTGTGTGTGTGTAAGTTTTTGTGTGTGTGTGTGTGTGTAAGTTTTTTTTTGTGTGTGTAAGTTTTTGTGTGTGTGTAAGTTTTTTTTTGTTGTGTGTGTAAGTTTTTTGTTTTGTGCGTGTAAGATTTTGTGTGTTTGTGTGTGTGTAAGTTTTTTGTGTGTGTGTAAGTTTTTTGTGTGTGTGTAAGTTTTTTTTTTTGTTTTGTGTGTGTGTGTAAGTTTTTTTTGTTTTGTGTGTGTGTGTGTGTAGTTTTTTTGTGTGTTGTAAGTTTTTTTGTGTGTGTGTAAGTTTTTTTTGTGTGTGTGTGTGTAGTTTTTTTTGTGTGTGTGTAAGTTTTTGTGTGTGTGTGTGTTTGTGTGTGTGTGTAAGTTTTTTTTTTGTGTGTAAGTTTTTGTGTGTGTTGTGTGTGTGTAAGTTTTTGTGTGTGTGTGTAAGTTTTTGTGTGTGTGTTTGTGTGTGTGTGTAAGTTTTTTTGTGTGTGTAAGTTTTTGTGTGTGTGTGTGTAAGTTTTTTTGTGTGTGTGTAAGTTTTTGTGTGTGTGTAAGTTTTTTGTGTGTGTGTTTTGTGTGTAAGATTTTTTTTTTGTGTGTGTAAGTTTTTTTGTGTGTGTGTGTGTAAGTTTTTTGTGTGTGTGTAAGTTTTTGTGTGTGTGTAAGTGTTTGTTTTGTGTGTGTGTAAGTTTTTTGTGTGTGTAAGTTTTTTTGTGTGTGTGTAAGTTTTTGTTGTGTTTGTGTGTGTAAGTTTTTGTGTGTGTGTGTTTTGTGTGTAAGTTTTTTTGTGTGTTGTGTGTGTGTAAGTTTTTTTGTGTGTGTGTAAGTTTTGTGTGTGTGTGTAAGTTTTTGTGTGTGTGTAAGTTTTTGTGTGTGTGTAAGTTTTTTGTGTGTGTAAGTTTTTTTTGTGTGTGTAAGTTTTTTGTGTGTGTAAGTTTTTTTTTGTGTGTGTAAGTTTTTTTTGTGTGTGTAAGTTTTTTTGTGTGTGTGTAAGTTTTTGTGTGTGTGTAAGTTTTGTGTGTGTGTGTGTAAGTTTTTTGTGTGTGTGTAAGTTTTTTTTGTGTGTATGTGTAAGTTTTTTTTGTGTGTGTGTGTGTGTGTAAGTTTTTGTGTGTGTGTGTAAGTTTTTGTGTGTGTGTAAGTTTTTTGTGTGTGTGTAAGTTTTTTGTGTGTGTGTAAGTTTTTTGTGTGTGTAAGTTTTTTTTGTGTGTGTAAGTTTTTTTGTGTGTGTGTAAGTTTTTGTGTGTGTGTGTTTTTGTGTGCAAAGGTAGTTTTTTGTGTGTGTACACACAAGAGATAATTTACATTTGGGACAGGTGTGTTAATCACATGAGTGTGTAATGTAACTAGCAAGTTTTTTGTGTGTGTAGTTTTTTGTGTGTGTGTGTGTGTGCAGTTTTTTCTTGTGTGTGTGTAAGTTTTTGTGTGTGTGTAAGTTTTTTTGTGTTGTTTTTTGTGGTACACAAGTTTTTTGTGTGTGTGTTGACACACACACAAAAAGTTTTTTTGTGTGTGTAACACACATTTGTGTGTGTTGTACATGTTTTGTGTGTCTTACACACACAAAAGTTTTTTTGTGTGTGAAAATGGTTTTGAACACACAAAAAAACTTACTAATAGTGTGTAAGTAATTTTTACTGTGTACTTTTTGCTATGTGTGTACTACTTTTTTTGTGTGTGTACTTTTTGTGTGTACTAGTTTTTTTTTACACTGTACTACTGGTACTGTGTTTATACTAGTTTGTTGTGTGTGTGTAAGTTTTACCGTGTGTGTACGATTAATGTGTTTAAAAAAACTTGTGATGTGTTCGTAACAAAATATTTTGAACCATAGATTTGCATGTGTGTGTTCATTTTTGTGTGTGGACCAAGTTTTTTTACACAAACCAAACAACACACACACACACACAAAAAAACACACACACACAAAAAACACACACACACAAACACACACAAAAAAAACTTGTAACACACAAAAAACTTACACATACACACAAAAAGTTTTTACACACACAAAAAAACTTACACACACACACACAAAATCTTACACACACACAAAAGTTTTACACACACACAAAAACTTACACACACACACAAAAACTTGTGTACACACAAAAAAACTTACACACACAAAAAAAAACTTACACACACACACACACACAAAACTTACACACACACAAAAACTTACACACACACAAAAACTTACACACACACACAAAAAACTTACACACACACAAAAAAACTTACACACACACAACAAAAACTTACACACACACAAAAAAACTTACACACACACACTGTACACACACAAAAACTGTAACACACACACAAAAAAGTTTTTTACACACACACACACACACACAAGTTCTTACACACACAAAAAACTTACACACACACAAAAACTTACACACACACACACACAAAAAACTTACACACACAAAAAAACTTACACACACACAAAAACTTACACACACACAAAAAACTTACAAACACAAAAAACTTACACACACACACACATACACAAAATCTTGTGTGTGTAAAAACTTACACACACACAAAAACTTAAAAAAACTTACACACACAAAAAAAAAACACACACACACAAGTTTCACACACACAAAAGTTTTTTACACACACACACACACACACAAAACTTACACACACACAAAAAACTTACACACACACAAAGTTTTTTACACACACACACAAAAAAACTTACACACACAAAAAAAACTTACACACACACACACACACAAAATCTTACACGCACACAAAAACTTACACACACACACAAAAAAACTTACACACACACACAAAAAACTTACACACACACAAAAAACTACACACACACAAAAAACTTACACACACAAAACACACACACACACAAAGTTTTTTACACACACAAAAACTTACACACACACAAAAAACTTACACACACACACACACAAAAAACTTACACACACACACAAAGTTTTTTACACACACACAAAAGTTTTTACACGCACAAACAACATATTTTGTGTTGTATTTTTACACAACAAACATTTACAACCACAAAAACTTACACACACACAAAAAACTTACACACACACAAAAAACTTAAACATACACACACAACACACAAAAAAAAACTTACACACACACAAAAACTTACACACACACACAAAAAAACACAAAAAAATTTACACACACACACACAAAACTGTACACACACACACACACAGTTTTTACACACACAAAAACACACACACACACACACACAAAAAACTTACACACACACAAAAACTTACACACACACAAAAACTTACACACACACACAACACACACACACACACACAAAAACTTACACACACAAAAAAACTTACACACACAAAAAAAACACAAAAAACTTACACACACACAAAAAACTTACACACACACAAAAAACTTACACACACACACACACAAAAAAACTTACACACACACAAACACACACACACACAAAAACTTACACACACACACAAAAAACTTTGTGTGTGTAAAAAAAACTACACACACACACACACAAAAACTTACACACACAAAAAAACTTACAAAACACACACACAAAAAACTTACACACACAAAAAACTTACACACACACACACACACAAAAAACTTACACACACACAAAAAACTACACACACACAAAAACTTACACACAACACACAAAAAAACTTACACACACACACAAAAAACTTACACACACAAAAACACAAAAAAACTTACACACACAAAAAACTTACACACACACACACACAAAAAACTTACACACACACAAAAAACTTACACACACACAAAAACTTTGTGTACACACACAAAAACTTACACATACACACAAAAAAAACTTACACACACAAAAAAACTTACACACACACACACACACACAAAATCTTACACGCACAAAAAACTTACACACACACAAAAAACTTACACACACACAAAAAACTTACACACACAAAAAAACTTTACACACACACACAAAAAAACTTACACACACAAAAAAAGAACCACACACATAAAACTTAAGTTTTTACACACACAAAAAACTTACACACACACAAAAGTTTTACACACACACAAAAACTACACACACACAAAACAATTTTTTTACACCACACACACACACACAAAATCTTACACGCACACAAAAACTACACACACACACACAAAAACTTACACACACACAAAAAGTTTTACACAACACACAAAAAACTTACACACACACAAACAAAAACTTACACACACAACAAAAAACTTGTGTGTACACAAAAACTTACACACATACACAAAAAAACTTACACACACACAAAAAAACTTACACACACACACACAAAATCTTACACGCACACAAAAACTTACACACACACAAAAAAACTTACACACACACAAAAAACTTACACACACACAAAAACTTACACACACACAAAAAACACACACACAAAAAACTTACACACACAAAAAAACTTACACACACACAAGTTTTTACACACACACACAAAAACTTACACACACACAAAGTTTTACACACACACACAAAAACTTACACACACAAAAAAACTTAACACACACACACAAAAACTTACACACACACAAAAAAACTTGTAACACACACACACACAACACAAGTTTTTGTGTGTGCACACAAAAGTTTTTTGTGTGTGTGTTTTTTGTGTGTGTGTAAGTTTTTTGTGTGTGTGTAAGTTTTTGTGTTATGTGTAAGTTTTTGTGTGTGTGTAAGTTTTTGTACACAAAAGTTTTTTTGTGTGTGTAAGTTTTTTGTGTGTGTGTGTAAGTTTTTTGTGTGTGTAAGTTTTTTGTGTGTGTGTAAATTTTGTGTGTGTGTGTGTAAGTTTTTTTGTGTGTGTAAGTTTTTTTGTGTGTGTGTGTAAGTTTTTTTGTGTTGTGTAAGTTTTTGTGTGTGTGTGTGTGTGTAAGTTTTTTTGTGTGTGTAAGTGTGTGTGTGTAAGTTTTTTTTGTGTGTGTAAGTTTTTAGTTTTGTGTGTGTGTAAGTTTTTGTGTGTGTGTAAGTGTGTGTGTGTAAGTTTTTTTGTGTGTGTAAGTTTTTTTGTGTGTGTGTAAGTTTTTTTTGTGTGTGTGTGTGTAAGTTTTTTTGTGTGTGTGTAAGTTTTTGTGTGTGTGTGTGTTAAGTTTTGTGTGTGTGTGTGTGTAAGTTTTTTTTGTGTGTGTAAGTTTTTTGTGTGTGTAAGTTTTTTGTGTGGTGTGTGTAGTTTTTTGTGTGTGTGTAAGTTTTTTGTGTGTGTAAGTTTTTTTTTGTGTGTGTGTAAGTTTTTGTGTGTAAGTTTTTTTGTGTGTGTGTAAGTTTTTGTGTGTGTGTAAGTTTTTGTGTGTGTGTGTGTAAGTTTTTGTTGTGTGTGTAAGTTTTTTTGTGTGTAAGTTTTTTGTGTGTGTGTAAGTTTTTGTGTGTGTGTGTAAGTTTTTTTGTGTGTGTGTGTAAGTTTTTTGTGTGTGTGTAAAAAACTTGTGTGTGTAAGTTTTTTGTGTGTGTGTAAGTTTTTTTTTGTGTGTGTGTAAGTTTTTTTTGTGTGTGTGTAAGTTTTTTTGTGTGTGTGTGTTTTTTGTGTGTGTGTAAGTTTTTGTGTGTGTAACACACAGTTGTTTTGTGTACACAAAAAAAACTTACAACACACAAAAACTTGTACACACACACACACACACACACACAAAATCTTACACACATTTTTTGTGTCACACAGTTTTTGTGTGTGTGTACACACAAAAAACTACACACACACAACAAAAACTTGTGTGTGTAACACAAAAAACTTACACACACAAAAAGTTTTTTACACACACACACAAACAAAAACTTACACACACACAAAAAAACTCACACACACACAAAAACTTACACATTGTGTGTGTACACACAAAAAAACTTACACACACACACACACAAAATCTTACACGTGTGTGTAAGTTTTTTACACACACACACAAACTTAACACACACACACACAAAAAGTTTACACACACAAAAAAACTTACACACACAAAAAAAACTTACACACACACACAAAATCTTACACGCACACAAAAACTTACACACAGTTTTTTGTGTTAACACACACACAAAAAACTTACACACACAAAAAAACTTTTTGTGTGTACAAAAAACTCACACACACACACAAAAAAAACTTACACACACACACACACACAAAAAAAACTTTGGTGTGTGTGTAAGTTTTTTTGTGTGTGTAAGTTTTTGTGTGTGTGTGTGTAAGTTTTTTTGTGTGTGTAAGTTTTTGTGTGTGTGTGTAAGTTTTTTTGTGTGTGTGTGTGTAAGTTTTTTGTGTGTGTGTAAGTTTTTTGTGTGTGTGTAAGTTTTTTTGTGTGTGTGTAAGTTTTTTGTGTGTGTGTAAGTATTTTTGTGTGTGTGTGTAAGTTTTTGTGTGTGTGTGTGTGTAAGTTTTTTTGTGTGTGTAAGTTTTTTGTGTGTGTGTGTAAGTTTTTGTGTATGTGTAAGTTTTTGTGTGTGTGTGTGTAAGTTTTTTTTTGTGTGCGTGTGTGTGTAAGATTTTGTGTGTGTGTGTGTGTTTTTTTGTGTGTGTAAGTTTTTTTTGTGTGTGTGTAAGTTTTTTTGTGTGTGTAGGTGTAAGTTTTTGTGTGTGTGTAAGTTTTTGTGTGTGTGTAAGTTTTTTGTGTGTGTGTAAGTTTTGTGTGTGTGTAAGTTTTTGTGTGTGTGTAAGTTTTTTTTTTGTGTGTGTAAGTTTTTTTGTGTGTGTGTAAGATTTTTGTGTGTGTGTGTGTGTAAAGTTTTTTTGTGTGTGTAAGTTTTGTGTGTGTGTGTGTGTAAGTTTTTGTGTGTGTGTGTAAGTTTTTTTTTGTGTGTGTGTAAGTTTTTTGTGTGTGTGTAAGTTTTTTTGTGTGTGTGTGTGTGTAAGTTTTTTGTGTGTGTGTAAGTTTTTGTGTGTGTGTGTGTAAGTTTTTGTGTGTGTGTGTAAGTTTTTGTGTGTGTAAGATTTTTTTGTGTGTGTAAGTTTTTTTGTGTGTGTAAGTTTTTTGTGTGTGTGTAAGTTTTTTTTGTGTGTGTGTAAGTTTTTTTTGTGTGTGTGTAAGTTTTTTGTGTGTGTGTAAGTTTTTGTGTGTGTGTGTGTGTGTGTTTTTTTTGTGTGTGTAAGTAATTTTTGTGTGTGTGTGTAAGTTTTTGTGTGTGTAAGTTTGTGTGTGTGTGTAAGTTTTTTTTGTGTGTGTGTAAGTTTTTTGTGTGTGTGTAAGTTTTTGTGTGTGTGTAAGTTTTTTGTGTGTGTAAGTTTTTGTGTGTGTGTGTGTAAGATTTTTTTGTGTGTGTGTGTGTGTGTAAATTTTTTTTGTGTGTAAGTTTTTGTGTGTGTGTGTTTTTTGTGTGTGTGTAAGTTTTTTGTGTGTGTGTAAGTTTTTTTGTGTGTGTGTAAGTTTTTGTTGTGTGTGTAAGTTTTTTGTGTGTGTGTGTAAGTTTTTGTGTGTGTGTGTGTGTGTGTGTGTAAGTTTTTTGTGTGTGTGTAAGTTTTTTTGTGTGTAAGTTTTTTGTGTGTGTGTAAGTTTTTGTGTGTGTGTGTGTAAGTTTTTTTGTGTGTGTGTAAGTTTTTTGTGTGTGTGTGTGTAAGTTTTCGTGTGTGTGTGTGTGTAAGTTTTTTTTGTGTGTGTAAGTTTTTTGTGTGTGTAGTTTTTTTTATGTGTGTGTGTGTGTAAGTTTTTTTGTGTGTGTAAGTTTTGTGTGTGTGTAAGTTTTTTGTGTGTGTGTGTGTGTAAGTTTTTTGTGTGTGTGTAAGTTTTTTGTGTGTGTGTAAGTTTTTGTGTGTGTGTGTAAGTTTTTTTGTGTGCGTGTAAGATTTTGTGTGTGTGTGTGTGTAAGTTTTTTTGTGTGTGTAAGTTTTTGTGTGTGTGTAAAGTTTGTGTGTGTGTTTTGTTTGTGTGTGTGTGTGTGTAAGTTTTTTTGTGTGTGTGTAAGTTTTTTGTGTGTGTGTAAGTTTTTTTTGTGTGTGTGTAAGTTTTTTTTGTGTGTGTAAAGTTTTGTTGTGTGTGTAAGTTTTTTTTGTGTGTGTAAGTTTTTGTGTGTGTGTAAGTGTGTGTGTGTGTTTTGTGTGTGTGTGTAAGTTTTTTGTGTGTGTGTGTAAGTTTTTTTGTGTGTGTGTAAGTTTTTTTTGTGTGTGTGTAAGTTTTGTGTGTGTAAGTTTTTGTGTGTGTGTAAGTTTTTTTGTGTGTGTGTAAGTTTTTTTGTGTGTGTGTAAGTTTTTGTGTGTGTGTGTAAGTTTTTGTGTGCGTGTAAGATTTTTGTGTGTGTGTGTGTAAGTTTTTTTTTGTGTGTGTAAGTTTTTTTGTGTGTGTATGTGTGTAAAGTTTTGTGTGTGTGTGTAAGTTTTTTGTGGTTCAAAATGTATTGTTGCTAAAAATACGATTAAAATATGCAAATATTTTGTGTAAATATGTGTGTGTGTAAGTTTTTTTGTGTGTGTATGTGTTTTTTGTGTGTGTGTAAGTTTTTATGTGTGTGTAAGTTTTTGTGTGTGTGTGTAAATTTTTTGTGTGTGTGTAAGTTTTTTTGTGTGTGTGTAAGTTTTTTTTGTGTGTGTAAGTTTTTTTGTGTGTGTAAGTTTTTTTTGTGTGTGTGTGTGTAAGTTTTTGTGTGTGTGTAAAGTTTTGTGTAAGTTTTTTTGTGTGTGTGTAAGTTTTTTTTGTGTGTGTGTAAGTTTTTTTTGTGTGTGTAAGTTTTGTGTGTGTGTAAGTTTTTTGTGTGTGTAAGTTTTTTTGTGTGTGTAAGTTTTTTGTGTGTGTGTGTCTAAGTTTTTTTGTGTGTGTAAGTTTTTGTGTGTGTGTGTAAGTTTTTGTGTGTGTGTAAGTTTTTGTGTGTAATTTTTTGTGTGTGTGTAAGTTTTTGAGTGTGTGTGTAAGTTTTTTTTGTGTGTGTGTAAGTTTTTGTGTGTGTGCGTGTAAGTTTTTTTGTGTGTGTAAGTTTTTTGTGTGTGTGTGTGTAAGTTTTTTGTGTGTGTAAGTTTTTGTGTGTGTGTAAGTTTTTGTGTGTGTGTGTGTAAGTTTTTTTATGTGTGTAAGTTTTTTTGTGTGTGTGTGTAAGTTTTTTGTGTGTGTGTGTGTTTTTTTTTGTAAGTTTTTTGTGTGTGTGTAAGTTTTTTGTGTGTGTGTGTGTGTGTGTGTGTGTAAGTTTTTTTTTGTGTGTAAGTTTTTTTGTGTGTATGTGTAAGTTTTTTGTGTGTGTTTGTGTGTGTAAGTTTTTTTGTGTGTGTAAGTTTTTATGTGTGTGTAAGTTTTCATGTGTGTGTAAGTTTTGTGTGTGTGTGTGTGTAAGTTTTTGTGTGTGTCTAAGTTTTTTTGTGTGTGTGTGTAAGTTTTTGTGTGTGTGTGTTGGTTGGTTAAAAATATGTTCTTGGTAAAATAAGATGAAGTTATGCAAATCTATAGTTCAAAATATGTGTGTATTCGAAATATCATAGTTTTAGCATTAATCGTATTTACAGCGAAGTAAAAAGTTTGAGAGAGCAAAACAAAGGTATTCAACCGACCAGGCGTATCGAGAAGTAATAATTGAGAGAGCAAAACAAAGGTATTCAACCGACCAGGCGCATCGAGAAGTAATAATTGAGAGAGCAAAACAAAGGTATTCAACCGACCAGGCGTATCGAGAAGTTACATTGTGTGGGACGATCATTGCAATAACAAACCATTGCAGACTTTGAACTTAGTTAGCTACTTGATTGTTTGAGATTCGTCTCTTACTATTTCAAAGAAGAAAAAGCCATAGGCTTTTTTGTGTGTTTGTATCCGTTTTTGCAGTGTAAAATTTACCTAGCAACCTAGTAAGAAAAACGATCACGTCCAATGTTAAGAAATAAAAAAACCCCTAACTCCTAGAAAAATGTGTGTCAGATCATTACAAAAAGTACACCATTAGAACCACCTTGTCCGAAACCCCTATAAAGGAAACTTACCGCCCTTTGGCTTGAATAACAAAGAAAAATATATTGGCTTGAAAAATCAAGAAAATTGACTTTAACCACGTTTTTCTGCACAAACGGGATATTTTTTTTTCTTTCTTTCTCTTGTTTCCAGAGATAGTTTGGCACTGGAACATGTAGAGAGTTGTTCAATGGCTCATTTTAAAGGACACCTCTAGTTTTTCTAGCGCCTTTTGCACTTAATTTTTTTATTAATTATTTTTCACGAAAAACTTTTTTTTTTATATACAATATTGATCAATGACGTCATAGTCGTTGGATGTAGTACATAAAGTGCTCGATCATCGAATTTAAGCTGAAACTAAGTAAAGGACAATTATGCCTCCAATATTCACAGTGATGTATAAGATTTCCCATTACATCTGTAAAACTGTTCCACAGTTTGCCGGTCCAACCTTGGAAGCTTTTCACTAAACATGCAACATTTCTTTTGGATATTACTATGAAGTTTGCGAAAGCATCTCTAGCTGACTTTTCAACAAAATCTATTCTTTCAGAGATATTTTTTAATCTTTAATTTGAATATTTTTCGTAATCCCGGTAAAAACATTCGTAAAATTTTTCGTAAAACATTCGAAAGTAAGCGGTGTATAGCAGCAGTTGCTCAAGTGCATCGGAAATATCTTGTTTTCTTTCCGAGCAACACCAATATAAAACCAGTTCTACTTCTGTTCTACTTCACAAATTTTAACTGAGAGTAAAGGTGTATAGCAGCAGTTGCTCAAGTGCATCGAAAATATCTTGTTTTCTTTCCGAGCAAACACCAATATAAAACCAGTTCTACTTCTGTTCTACTTCATAAATTTTAACTGAGAGTAAGCGGTGTATAGCAGCAGCTGCTCAAGTGCATCGGAAATATCTTGTTTTCTTTCCGAGCAACACCAATATAAAACCAGTTCTACTTCTGTTCTACTTCACAAATTTTAACTGAGAGTAAGCGAGTGTATAGCAGCAGTTGCTCAAGTGCATCGGAAATATCTTGTTTTCTTTCCCAGCAACACCAATATAAAACCAGTTCTACTTCTGTTCTACTTCACAAATTTTAACTGAGAGTAAAGGTGTATAGCAGCAGTTTTTGCTCAAGTGCATCGGGAATATCTTGTTTTTTTCCGAGCAACACCAATATAAAAACAGTTCTACTTCTGTTCTATTTCACAAATTTTAACTGAGAGTAAAGGTGCATAGCAGCAGTTGCTCAAGTGCATTGGAAATAATTTGTTTTCTTTCCGAGCAACACCAATATAAAACCAGTTCTACTTCTGTTCTACTTCACAAATTTTAACTGAGAGTAAAGGTGTATAGCAGCAGTTGCTCAAGTGCATCGGAAATATCTTGTTTTCTTTCCCAGCAACACCAATATAAAACCAGTTCTACTTCTGTTCTACTTCACAAATTTTAATTGAGAGTAAGCGGTGTATAGCAGCAGTTGCTCAAGTGCATCGGAAATATCTTGTTTCTTTCCGAGCAACACCAATATATAAAAAACCAGTTCTACTTCTGTTCTACTTCATAAATTTTAATTGAGAGTAAAGGTGTATAGCAGCAGTTGCTCAAGTGCATCGGAAATATCTTGTTTTCTTTCCGAGCAACACCAATATAAAACCAGTTCTACTTCTGTTCTACTTTCACAGTTTTTTAACTGAGAGTAAAGGTGTATAGCAGCAGCAGTTGTAGTTTTTGCATCGGAAATATCTTGTTTTCTTTCCGAGCAACACCAATATAAAACCAGTTCTACTTTTTTGTTCTACTTCACAAGTTTTTAACTGAGAGTAAAGGTGTATAGCAGCAGTTGCTCAAGTGCATCGGAAAATATCGTGTTTTCTTTCCGAGCAACGCCAATATAAAACCAGTTCTATTTCTGTTCTACTTCAAAAATTTTAACTGAGAGTAAAGGTGTATAGCAGCAGTTGCTCAAGTGCATCGGAAAAAATATTGTTTTCTTTCCGAGCAACAACCAATATAAAACCAGTTCTACTTCTGTTCTACTTCACAAATTTTAACTGAGAATAAAGGTGTATAGCAGCAGTTGCTCAAGTGCATCGGAACTATCTTAGTTTTTGTTTCCGAGCAACACCAATATAAAACCAGTTCTACTTCTGTTCTACTTCATAAATTTTAACTGAGAATAAAGGTGTATAGCAGCAGTTGCTCAAGTGCATCGGAACTATCTTATTTTGTTTCCGAGCAACACCAATATAAAACCAGTTCTACTTCTGTTCTACTTCATAAATTTTAACTGAGAGTAATTTTGTGTGTGTGCGGTTTATAGCAGCAGTTGCTCAAGTGCATCGGAAATATCTTGTTTTCTTTCCGAGCAACACCAATATAAAACCAGTTTACTTCTGTTCTACTTCATAAATTTTAACTGACAGTAAGCGGTGTATAGCAGCAGTTGCTCAAGTGCATCGGAAATTTCTTGTTTTCTTTCCGAGCAACACCAATATAAAACCAGTTCTACTTCTGTTCTACTTCACAAATTTTAACTGAGAGTAAAGGTGTATAGCAGCAGTTGCTCAAGTGCATCGGAAATATCTTGTTTTCTTTCCGAGCAACACCAATATAAAACCAGTTCTACTTCTGTTCTACTTCACAAATTTTAACTGAGAGTAAAGGTGTATAGCAGCAGTTGCTCAAGTGCATCGGAAATATCTTGTTTTCTTTCCGAGCAACGCCAATATAAAACCAGTTCTACTTCTGTTCTACTTCACAAATTTTAACTGAGAGTAAAGGTGTATAGCAGCAGTTGCTCATTTGCATCGGAAATATCTTTTTTTTTCCAAGCAACACCAATATAAAACCAGTTGTAGTTTACTTCTGTTCTACTTCACAAATTTTAATTGAGAGTAAAGGTGTATAGCAGCAGTTGCTCAAGTGCATCGGAAATATCTTGTTTTCTTTCCGAGCAACACCAATATACAACCAGTTCTACTTCTGTTCTACTTCATAAATTTTAACTGAGAGTAAGCGGTGTATAGCAGCAGTTGCTCAAGTGCATCGGAAATATTTGTTTTCTTTCCGAGCAGCACCAATATAAAACCAGTTCTACTTCTGTTCTACTTCACAAATTTTAATTGAGAGTAAAGGTTTATAGCAGCAGTTGCTCAAGTGCATCGGAAATATCTTGTTTTCTTTCCGAGCAACACCAATATAAAAACCAGTTCTACTTTTTTTTCCACTTCACAAGTTTTTTTTAACTGAGAGTAAAGGTGTATAGCAGCAGTTGCTCAAGTGCATCGGAAATATCTTGTTTTCTTTCCGAGCAACGCCAATATAAAACCAGTTCTATTTCTGTTCTAAGTCACAAATTTAACTGAGTTTTTTTGTGTGTATGTGTAAGTTTTTGTGTGTGTGTAAGTTTTTTGTGTGTGTGTGTGTAAGTTTTTTTTTTGTGTGTGTAAGTTTTTTTGTGTGCGTGTGTAAGTTTTTGTGTGTGTGTAAGTTTTTGTTGTTCAAAATGTATTGTTGCTAAAAATACGATTAAAAAATGCAAATATTTGGCGTGTAAATATTTGTGTGTGTAAGTATTTTTGTGTGTGTAAGTTTTTTTGTGTGTGTGAGTTTTTGTGTGTGTAAGTTTTTTGTGTGTGTGTGTAAGTTTTTTTTGTGTGTGTAAGTATTTTTGTGTGTGTGTAAGTTTTTTTTTGTGTGTGTGTGTGTGTGTAAGTTTTTTTTTGTGTGTGTAAGTTTTTTTATGTGTGTGTAAGTTTTTTTTTTTGTGTGTGTAAGTTTTTATGTGTGTGTAAGTTTTTGTGTGTGTGTAAGTTTTTGTGGTTCAAAATGTATTGTTGCTAAAAATACGATTAAAATATGCAAATATTTGGCGTGTAAAATATTTGTGTGTGTAAGTATTTTTGTGTGTGTAAGTTTTTTTGTGTGTGTGAGTTTTTGTGTGTGTGTAGTTTTTTTTGTGTGTAAGTTTTTTTTTTGTGTGTGTAAGTATTTTTTTGTGTGTGTGTAAGTTTTTGTGTGTGTGTGTGTGTGTGTGTGTAAGTTTTTTTGTTTGTGTAAGTTTTTATGTGTGTGTAAGTTTTTATGTGTGTGTAAGTTTTTGTGTGTGTGTGTAAGTTTTTGTGTGTGTCTAAGTTTTTTTTTGTGTGTGTGTGTAAGTTTTTTTGTGTGTGTGTGCGTTGGTTTGGTTAAAAATATGATCTTGGTCCAAATAAGATGAAGTTATGCAAATCTATGGTTCAAAATATGTTGTTATTTGAAATATCATAGTTTTAGCATTAATCGTATTTACAGCGGTAGTAATAGAAGTAGTAGTACAGTACTAGTATATATTTAGTACCAGTAGTAGTAGTAATAAAACCAGTAGTAGTAGTAATAGTAGCACTAATAGTAAAGTAGTAGTAGTATTTATAGCAGTAGTATTAGTACTAGTATTACTGCTGCTCTTAGAAGTAGTAGTATTTAGTAGTAGCAGTATTAGTAGCAGCAGAGTAAGTAGTAGCAGTTTTACTGGTAGTGGTAGTAGTAGTAGTAGTAATAACACCTAATCACAGGATATAGTAGTAGTAGTAGCCGTTACCATACCCAGGCTTGAAATCATATCCTTTATGATTTAGGGATCGTCTCGTTACCATTTCGCTACGGCAACTTTTAGTGAACAAGATATTATCAGACATAACATGATTTTGCAAACAAATGATGGGTGGCGTCATAATCAAAAGTTAAAACCATCACGGTTGAAGAGGTAGCTGCAACCTAATAAAAGACGAACCAAAGCCACTAGTAACAATAAAAATTGCTAGTTACATTATTTCTCATGATGATTAACACGGATGCTGTCCCAAATCACATTATCTCATTTATGTCACACTGGTTTCTTGCCTTTGCACACATACAAACACATACACACAAAAAAACTTACACACACACAAAAACTTACACACACACACAAAAACTCACACACACACAAAAAAAACTTACACACACACACACACAAAATCTACGATGTACACACACACAAAAACTTACACACACAAAAACTTACACACACACAAAAACTTACGCATACACACAAAAAAAACTTACACACACAAAAAAACTTACACACACATAAAAAATTTACACACAAAAACTTACACACACATAAAAACTTACACACACACACACACACACACACAAAATCTTACACACACACAAAAACTTACACACACACACACAAAAACTTACACACACAAAAAAACTTACATACACACACAAAAACTTACACACACACACAAAAATACTTACACACACAAAAAAACTTACACGCACACTCACACACACACAAAATCTTACACACACACAAAAACTTACACACACACAAAAACTTACACACACAATAAAATAACTTTACACACACAAAAAAACTTACGCACACAAAAAAACTTACACACACACACACACAAAAACTTACACACACACAAAAATACTTACACACACGCACACACACACAAAAATCTTATACGCACACAAAAACTTACACATACACACAAAAAAACTTACACACACACACACACAAAAACTTACACACACACAAAAATACTTACACACACACACAAACACAAAAACTTACACACACACAAAAATACTCAAAATCTTACACGCACACAAAATTTACACACACACACACACAAAACTTTACACGCACACAAAAACTTACGCACACACAAAAACTTACAACACACACAAAAACTTACACATACACACAAAAAAACTTACACACACAAAAAAAACTTACACACATACACACACACACAAAATCTTACACGCACACAAAAACTTACACACACACACAAAACTTACACACAACACACACAAAAACTTACACACTCGGAAAAAAAAAACTTACACACACACAAAAAACTTACGCACACACACAAAAACTTACACATACACACAAAAAAAACTTACACACACAAAAAAACTTACACACACACACACACAAAATCTTACACGCACACAAAAACTTACACACACACAAAAACTTACACACACACACAAAAACTTACAAACACAAAAAAACTTACACACACACACACACAAAAATTACACACACAAAAAAACTTACACACATACAAAAACTTACACACACACACAAAAACTTACACACACACAAAAACTTACAAGCACACACACAAAAACTTACACACACACACAAAAACTTACACACACATTAAAAACTTACTATACACACACAAAAAATTTACACGCCAAAGAATTTGCATTTTTTAATCGTATTTTTAGAAAACAATACATTTTGAACCACAAAAACTTACACACACAAAAACTTACACACGCACACAAAACTTACACACACAAAAAAACTTACACACACACACAAAACTTACACACACACAAAAACTTACACATACACACAAAAAACTCAGTTAAATTTGTGAAGTAGAACAGAAATAGAACTGGTTTTATATTGGCGTTGCTCGGAAAGAAAACAAGATATTTCCGATGCACTTGAGCAACTGCTGCTATACACCTTTACTCTCAGTTAAAATTTGTGAAGTAGAAAAAAAGTAGAACTGGTTTTATATTGGTGTTGCTCGGAAAGAAAACAAGATATTTCCGATGCACTTGAGCAACTGCTGCTATACTCCTTTACTCTCAATTAAAATTTGTGAAGTAGAACAGAAGTAGAACTGGTTTTATATTGGTGTTGCTCGGAAAGAAAACAAGATATTTCCGATGCACTTGAGCAACTGCTGCTATACACCGCTTACTCTCAGTTAAAATTTATGAAGTAGAACAAAAGTAGAACTGGTTTTATATTGGTGTTGCTCGGAAAGAAAACAAGATATTTCCGATGCACTTGAGCAACTGCTGCTATACACCTTTACTCTCAATTAAAATTTGTGAAGTAGAACAGAAGTAGAACTGGTTTTATATTGGTGTTGCTTGGAAAGAAAACAAGATATTTCCGATGCAAATGAGCAACTGCTGCTATACACCTTTACTCTCAGTTAAAATTTGTGAAGTAGAACAGAAGTAGAACTGGTTTTATATTGGTGTTGCTCGGAAAGAAAACAAGATATTTCCAATGCACTTGAGCAACTGCTGCTATACCAGTTTTTAAAATTTTGAGCAACTGGTTTTATATTGGTGTTGCTCGGAAAAAAACAAGATATTCCGATGCACTTGAGCAACTGCTGCTATACACCTTTACTCTCAGTTAAAATTTGTGAAGTAGAACAGAAGTAGAACTGGTTTTATATTGGTGTTGCTCGGAAAGAAAACAAGATATTTCCGATGCACTTGAGCAACTGCTGCTATACACCGCTTACTCTCAGTTAAAATTTGTGAAGTAGAACAGAAGTAGAACTGGTTTTATATTGGTGTTGCTCGGAAAGAAAAACAAGATATTTCCGATGCACTTGAGCAACTGCTGCTATACACCGCTTACTTTCAGTTAAAATTTATGAAGTAGAACAGAAGTAGAACTGGTTTTGTATTGGTGTTGCTCGGAAAGAAAACAAGATATTTCCGATGCACTTGAGCAACTGCTGCTATATACACCTTACTCTCAGTTAAAATTTGTGAAGTAGAACAGAAGTAGAACTGGTTTTATATTGGTGTTGCTCGGAAAGAAAACAAGATATTTCCGATGCACTTGAGCAACTGCTGCTATACACCTTACTATCAGTTAAAATTTGTGAAGTAGAACAGAAGTAGAACTGGTTTTATATTGGTGTTGCTCGGAAAGAAAACAAGATATTTCCGATGCACTTGAGCAACTGCTGCTATACACCTTTACTCTCAGTTAAAATTTGTGAAGTAGAACAGAAGTAGAACTGGTTTTATATTGGTGTTGCTCGGAAAGAAAACAAGATATTTCCGATGCACTTGAGCAACTGCTGCTATACACGGCTTACTCTCAGTAAAAATCTGTGAAGTAGAACAGAAGTAGAACTGATTTTATATTGGTGTTGCTCGGAAAGAAAACAAGATATTTCCGATGCACTTGAGCAACTGCTGCTATAAACCGCTTACTCTCAGCTAAAATTTATGAAGTAGAACAGAAGTAGAACTGGTTTTATATTGGTGTTGCTCGGAAAGAAAGCAACTGCTGCAACTGCTATACACCTTTACTCTCAGTTAAAATTTGTGAAGTAGAATAGAAGTAGAACTGGTTTTATATTGGTGTTGCTCGGAAAGAAAACAATATATTTCCGATGCACTTGAGCAACTGCTGCTATACACCTTTACTCTCAGTTAAAATTTGTGAAGTAGAACAGAAGTAGAACTGGTTTTATATTGGTGTTGCTCGGAAAAGAAAACAAGATATTTCCGATGCACTTGAGCAACTGCTGCTATACACCGCTTACTGTCAGTTAAAATTTATGAAGTAGAACAGAAGTAGAACTGGTTTTATATTGGTGTTGCTCGGAAAGAAAACAAGATATTTCCGATGCACTTGAGCAACTGCTGCTATACACCTTTACTCTCAGTTAAAATTTGTGAAGTAGAACAGAAGTAGAACTGGTTTTATATTGGTGTTGCTCGGAAAGAAAACAAGATATTTCCGATGCACTTGAGCAACTGCTGCTATACACCTTTACTCTCAGTTAAAATTTGTGAAGTAGAACAGAAGTAGAACTGGTTTTATATTGGTGTTGCTCGGAAAGAAAACAAGATATTTCCGATGCACTTGAGCAACTGCTGCTATACACGGCTTACTCTCAGTAAAAATCTGTGAAGTAGAACAGAAGTAGAACTGACTTTTTATATTGGTGTTGCTCGGAAAGAAAACAAGATATTTCCGATGCACTTGAGCAACTTCTGCTATAAACCGCTTACTCTCAGCTAAAATTTATGAAGTAGAACAGAAGTAGAACTGGTTTTATATTGGTGTTGCTCGGAAAGAAAACAAGACATTTCCGATGCACTTGAGCAACTGCTGCTATACACCTATATTCTCAGTTAAAATTTGTGAAGTAGAACAGAAGTAGAACTGGTTTTATATTGGTGTTGGTTGCTCGGAAAGAAAACACAAATATTTCCGATGCACTTGAGCAACTCCTGCTATACACTTTACTCTCAGTTAAAATTTGTGAAGTAGAACAGAAGTAGAACTGGTTTTATATTGGCGTTGCTCGGAAAGAAAACAAGATATTTCCGATGCACTTGAGCAACTGCTGCTATACACCTTTACTCTCAGTTAAAATTTGTGAAGTAGAACAGAAGTAGAACTGGTTTTATATTGGTGTTGCTCAGGAAAGAAAACAAGATATTCCGATGCACTTGAGCAACTGCTGCTATACACCTTTACTCTCAGTTAAAATTTGTGAAGTAGAACAGAAGTAGAACTGGTTTTATATTGCTCGGAAAAGACTACTACTGGTTTCATTACTACTACTACTGGTACTAAATTTATACTAGTACTGTACTACTACTTCTATTACTACCGCTGTAAATACGATTAATGAAAAACTATGATATTTCGCTCGATGAAATAACAACATATTTTGAATCATAGATTTGCATAACTTCATCTTATTTGGACCAAGAACTGGTTTTTATTTTTTAACCAAACGGAAAACAACACACACAAAAACTTCCACACACTTGAGCACAAAACTCTGCTATACACACACACACTCAAAAAAACTTAAACAGAACACAAACTGGTTTTATATTGTGTTACACATACGGACAGAAAAAAATACTTACACATGCACAAAAAAACTGCTATACACACACACACAAAATTTACACGCACACAAAAACTGGTTTTATATGGTGTTGCTCACACACACAAAAACTTACACAACACAAAAACTTACACATAAACACAAAAAAACTTACACACACAAAAAAAAAAAAACTTACACACACACACACACAAAATCTTACACGCACACAAAACTTACACACACACAAAAACTTACACAACAACAGAAAAACTTACACACGGAAAAAAAAACTTTTCACATGCACACACACAACAAAAACTTACACACACAAAAAAAACTTACACACACACACACACACACACAAAAACTTACACACACAAAAAAACTATTTACACACACACACGCACACACAAAATCTTACACGCACACACAAAAACTTACACACACACAAAAACTGGTTTTACACACACAAAAACAAAATTTACGATGCACAAAAAAACTTACACACACAAAAGTTAAAATTTGTGAAGTAGAACAGAAGTAGAACTGGTTTTATATTGGTGTTGCTCGGAAAGAAAACAAGATATTTCCGATGCACTTGAGCAACTGCTGCTATACACCGCTTACTCTCAGTTAAAATTTATGAAGTAGAACAGAAGTAGAACTGGTTTTATATTGGTGTTGCTCGGAAAGAAAACAAAATATTTCCGATGCTCTTGAGCAACTGCTGCTATACACCGCTTACTCTAAGTTAAAATTTATGAAGTAGAACAGAAGTAGAACTGGTTTTATATTGGTGTTGCTCGGAAAGAAAACAAGATATTTCCGATGCACTTGAGCAACTGCTGCTATACACTTTACTCTCAGTTAAAATTTGTGAAGTAGAACAGAAGTAGAACTGGTTTTTATTGGTGTTGCTCGGAAAGAAAACAAGATATTTCCGATGCACTTGAGCAACTGCTGCTATACACCGCTTACTCTCAGTTAAAATTTATGAAGTAGAACAGAAGTAGAACTGGTTTTATATTGGTGTTGCTCGGAAAGAAAACAAGATATTTCCGATGCAATTGAGCAACTGCTGCTATACACCTTTACTCTCAGTTAAAATTTGTGAAGTAGAACAGAAGTAGAACTGGTTTTATATTGGTGTTGCTCGGAAAGAAAACAAGATATTTCCGATGCTCTTGAGCAACTGCTGCTATACACCGCTTACTCTCAGTTAAAATTTATGAAGTAGAACAGAAGTAGAACTGGTTTTTATATTGGTGTTGCTCGGAAAGAAAACAAGATATTTCCGATGAACTTGAGCAACTGCTGCTATACACCGCTTACTCTCAGTTAAAATTTATGAAGTAGAACAGAAGAAGAACTGGTTTTATATTGGTGTTGCTCGGAAAGAAAACAAGATATTTCCGATGCACTTGAGCAACTGCTGCTATACACCTTTACTCTCAGTTAAAATTTGGGAAGTAGAACAGAAGTAGAACTGGTTTTATATTGGTGTTGCTCGGAAAGAAAACAAGATATTTCCGATGCACTTGAGCAACTGCTGCTATACACCTTTACTCTCAGTTAAAATTTGTGAAGTAGAACAGAAGTAGAACTGGTTTTACATTGGTGTTGCTCGGAAAGAAAACAAGATATTTCCGATGCACTTGAGCAACTGCTGCTATACACCGCTTACTCTCAGTTAAAATTTGTGAAGTAGAACAGAAGTAGAACTGGTTTTTATATTGGTGTTGCTTGGAAAGAAAACAAGATATTTCCGATGCACTTGAGCAACTGCTGCTATACACCGCTTACTCTCAGTTAAAATTTATGAAGTAGAACAGAAGTAGAACTGGTTTTATATTGGTGTTGCTCGGAAAGAAAACAAGATATTTCCGATGCACTTGAGCAACTGCTGCTATACACCGCTTACTCTCAGTTAAAATTTGTGAAGTAGAACAGAAGTAGAACTGGTTTTATATTGGTGTTGCTCGGAAAGAAAACAAGATATTTGCGATGCACTTGAGCAACTGCTGCTATACACCGCTTACTCTCAGTTAAAATTTATGAAGTAGAACAGAAGTAGAACTGGTTTTATATTGGTGTTGCTCGGAAAGAAAACAAGATATTTCCGATGCACTTGAGCAACTGCTGCTATACACCGCTTACTCTCAGTTAAAATTTATGAAGTAGAACAGAAGTAGAACTGGTTTTATATTGGTGTTGCTCGGAAAGAAAACAAGATATTTCCGATGCACTTGAGCAACTGCTGCTATACACCTTTACTCTCAGTTAAAATTTGTGAAGTAGAACAGAAGTAGAACTGGTTTTATATTGGTGTTGCTCGGAAAGAAAACAAGATATTTCCGATGCACTTGAGCAACTGCTGCTATACACCGCTTACTCTCAGTTAAAATTTATGAAGTAGAACAGAAGTAGAACTGGTTTTATATTGGTGTTGCTCGGAAAGAAAACAAGATATTTCCGATGCACTTGAGCAACTGCTGCTATACACCTTTACTCTCAGTTAAAATTTGTGAAGTAGAACAGAAGTAGAACTGGTTTTATATTGGTGTTGCTCGGAAAGAAAACAAGATATTTCCGATGCACTTGAGCAACTGCTGCTATACACCTTTACTCTCAGTTAAAATTTGTGAAGTAGAACAGAAGTAGAACTGGTTTTATATTGGTGTTGCTCGGAAAGAAAACAAGATATTTCCGATGCACTTGAGCAACTGCTGCTATACACCGCTTACTCTCAGTTAAAATTTGTGAAGTAGAACAGAAGTAGAACTGGTTTTATATTGGTGTTGCTTGGAAAGAAAACAAGATATTTCCGATGCACTTGAGCAACTGCTGCATACACCGCTTACTCTCAGTTAAAATTTATGAAGTAGAACAGAAGTAGAACTGGTTTTATATTGGTGTTGCTCGGAAAGAAAACAAGATATTTCCGATGCACTTGAGCAACTGCTGCTATACACCGCTTACCCTCAGTTAAAATTTATGAAGTAGAACAGAAGTAGAACTGGTTTTATATTGGTGTTGGTCGGAAAGAAAACAAGATGTTTCCGATGCACTTGAGCAACTGCTGCTATACACCCTTTACTCTCAGTTAACATTTGTGAAGTAGAACAGAAGTAGAACTGGTTTTACATTGGTGTTGCTCGGAAAGAAAACAAGATATTTCCGATGCACTTGAGCAACTGCTGCTATACACCTTTACTCTCAGTTAAAATTTGTGAAGTAGAACAGAAGTAGAACTGGTTTTATATTGGTGTTGCTCGGAAAGAAAACAAGATATTTCCGATGCACTTGAGCAACTGCTGCTATACACCGCTTACTCTCAGTTAAAATTTGTGAAGTAGAACAGAAGTAGAACTGGTTTTATATTGGTGTTGCTTGGAAAGAAAACAAGATATTTCCGATGCACTTGAGCAACTGCTGCTATACACCACTTACTCTCAGTTAAAATTTATGAAGTAGAACAGAAGTAGAACTGGTTTTATATTGGTGTTGCTCGGAAAGAAAACAAGATATTTCCGATGCACTTGAGCAACTGCTGCTATACACCACTTACTCTCAGTTAAAATTTATGAAGTAGAACAGAAGTAGAACTGGTTTTATATTGGTGTTGCTCGGAAAGAAAACAAGATATTTCCGATGCACTTGAGCAACTGCTGCTATACACCGCTTACCCTCAGTTAAAATTTATGAAGTAGAACAGAAGTAGAACTGGTTTTATATTGGTGTTGGTCGGAAAGAAAACAAGATGTTTCCGATGCACTTGAGCAACTGCTGCTATACACCTTTACTCTCAGTTAAAATTTGTGAAGTAGAACAGAAGTAGAACTGGTTTTACATTGGTGTTGCTCGGAAAGAAAACAAGATATTTCCGATGCACTTGAGCAACTGCTGCTATACACCTTTACTCTCAGTTAAAATTTGTGAAGTAGAACAGAAGTAGAACTGGTTTTATATTGGTGTTGCTCGGAAAGAAAACAAGATATTTCCGATGCACTTGAGCAACTGCTGCTATACACCGCTTACTCTCAGTTAAAATTTGTGAAGTAGAACAGAAGTAGAACTGGTTTTATATTGGTGTTGCTTGGAAAGAAAACAAGATATTTCCGATGCACTTGAGCAACTGCTGCTATACACCACTTACTCTCAGTTAAAATTTATGAAGTAGAACAGAAGTAGAACTGGTTTTATATTGGTGTTGCTCGGAAAGAAAACAAGATATTTCCGATGCACTTGAGCAACTGCTGCTATACACCCTTACTCTCAGTTAAAATTTGTGAAGTAGAACAGAAGTAGAACTGGTTTTATATTGGTGTTGCTCGGAAAGAAAACAAGATATTTCCGATGCACTTAAGCAACTGCTGCTATACACCGCTTACTCTCAGTTAAATTTATGAAGTAGAACAGAAGTAGAACTGGTTTTATATTGGTGTTGCTCGGAAAGAAAACAAGATATTTCCGATGCACTTGAGCAACTGCTGCTATACACCGCTTACTCTCAGTTAAAATTTGTGAAGTAGAACAGAAGTAGAACTGGTTTTATATTGGTGTTGCTTGCCTAGGAAGCATATTTTTTCTGCCATTCATTACAGGATATATGAGTTCAACTCCCTTGCGTGTGGGGGAACTTCTTTTCTATAGGGGGGGACCAGGGGTGGGTAGAAGAAATAGGCCCATCCCTAGTTTATGAGAATAGATTGTAAGGGTCATCTCTATTTTCATTCTTGTCATCCTCTCCATATAAGGCAATAATTTTAGGTTCTTTGCTGTTTTTATTAATCATCTATTTCCATAGCTTAGCAAGAGCACAACGCTGAAGACGTTGAGGCGGATTATTCCTGGAAATATTTAAAAGACATATGTCTGTCTATACATTGAAAATGTATTGTATTATCTATACTACATAAATAAGCAACTTGTAGAATTTAACTACCCAGTCGGAGAGTTAGCAGCTCCCTTCCTTCTTCCTGCCTCTTAGCAGGGGCTATCCCTCGCTCTCCAGTAACAATGAAGCGCTATTTATTAGCTTCTGCTAAAGAGTGAGGGATAATAGGCCTAAATTCAGGTCGAAACTGGATTTGATATATCAATTCTTACTCTGAGAGAAGGAATATCCTCTTTTAGGATGCAAACCCAATGTTCTACTTAAACTATTCTCCTTAGAGGGAAATCTCATAGGGCCATCACTTACTTAATTCATCTAAGGGCCCCTTCTTTTCATTCACAAAGCAGTCCAATGGTGAGGATAAAAGAAAAGAAAACAACTAGGTAGGTTCCTATAATTGAGACATTTAGAAATACTAAAGGCAGAAGAAGGGTAATCTCTACATCAAAATAAGAAAAACTAAGGTAATTACGAAGAATCGAATGGAAAAGGGGGTGCGAGAAGAATTTAACGGGTCAAATCCGCATTCAAAAGGAGAGCTCTTTTCATGATCAAAAGGTTTTTTTATTTACTAGGACCCCTAAGACTAACATGACAAAAACAATAATTAAAATTCTTTATCAAACTAAAATAATTATCTTTCCCTAGCAGGTTCTCTTGATTGGAAGTCAAGTATAATATCTATACTAGAAAGATCCTATTCTCCTCATCAGTAAATAAAGAGATAAAGAAACAACCAAAAAACATCTACGAAGTGTCAGTATCAAGCCGCAGCTTCAAACCCGAAGTGATGTTGAGGGGGGAGAAGTAACACTTAGCATGACGCATCGCACAAACGATAAGAAAAACATTACCAATAAGTACATGAAAGCCATGAAAGCCTGTTGCTAGAAAAATGTAGACCCGTAAATTCTATCTGTGATAGTGAAAGAGGCTTCTATATATTCCAATCCTTGTAGTAATGAGAAGTACATCCCTAGAAAAACAGTCAGTAAAAGCCCTTGTAGACATTGATCAAAATTATTCTCTATAAGTGCATGGTGGGCTCAAGTTACCGTCACTCCTGAAGCTAAAAGAATTCTTGTATTAAGCAAAGGTACTTGAAATGGGTTAAATCTTTCTACCCCAATTGGTGGCCATAGAGCTCCAACTTCAATATTCGGTGACAAACTTCTATGAAAAAATGCTCAAAAGAAGGATACAAAAAAGAAAACCTCAGAAATGATAAAGAGGATCATTCCCCATCGTAGGCCGAAGCCAACTTTACTTGAATGCATTCCTTGGAAAGTAGCCTCTCGTGAGACATCACGTCATCAATGATAGGAGACGATTATAACTGTAATTAATCCCGTGAGAAATAATACTCTGTCAAAAGAGTGAAATCATTTGACAAGACCTGAAGTCATCACAAAGACTCCCATGCCTGTGGCCAAGGGCCATGGTCTAACGTTAACTAAATGATAGGGGGTGATTTAATTGATTCATTATTCTCTTGCGTAGAGAGTTATCAGAGTCATAAAGACATAGGATTGGATGACAGCGACAGAGAATTCTAGCACTAAAAGAACAACTTGCACAAATACCACGACTATAGTGACAGAAATATTTTCTATAGTGCCCTGGCTTCCTAGAAGAGTTAGAAGGAGGTAGCCGGCAATTATGTTGGCTGCGAGTTGCACTGAGAGAGTAATAGGTCGAATAAGGTTTCTAATAATTTCAATTAACACCATAAAGGGCATTAGGGGTGTCGGCGTCCCTAGGGGGATGAGGTGGGCCAAGGCACTTAGAGTCTGCCTAGCCCAAGCGTAAATAACAAAAGAGGCCCACAGGGGTACCGCCAATCTTAAGGTAACTGCTAAATGTCTGGTAGCAGTAAAAATATACGAAAACAAGCCGACAAAATTATTAAATAGAATAAACAAAAAAAGAGCAATTACTAGAATGTTGGCTCCGATTCTAGCTGTCCCTATAAGCAGGGACATCTCCCGGTTTAATCTGTTTAAGATTTTTCTAGCCAAAAATTGAGCTCGTGAGGGGAGTAATCAAAAAGCCACCGCTATAAATAAAAGTGGGGTGAGCATTCTCAATCAATTAGATAAAAAAGAGGAAGTCGGATCAAATACTGAGAATAGATTCGTTATCATTTTCAATTCGGGTAAACAACTTGATTCAATAGCGTCTTAGTAGGAGATATCGGTTGTGGCTGATAGAGGGAAAAGATCAGAGCTATAAGAATTCATAGGAGGAGCATGGAGGCAAAAAAGATTATAATTCAAGTAAGTGGCACTATTTGAGGAATAAGAGACTGACATTGGCTTCTTAAAGTTGACAACCTTATATTTATTATTAAACTAAATCTCTATTTCCATAAGGGGTAATTACCATAAGAAAGCTTAAGAGGCTACCGCTTAAATTTCAGCCACCCTATGAAATTTGTAATTCAAGTCATTTCAGGAAATCTCTTTCTCTAAGAGCCTCAATTACGATAGGCATAAAACTATGTCCAGAGCCACAAATTTCAGAACATTGTCCGTAAAATACCCCGGGTATATTTACTAAGAGTCTGGACTGATTAAGTCGTCCGGGACTGCATATTTTCAATACCTAGGGATGGTACGGCCCATGAGTGAAGGACATCATCTGAGGTAATCATCATATGAATAGCTTGATTATAGGTAACAGGGAGGCGGTTATCCACATCAATTAGACGATATATACCAGAAGAGAGCTCATTCGAGGGGATTATGTAAGAGTCAAATTGAACATCATCAAAATCAGAGTACTCATAAGATCAGTACCATTGGTGTCCCGTTACTTTAATTGTTAGGGCGGGGTTATGAATTTCATCAATTAGGTAAAGAAGGCAAATAGAGGGGAGGGCAATAGCTACTAGAATAAAAGCAGGGATAACAGTTCACATCGTTTCGATTGCCTGTCCATCAAGGAGATAACGATGAAGAAACTTATTGGAAAATAGTGCGGCTAGGAAAAATCCAACAAGTGAAGTGATAAGAATTACTACCAACAGGGCGTGATCATGAAAAAAAATAAGTTGTTCTATGAGAGGTGAATTTCCATTTTGCAGACCCAGTTGAAACCATTGAGACATTTTTAAAGGGGTCCCCCATCTGTGGAACTTAAATCCAACGCATATGCGTTTCTGCCACTTTAAAATGTAGAAATTTTAGTAATCTCTTCGTAAGAGTGGTCAGCAGATGGGTGGGGGTGATTTCACTCTACACTCGATCTTAAGTTTAGTGAAAAAAGATTAATTCGTTTGGTAACCATAGCTTCCCAGATGCAAAAAATAAATATAAGTGTGGCAACTATAGATATAATTCTTCCTAACGAAGAAATTACATTCCATGATGCATATGTGTCGGGATAATCTGCATAGCGGCGCGGTATTCTGGCGAGACCTAAAAAATGTTGTGGGAAAAAGGTTAAGTTTACCCCTGAAAATATAATAAAAAATGCACCTTAAGAAGGAACTGATTCATTCTTAGTCCAGTCATAAGAGGGAATCAATGTACGAATCCCCCTATAATAGCAAATACAGCTCCTATTGACAAGACGTAGTGGAAGTGAGCAACAACGTAGTAAGTATCATGGAGTATGATATCAATTCTAGAATTCGAAAGGACAACCCCAGTAAGACCCCCCACAGTAAATAAGAAGACAAACCCTAGGGCTCATAACATAGATGGGGTTATAGTAAGTCGTGTCCCGTGAAGAGTTCCGATCCATCTAAAAATCTTAATTCCAGTAGGGATTGCAATAATTATAGTCACAGCAGTAAAATAGGCTCGAGTATCCACGTCACCGACAGTAAATATATGGTGGGCTCAGACCACAAAACCAAGAATCCCAATAGCAAGTATAGCATAAATTATACCTAACGTGCCAAATGCTTCCTTTTTCCCTCTTTCTTGACTAATAATATGAGAAACCATACCAAATCCGGTAAGATTAGAATATATACTTCAGGGTGACCAAAGAACCAAAATAGATGTTGATAAAGAATGGGATCTCCACCACCTGCGGGATCAAAGAAAGAAGTATTTAAATTACGATCAGTCAACAACATGGTAATAGCTCCTGCCAGTACAGGTAGAGACAAAAGTAAGAGGACGGCTGTGATTCCCACGGCCCATACCAAGAGTGGCATACGGTCAATAGATATTGACTGAGGTCGTATATTGATAATAGTGGTAATGAAGTTTACGGCCCCTAAAATTGAGGAGGCCCCAGCTAAATGTAGGGAGAAGATAGCTAAATCTACCGAAGGTCCGGCATGGGCAATGGCGGAGGATAAGGGGGGGGGGGGTAGACTGTTCATCCGGTTCCTGCTCCTCTTTCAACCATAGATCTAGCTAAAAGGAGAGTTAGAGAAGGTGGGAGTATTCAAAATCTCAAGTTGTTTAGACGGGGGAAAGCTATATCAGGGGCCCCTAATATAATCGGTACTAGCCAGTTACCAAATCATCCAATCAGAATAGGTATAAGTATAAATAAGATAATAATAAATGCATGAGCCGTTACAATGACATTATACACTTGTTCATCTCCAATTAGGGAGCCGGGTTGACCCAATTCTGCCCGAATAAGTATGCTTAAAGAAGTTCCCACTATTCCTGCTCAAGCTCCGAAAATAAAGTATAAAGTTCCAATATCTTTGTGATTTGTAGAATAAAATCAACGTTGCATAAGTAAAGTGGCCGATAATAGGTGCTAAATTGTAAATTTAGTTAAGGAAACTTCCCTTTACTAAAATTACTTCCGGGCTTAGTAGTTTAAAAAATGTAAGATTTCAAATCTTAAGATGGCTAATCCTTAGGCTTAATAGTTCTGATTTTTTCAATTCCTATTAAACAGTAAGGCATAAATACTATATATATATATATATATATAATATATATATATATATATATAGGTGTTTTGTGCACGTAGGATTTTGATTCCTAAAGAGAAATTTACATTTCATATATAATATACAGGGACGAGGTGCCTGATAAAAAGGATTACGTTGATACTGTAATTATGTAGATAATACCCTCGTCTGGACAAGACGCAAAAGAATTAAAGCTTAAGAATCTCTTATTTCCGGCTTTGAAGGCTGGTAGTTTAGTTAACTTAAAGCTTTACAAAAAATAACAGGGGAAGTAAAACATTAAATCTTATCGATAAAACCGCCAGAACTTCTATGTTTTTAGATTTTATTTCTGAGGGAAACAAAAAGAGAGCTCATAGCAATCTTAAAAAATAAAAATAGACTGAGAGACATGAAGATGAAACAAGAGCCAAGATAATAAAGGGGGGTAAAATATTTATTTCTAGAGATATTCATTTGATGAAAAACCCCAGGAAAGGGGGGGGGCGGCTAAAGAGAGGAGGCCGAATGAAATTGAAATCTTATAGGTTAGTCCGGTGTTATCACTTATTTGAGTTAGAGAAAACAACCCCTTCTGTTGTAATAGGGCTACTACATTAAATTTTTGCAAATCATCTATCGTTGATTTCGTATAGATTATTTAACTTCGCTTAATAGGATGTTGGGTGCCACTCTCATTTAGTGGTCATTTCTAGGCCTTAGGTGATATTTACTGACTCTTACATTAATTAAGTATTCAAAAACAATATAATGAATTTTACTCTAGATTAAATTTCGTACTGAGTCAGATTTATTTATTTAACGTTCTCTGGAATTTGGGGCCGGTTTTCTTCTGTTAAACGATCGTTTTGTGGTGGGTCCAATTAACATGGCGGCTAGAGAATGGGTTTCGGCTGCTTGCAGGCCATACTGCTTTTGTAGTTCTTCCTATCCTACTTGTGTCATTGGGTTCATACAATTTAACCTTAGCATTTTACTAACTAGTAGTTATCATAGGGTACAATTATCTTTTCTTCTTGACTGTCTGAGGACCTTTCTTTATATCCGCAGTTTGGCTTTTCATTTTCTCATTTTGCGGGTTTGAGTAAAAGTTTGATTCTAGCAGGGCTGTTTACTCTTTCTTCGAGTCATATGCAAGGTATTCGTTTAGATTAGTGGTGCAGTGATTGGTATTACTATCTATTTCTTAGGGGTAGCGATTGATAAGATAGTGGGATCATTCTGTGCCAGCATCCGCGGTCATACTGTTTCCTAAAGTAAACATTTTAGGGTAATAAGGGGACTTTGGAACAAGAGCGTTTCACTTCAACAGGGGTGAAATCTGTATTTATCATGAATTTTTTGGTTAAAAAAAACGTTTTAGGCGGTCAAACGACTAGGATTAGATACCCTATTAGTCCGCTCTTAATTAACCTGGGTAGTAGCATCAAAACCTAAAGAATTTGGCGGTTTCTAAACCTACTAGAGGAACCTGCCCCATAAACGACAATCCACGAAAAAATTTACCCAGGCTAGTTATGCAGCTTATATACCGTCGTTTAGAGGACTAAATAAATAGATTCTCTTAAAAGCCTAGGCTAATAAATCAGATCAAGGTGTAGCTTATGCCCGGGAGAGGGTGGGTTACAATGAAAACTCATACGGAACTTCTATTTTATGATAGTAAAGAAGGTGGATTTCGAAGTAAGACCTAATATACTGAAAAAGGCTCTTAGAAATGTACACATCGCCCGTCGCTCTCTTGTCCCAAGAGATAAGTCGTAGCAAAGTAGGTGGACCGGAAGGTCCATCTTGAAAGAGGGGAGGGAGTTTGAATAAACATCTTATTTACATTAAGAAGATACTTTAGAGTACTCCTCAAACTTTGGTTTATATCATTATTTAAAATAATATTATATAAGTAAAAGAATTGAACTTTATTCACAAAAAAGTACTGAGAAGGAAAGTTTCGTTAATTTCAAAGAAGTTATTTATTATACCTTTTGTATCAGGGTTTATTTAATCTTGACCACCATTGTCAAATCCCGAAATAAGGTGATCTATGTTAATTAAAGATGACTGTTTCATAATTCTCTTTAAGATTAATGTCGGTGTAAAAAATATTTCGTACCTATATATCTGGTTGGCAGAAGACTCCTTCAGGGTACTCCGCAAGAAAGATTTTCTAGGGGACGAGCTCTAGAATCAATTATATCAAATCACCATCAGTGATATGAATAGGCTTAAAAGTTGCCAGGGTGTAATAATCAGGTTCACTTAAATAATAATTTTAAATTTGATTAATTGAATCTAGCCGGTGCTTATTATTAATATCTAGCAGTCATAATGATAAAATTAGTATATATAAAAATATAATAGAACTTGTCCTAAAAATTTTGGAAGGAATTCGGTAAAACTTGCCTCCGCCTGTTTAACAAAAACATCGCCTCCTAATTTTAGGAGGTCGGGCCTGCCCACTGATTAATTAAAGGGCCGTGGTATATTGACCATGCGAAGGTAGCATAATCATTAGCCTTTTGATTTGAGGTTGGAATGAATGGTCTGACGAGAGGCAACCTGTCTCCTTAATTAGCTTGAATTTAATCTTTAAGTGAAAAAGCTTAAATATTCTTGGAGGAGGATAAGACCCAATAGATCTTTACATCCGGGTCTTTTATCTAACGGTGGGTAATCGGGTGAAAGAAGAGGATGTTTGGTTGGGGCGATGTCGAGAGGAGAATAAACACTCGAGAATATACATACATTAATAAATGATCATTGATCCTTAGATGAATACAGAGTAAGTTACCATAGGGATAACAGCGTAATTCTCTTTGAGAGCTCAAATCGACAAAAGAGTTTGCGACCTCGATGTTGGTTTAGGGATCCTATTCGGTGCAGCAGCTTAGTTAGGTAGTCTGTTCGACTATTAAAACCCCTACGTGATCTGAGTTCAGACCGGAGTAAGCCAGGTTAGTTTCTACCCCAAGACAAATCCACCCGGGATAGTACGAAAGGACATCCGGGGTTTTATATCAACTTGGTAGATAAATGCATTAGATTTAGGATCTATTTATGAGGATACCTTAGTTGATAGCATGGGCATAGATGATTTATTTTATTTTTCTCCAAATAATTATGGTGTTAGTTTCAGTCGCTTTTTTAAACACTACTAGAACGAAGGGTATTAGGTTATATTCAATTACGTAAGGGTCCTAATAAGGTGGGGTTCAGGGGCTACTTCAGCCATTCTCCGATGGAATCAAATTTTTCTGCAGGGAAGTCTCACTCCCATTAGTTTCTAATTTTATACCTTATCTTTTGGCTCCCGTGTTTAGCCTATTTCTTTCTTTTTTCTTATGGACATTAATTCCATTCACATCTTACGGTGTGCGAAATTTAGCCTATCATTTCTCTTGGTTATTTGTGCTATAAGAGTGGGAGTCTATAGTATTATAGTAGCTGGTTGATCTTCTAATTCCAAATATTCTCTGCTGGGAAGAATTCGGGCAGGAGCTCAAACCATTTCTTATGAAGTGAGCTTGATTATCATTATTCTTTCTCCGCTAATATTATTTAAAACTCTCGATCTAAGAGGGTACTTAGTTAAGTCTTCTTACTTGGGGTGACCCCTATACTGTGTTTCCCCTTGGGAGTCTGTTGATTCATTACAATCTTGGCAGAAACTAACCGGACTCCGTTTGGTTTAGCCGAAGGAGAGTATGAGTTAGTGTCGGGGTTCAATACAGAATATATGGGGGTTGGGTTCGCGCTTATTATGTTATCTGAATACGCTAGTATTCTTTTTATATCTTTATTATTCAGTGTGGTTTTTTTGGGGGGATGAGCTTTTTTAATGTTTTCTATCATTGTATATTCCTATCTCTGAAGACGGGGGTCTTACCCTCGTTATCGATACGATAATTTAATATATCTATGTTGAAAGAGTCTTCTACCGCTATCCTTAATATTTCTCTGTTTTTATTGAGGCCTTTGTCAAGGCGGTTAATACCAAAGATCCCTGGTTGTATGATCAACCCCATTCTGCTTTCAAAACAGATGCTCTACTGAGCTAAGGGACCGCATTAAATGATTTTGTCGTTTACATTAATCATAACAGGAGTAAATAGAACATAGGAGAAATAGAGACATGTGAGGATTTGACCTGAAATAATATAAGGCTCCTCTACAGGTCGTGCTCCGATTCAGGTAAGGAGTAAAAAAACTGAAACCCACGATCAAAACAGGGGCTGAGCTACAGAATAAAATTCAAGGCCTCGAAACTTGGGCTTAAACGTAAAGGGTAGAGAAATGAGAACGAGAATAGAAGAGACGAGCGCAATTACCCCGCCTAATTTATTCGGAATGGATCGGAGGATAGCAAATGCAAATAGGAAATATCACTCCGGTTGAATATGGGCTGGAGTAACTAGTGGGTTGGCGGGAATAAAATTGTCTGGGTCTCCAAGTAGATAGGGACTAGTTAGGGAAAGCGCGACTAGGAGAAATACAAGAATTATAAAGCCCACGGTATCCTTAATAGTGAAGTAGGGATGAAAAGGGAGCTTATCCACATTGGCGTTAATCCCCAGAGGATTATTAGAGCCTCTTTGGTGAAGAAACAAAAGGTGGATTATAGTTAAGCCGGCAACTAAAAAGGGAATTAAAAAATGAAAGGTGAAGAAGCGTGTGAGAGTGGGGTTGTCTACGGCAAACCCCCCTCAGAGTCATTGAACCACATCATTTCCGATGTAGGGGACTGCCGACACCAGATTTGTAATTACAGTAGCCCCTCAAAAGGACATTTCCCCCATGGAAGGACATATCCTAAAAAGGTGGCGGCCATCACCAGGAATAATAGGGCGATCCCCGTTATTCATGTCTCAAAGTAGTGGAAAGAGCCAAAATACATTCCTCGACCAATATGAAAATAAATGCAGATCAAACAGTTCGTGGTAACGAACTGTAAGTAAGGAGCGACCCGGCTCAATGGTAACCGAAACTCTAGAAAATGGGTTTTTTTGATACCAATAGATATATCAAAAGAATCAGATTTCAATGCTGATTTCAAATATATAACTTTCATCAAGTTTAGTGCTACCCATCAAAAGTTACGCGCCTGAGAAAATTTGGCTGATTTTCAAAAAAAGGGGGAAAGACCCCCTAAAAGTTATAGAACCTTAATGAAAATCACACCATCATATTCAGCGTATCAGAGCACCATACTGTAGAGGTTTCAAGCTCCTATCTACAAAAATGTGGAATTTTACATTTTTTGCCAGAAGAAAGATCACGGATACGTGTTTATTTGTTTGTTTGTTTTTTTGTTTTTTTTCCCCCAGGGGTAATCGTATCGACCCAGTGGTCCTAGAATATCGTGGGAGGGCTCATTGGAACGGAAATTAAAAGTTCTAGTGCCCTTTTTAAGTGACAAAAAAAAATGGAGGGCAACTAGGCCCCCTCCCACGCTTATTTTTTCCCAAAGTCACCCGATCAAAATTTTGAGATAGCCATTTTGTTCAGCATGGTCGAAAATATGATAAATATGTCTTTTAGGATGACTTAATCCCCCGAAGTTCCCAGAGGGAGGGCTAAAAGTTATGAACTTTACCCAATGTTAACATATAGTATTGGTTATTGGGAAGTATACAGAAGTTTTCAGGAGTTTTTTTTTTCTGGTAGTGGGAGGGAAGGGTGGGTCGGGGGTTATGTTGGAGGATCTGTTCATGAAGGAAGTTTTCATGGGGGAAGGGAAATTGCCATGAAGGGGGGCGCCAGACTTGCCAGCATTATTTTGGTTATTGGGAAGTATACAACCATTTTCAGGAAGGATTTTTTCTGGGGGGGGGGGCTAGAGGAGGGGGTTACTCTGAAGAATATTTCCGTGGAGGATGTTTCTTTGGGGTAAGGGACATTTCTATGAAGGGGGCGTCGGATTTCCAAGCATTATTTAAAAAACGATCAGAAATTAAATAAAAAAAAATCAAGTTTTTTCAACTGAAATGTAAGAAGGAATATTAGAACTTAAAACGAACAGAAATTATAACGTAAGTGAGGGGGTTCTCCCCCAAGTCAATACCTCGCTCTTTACGCTACAGTTTTTTTTTAGTGCTTTCAAAAGAGCTATCTATTCTAATTAAACGGCTTTTGTGATTCAGGGGTTTGTGAATCAAAACTTTTTTTTTTTAACTTTTAACGTAAAGGGCGTGGTATTGACTAAGGGGAGAACCCCCTCATATACGTAATAACATATACGTAACAAAAAAAAAAAAACAATAAAAAAACAAGCGATACGGCTCAATAGTAATCGAAACTTTTAAAAACGGAATTTTGATGTCAATAAATGTATCAAAAGAATGTGTTTATAATGCTGATTCTAAATATATAAATTTTATTAAGTTTAGTATTACTCATCAAAGGCTACGAACCTGAGAAAATTTACTCGATTTTTTAAAGAGGGGTGAAATATCCCCTACAAGTTAAAGAATTTTAATGAAAATCACACCGTCAGATTCAGCGTATCAGAAAACCCTATTACATAGGTTTCAAGCTCATATATGCAAAAATCTGCAACTTTGTATTTTTTGCCAGAAGAAAAATATAGGAATATAGAAGTTAGTTACGTAAGTTAATTTGTAAAGACATCCATTTAGCAAAAGAAAAGTAAAATTTTTATGCAAATAAAAGCTGCATTAACTAAAAAACGATCAGAAATTAAATAAAAAAAAACAAGTTTTTTAAACTGAAAGTAAGGAGCGACATTAAAACTTAAAACGAACAGAAATTATTCCGTATATGAACTGGGCTGTCCCTCCTCAAACGCCTCGCTCTTTACGCTAAAGTTTGACTCTGTCTCACAACTTTATTTTTTAAAACAAAAAAAAACTTTAGCGTAAAGAGCGAGGCGTTGAGGAGGGGACAGCCCCTTTCATATACGGAATAATTTCTGTTCGTTTTAAGTTTTAATGTCGCTCCTTACTTTCAGTTTAAAAAACTTGTTTTTTTTTTTATTTAATAAAGAAAAAGAGGCGCCATTGGTGTGAATGGTTCGAAGAAGCCATCCATAATTAACGTCCCGAAAAAAAGTGGTTGTGCAAATTGGAAGCACTGTCTTGAGAACTGGCAGTAAGTGTGCTTAATTAGAATATCTGAAAGACTCTCTTACCATCGGAAAGTGGCAAACTGAATTACTGAGTTTCAAGAGGCAGCAAGTGTTGGAATTGTTGTAGATTTTATGCCCTTTACAAGAGACCGACCTCCTAGGAGGGATGAAATTTTAGAAGACTTTGCTAAAAGGACTTTTACATATCTCATCGGGAAACTTTTGAAACAAAAAACTGATCTGCATGTTGTAGCTGACCGTTATGATGGACTATTTAAAGACATTGAGGGCTGTGAAATCGTTTCTTTGAAAGGCAGTAGTGGTTTTCATGAACAGCATGGAAACAGGCTTGAAAAATCCTTTTCAATTCAACTGAATATGGTTCTCGACAGCTGGGACTCTACCCTGCTTGATATCCGAAGTAAAGCAAAGCTTATAGAATGTATGTTTGACCGGTACTGACCGCGAAGTCCCTTCTTTTCCAGTGTACCTATCAGGAGTATTTGTATATAGAACGGGAGTAGTTCAGCTGCTTCCAGGTAACCAGACTGTAGACTGCCAGAGATTTGCCAATAAACTAAGCAGCATACTTATGAAGAAGCGGATGAAAGGTCTTAAGCCGAACTGGCCAGCCATGACAAAAAAAAACAACAAAGAGAAAAATCTCAATAAAAAAAAAAAACAAACGAGACTACTTTCTCCCCCTCTCCCACTTCAATCACTTCCCCAAACACATCCAATCAAAATTTGAGATAGCCATTTTGTTCAGTGTAGTTTTAATATGTTCATGTAGTTTAATAGCCATTTTGTTCAGTGTAGTTCGAAATAGGATGAAAATGTTCAAATGTGTGGTTACAAATCCGTTGTTGGTCAATAAATAAACGAAACTCAAAATGAACAGAAATTAGAATAAATAGCCGAGTCAAACACGAAACGAGCAAAAATTAACATTAGTAGGGCAGATAACCTCCATGCCTGCGCATGCCACCCCATCCACAACCCTGTAGCCTGGCCCAAAAAACAGAATTAGATGTGTTTAAATGGATAATAGTTGCTGTTTATACTAACCAGGGCCCAAGTACCCATGTATTGCAGAAAATCTTAAGTTTTGAACTTATTTCATATTCACCGACACAGTTTGAGGTTGTGCTAATTGGAAGCACTGTCTTGAGAACTGGCAGTAAGTTTGCTTAATTAGAATATCTGAAAGACTCTCTCACCATCGGAAAGTGGCCAACTGAATTACTGAGTTTCATAAGGCAGCAAGTGTTGGAATTGTTGTAGATTTTATGCCCTTTACAAGAGACCAACCTCCTAGGAGGGATGAAATTTTAGTAGACTTTGCAAAAAGGACTTTTACACATCTCATAGGGAAACTTTTGAAACAAACAACTGATCTGCATGTTGTAGCAGACCGTTATGATGGACTATTTAAAGACATTGAGGGCTGTGAGCTGCAAGTCGCAAGGCTTTTTTGTGTGTGTAAGTTTTTTTTTTGTGTGTGTGTAAGTTTTGTGTGTATGTGTAAGTTTTTGTGTGTGTGTAAGTTTTTGTGTGTGTGTGTGTGTGTGTAAGTTTTTTTGTGTTTGTAAGTTTTTGTGTGTGTGTAAGCTTTGTGTGTGTGTAAGTTTTTTGTGTGCGTGTAAGATTTTGTGTGTATGTGTGTGTGTAAGTTTTTTTGTGTGTGTGAGTTTTTGTGTGTGTGTAAGTTTTTGTGTGTGTGTGTAAGTTTTTTTTTTGTGTGTGTAAGTATTTTTTTGTGTGTGTAAGTTTTTGTGTGTTGTGTTTGTGTGTGTAAGTTTTTTTGTGTGTGTAGTTTTTTTTGTGTGTGTGTAAGTTTTTGTGTGTGTGTAAGTTTTTGTGTACGTGTAAGATTTTGTGTGTGTGTGTGTAAGTTTTTCTGTGTGTGTGAGTTTTTGTATGTGTGTAAGTTTTTGTGTGTGTGTAAGTTTTTGTGTGTGTGTGTGTGTGTGTGTATGTTTTTATGTGTGTGTAAGTTTTTGTGTGTAAAATTTTTGTGTGTGTGTAAGTTTTTGAGTGTGTGTAAGTTTTTCTGTGTGTGTGTGTAAGTTTTTTTGTGTGTGTAAGTATTTTTGTGTGTGTGTAAGTTTTTGTGTGTGTGTGTGTGTGTGTGTAAGTTTTTTTGTGTGTGTAAGTTTTTGTGTGTGTGTGTAAGTTTTTACACACACACAAAAAAACTTACACACACACAAAAAACTTACACACACATACACACACACAAAAACTTACACACACACAAAAATACTTACACACACAAAAAAACTTACACACACACAAAAAAAACTTACACACACACAAAAAACTCACACACACAAAAAAAACTTACACACACAAAAATACTTACACACACAAATATTTACACGCCAAATATTTGCATATTTTAATCGTATTTTTAGCAACAATACATTTTGAACCACAAGTTTGCTTACTTTCATTGTCTTTTGAGACACAACAAATTTTGAACCTTACATTTGTATATTTTTGTTGTATTCTAGGTAACACCACAATTTGAACAAGGAAGTTGCATATTGTCATTTTGTTTTGAACAGCAACACATTTTCATAGCAACAACAAGTTTTGAACCACATTTTTGCATATTTTCTAGGTGTATGGTTTTTAATCTGTCCCTTGCTTTAATCAAACCCACAAAATGCAACACTAAAATGAACCAATTTAGCTTTTTAATGTTAAATATGCAAATTTACACTGCTGAGCTCAATCAGCAGAAGACTTGCATAAAGGAAAAATAAACGCTAAAACCTCAAAGGCAAGAAACCAGTGTGACATAAATGAGATAATGTGATTTGGGACAGCATCCGTGTTAATCATCATGAGAAATAATGTAACTAGCAATTTTTATTGTTACTAGTGGCTTTGGTTCGTCTTTTATTAGGTTGCAGCTACCTCTTCAACCGTGATGGTTGTAACTTTTGATTATGACGCCGCCCATCATTTGTTTGCAAAATCATGTTATGCCTGATAATATCTTGTTCTCTAAAAGTTGCCGTAGCGAAATGGTAACGAGACGATCCCTAAATCATAAAGGATATGATTTCAAGCCTGGGTAGGGTAACGGCTACTACTACTACTATATCCTGTGATTAGGTGTTATTACTACTACTACTACTACCACTAGCAGTAAAACTGCTTCTACTTACTCTGCTGCTACTAATACTGCTGCTACTAATACTACTACTTCTAATAGCAGCAGTAATACTAGTACTAATACTACTGCTATAAATACTACTACTACTTTTACTATTAGTGCTACTATTACTACTACTACTGGTTTTATTACTACTACTACTGGTACTAAATTTATACTAGTACTGTACTACTACTTCTATTACTACCGCCGTAAATACGATTAATGCTAAAACTATGATATTTCGAATAACAACATATTTTGAACCATAGATTTGCATAACTTCATCTTATTTGGACCAAGAACATATTTTTAACCAAACCAACACACACACACACAAAAACTTACACACACACACACAAAAACTTAGACACACAAAAAAACTTACACACACAAAAAAACTTACACACACAGAAAAACTTACACACACTCAAAAACTTACACACACACAAAAATTTACACACACAAAAACTTACACACACATAAAAACTTACACACACACACAAAAACTTACACACACAACAAAACTTACACACACACACACACACACAAAAAAACTTACACACACACAAAAACTTACACATACACACAAAAAAACTTACACACACACAAAAACTTACACTTACACAAAAACTCACACACACAAAAAAACTTACACACACACACACACACACAAAATCTTAAACGCACACAAAAACTTACACACACACAAAAACTTACACACACACACAAAAACTCACACACACAAAAAAACTTACACACACACACAAACACAAAATCTTACACGCACACAAAAACTTACACACACACAAAAACTTACACACACACACACAAAAACTTACACACACAAAAAAACTTACACACACACACACACACACACAAAAACTTACACACACACAAAAAATGAACTGGTTGACACAAAAATGATTTTGTGTGTGTGTGTGTGTAAGCTTTTTTGTGTGTGTAAGTTTTTGTGTTTGTGTGTGTGTGTGTAAATTTTTTTTGTGTGTGTAAGTTTTTGTGTGTGTGTGTGTGTAAAGTTTTTTGTGTGTGTAAGTTTTTGTGTGTGTGTGTAAGTTTTTGTGTGTGTGTGTAAGTTTTGTGTGCGTGCGTGTAAGATTTTGTGTGTGTGTGTGTAAGTTTTTTTGTGTGTGTAAGTTTTTTTGTGTGTATGTTTAAGTTTTTGTGTGTGTTTTTGTGTGTAAGTTTTTGTGTGTTTGTAAGTTTTTGTGTGCGTGTAAGATTTTGTGTGTGTGTGTGTGTGTGTGTGTGTGTGTAAGTTTTTTTGTGTGTTTAAGTTTTTTGTGTGTATATGTAAGTTTTTGTGTGTGTAAGTTTTTTGTGTGTGTGTGTGTAAGTTTTTTTGTGTGTGTAAGTTTTACACGAAAACAAGATATTTCCGATGCACTTGAGCAACTGCTGCTATACACCTTTACTCTCAGTTAAAATTTGTGATATAGAACAGAAGTAGAACTGGTTTTATAATGGTGTTGCTCGGAAAGAAAACAAGATATTTCCGACTGTTTTTATACTGGTGTTGCTCGGAGAGAAAACAAGATATTTCCGATGCACTTGAGCAACTGCTGCTATACACCGCTTACTCTCAGTTAAAATTTGTGAAGTAGAACAGAAGTAGAACTGGTTTTATATTGGTGTTGCTCGGAAAGAAAACAAGATATTTCCGATGCACTTGAGCAACTGCTGCTATACACCGCTTACTCTCAGTTAAAATTTGTGAAGTAGAACAGAAGTAGAACTGGTTTTATATTGGTGTTGCTCGGAAGAAAAACAAGATATTTCCGATGCACTTGAGCAACTGCTGCTATACACCTTTACTCTCAGTTAAAATTTGTGAAGTAGAACAGAAGTAGAACTGGTTTTATATTGGTGTTGCTCGGAAAGAAAACAAGATATTTCCGATGCACTTGAGCAACTGCTGCTATACACCTTTACTCTCAGTTAAAATTTGTGAAGTAGAACAGAAGTAGAACTGGTTTTATATTGGTGTTGCTCGGAAAGAAAACAAGATATTTCCGATGCACTTGAGCAACTGCTGCTATACACCGCTTACTCTCAGTAAAATTTATGAAGTAGAACAGAAGTAGAACTGGTTTTATATTGGTGTTGCTCGGAAAGAAAACAAGATATTTCCGATGCACTTGAGCAACTGCTGCTATACACCTTTACTCTCAGTTAAAATTTGTGAAGTAGAACAGAAGTAGAACTGGTTTTATATTGGTGTTGCTCGGAAAGAAAACAAGATATTTCCGATGCTCTTGAGCAACTGCTGCTATACACCGCTTACTCTCAGTTAAAATTTATGAAGTAGAACAGAAGTAGAACTGGTTTTATATTGGTGTTGCTCGGAAAGAAAACAAGATATTTCCGATGTACTTGAGCAAACTGCTGCTATACACCGCTTACTCTCATTTAAAATTTATGAAGTAGAACAGAAGAAGAACTGGTTTTGTATTGGTGTTGCTCGGAAAGAAAACAAGATATTTCCGATGCACTTGAGGAACTGCTGCTATACACCTTTACTCTCAGTTAAAATTTGTGAAGTAGAAACAGAAGTAGAACTGGTTTTATATTGGTGTTGCTCGGAAAGAAAACAAGATATTTCCGATGCACTTGAGCAAAAGCTGCTATACACCTTTACTCTCAGTTAAAATTTGTGAAGTAGAACAGAAGTAGAACTGGTTTTACATTGGTGTTGCTCGGAAAGAAAACAAGATATTTCCGATGCACTTGAGCAACTGCTGCTATACACCGCTTACTCTCAGTTAAAATTTGTGAAGTAGAACAGAAGTAGAACTGGTTTTATATTGGTGTTGCTTGGAAAGAAAACAAGATATTTCCGATGCACTTGAGCAACTGCTGCTATACACCGCTTACCCTCAGTTAAAAATTTATGAAGTAGAACAGAAGTAGAACTGGTTTTATGTTGGTGTTGCTCGGAAAGAAAACAAGATATTTCCGATGCACTTGAGCAACTGCTGCTATACACCGCTTACTCTCAGTTAAAATTTGTGAAGTAGAACAGAAGTAGAACTGGTTTTATATTGGTGTTGCTCGGAAAGAAAACAAGATATTTCCGATGCACTTGAGCAACTGCTGCTATACACCGCTTACTCTCAGTTAAAATTTATGAAGTAGAACAGAAGTAGAACTGGTTTTATATTGGTGTTGCTCGGGAAAGAAAACAAGATATTTCCGATGCACTTGAGCAACTGCTGCTATACACCGCTTACTCTCAGTTAAAATTTATGAAGTAGAACAGAAGTAGAACTGGTTTTATATTGGTGTTGCTCGGAAAGAAAACAAGATATTTCCGATGCACTTGAGCAACTGCTGCTATACACCTTTACTCTCAGTTAAAATTTGTGAAGTAGAACAGAAGTAGAACTGGTTTTATATTGGTGTTGCTCGGAAAGAAAACAAGATATTTCCGATGCACTAGAGCAACTGCTGCTATACACCTTTACTCTCAGTTAAAATTTGTGAAGTAGAACAGAAGTAGAACTGGTTTTATATTGGTGTTGCTCGGAAAAAGAAAACAAGATATTTCCGATGCACTTGAGCAACTGCTGCTATACACCGCTTACTCTCAGTTTAAAATTTGTGAAGTAGAACAGAAGTAGAACTGGTTTTATATTGGTGTTGCTTGGAAAGAAAACAAAATATTTCCGATGCACTTGAGCAAACTGCTGCTATACACCGCTTACTCTCAGTTAAAATTTATGAAGTAGAACAGAAGTAGAACTGGTTTTATATTGTTGTTGCTCGGAAAGAAAACAAGATATTTCCGATGCACTTGAGCAACTGCTGCTATATACACCTTTACTCTCAGTTAAAATTTGTGAAGTAGAACAGAAGTAGAACTGGTTTTATATTGGTGTTTGCTCGGAAAGAAAACAAGATATTTCCGATGCACTTGAGCAACTGCTGCTATACACCGCTTACTCTCAGTTAAAATTTATGAAGTAGAACAGAAGTAGAACTGGTTTTATATTGGTGTTGCTCGGAAAGAATACAAGATATTTCCGATGCACTTGAGCAACTGCTGCTATACACCGCTTACTCTCAGTTAAAAATTTATGAAGTAGAACAGAAGTAGAACTGGTTTTATATTGGTGTTGCTCGGAAAGAAAACAAGATATTTCCGATGCACTTGAGCAACTGCTGCTATACACCGCTTACTCTCAGTTAAAATTTATGAAGTAGAACAGAAGTAGAACTGGTTTTATATTGGTGTTGCTCGGAAAGAAAACAAGATATTTCCGATGCACTTGAGCAGCTGCTGCTATACACCTTTACTCTCAGTTAAAATTTGTGAAGTAGAACAGAAGTAGAACTGGTTTTATATTGGTGTTGCTCGGAAAGAAAACAAGATATTTTCCGATGCACTTGAGCAACTGCTGCTATACACCGCTTACTCTCAGTTAAAATTTGTGAAGTAGAACAGAAGTAGAAACTGGTTTTATATTGGTGTTGCTTGAAAGAAAACAAGAGATTTCCGATGCACTTGAGCAACTGCTGCTATACACCGCTTACTCTCAGTTAAAATTTATGAAGTAGAACAGAAGTAGAACTGGTTTTATATTGGTGTTGTTCGGAAAGAAAACAAGATATTTCCGATGCACTTGAGCAACTGCTGCTATACACCGCTTACTCTCAGTTAAAATTTGTGAAGTAGAACAGAAGTAGAACTGGTTTTTTATATTGGTGTTGCTCGGAAAGGAAAACAAGATATTTTCGATGCACTTGAGCAACTGCTGCTATACACCGCCTACTCTCAGTTAAAATTTGTGAAGTAGAACAGAAGTAGAACTGGTTTTATATTGGTGTTGCTTGGAAAGAAAACAAGATATTTTCCGATGCACTTGAGCAACTGCGGCTATACACCGCTTACTCTCAGTTAAAATTTATGAAGTAGAACAGAAGTAGAACTGGTTTTATATTGGTGTTGCTCGGAAAGAAAACAAGATATTTCCGATGCACTTGAGCAACTGCTGCTATACACCGCTTACTCTCAGTTAAAATTTATGAAGTAGAACAGAAGTAGAACTGGTTTTATATTGGTGTTGCTCGGAAAGAAAACAAGATATTTCCGATGCACTTGAGCAACTGCTGCTATACACCTTTACTCTCAGTTAAAATTTGTGATATAGAACAGAAGTAGAACTGGTTTTATATTGGTGTTGCTCGGAAAGAAAACAAGATATTTCCGACTGGTTTTATATTGGTGTTGCTCGGAAAGAAAACAAGATATTCCGATGCACTTGAGCAACTGCTGCTATACACCGCTTACTCTCAGTTAAAATTTGTGAAGTAGAACAGAAGTAGAACTGGTTTTACATTGGTGTTGCTCGGAAAGAAAACAAAATATTTCCGATGCTCTTGAGCAACTGCTGCTATACACCGCTTACTCTCAGTTAAAATTTATGAAGTAGAACAGAAGTAGAACTGGTTTTATATTGGTGTTGCTCGGAAAGAAAACAAGATATTTCCGATGCACTTGAGCAACTGCTGCTATACACCTTTACTCTCAGTTAAAATTTGTGAAGTAGAACAGAAGTAGAACTGGTTTTATATTGGTGTTGCTCGGAAAGAAAACAAGATATTTCCGATGCACTTGAGCAACTGCTGCTATACACCGCTTACTCTCAGTTAAAATTTATGAAGTAGAACAGAAGTAGAACTGGTTTTATATTGGTGTTGCTCGGAAAGAAAACAAGATATTTCCGATGCAATTGAGCAACTGCTGCTATACACCTTTACTCTCAGTTAAAATTTGTGAAGTAGAACAGAAGTAGAACTGGTTTTATATTGGTGTTGCTCGGAAAGAAAACAAGATATTTCCGATGCTCTTGAGCAACTGCTGCTATACACCGCTTACTCTCATTAAAATTTATGAAGTAGAACAGAAGTAGAACTGGTTTTATATTGGTGTTGCTCGGAAAGAAAACAACAGATATTTCCGATGCACTTGAGCAACTGCTGCTATACACCGCTTACTCTCAGTTAAAATTTATGAAGTAGAACAGAAGAAGAACTGGTTTTATATTGGTGTTGCTCGGAAAGAAAACAAGATATTTCCGATGCACTTGAGCAACTGCTGCTATACACCTTTACTCTCAGTTAAAATTTTGGGAAGTAGAACTGGTTTTATATTGGTGTTGCTCGGAAAGAAAACAAGATATTTCCGATGCACTTGAGCAACTGCTGCTATACACCTTTACTCTCAGTTAAAATTTGTGAAGTAGAACAGAAGTAGAACTGGTTTTACATTGGTGTTGCTCGGAAAGAAAACAAGATATTTCCGATGCACTTGAGCAACTGCTGCTATACACCGCTTACTCTCAGTTAAAATTTGTGAAGTAGAACAGAAGTAGAACTGGTTTTATATTGGTGTTGCTTGGAAAGAAAACAAGATATTTCCGATGCACTTGAGCAACTGCTGCTATACACCGCTTACTCTCAGTTAAAATTTATGAAGTAGAACAGAAGTAGAAACTGGTTTTATATTGGTGTTGCTCGGAAAGAAAACAAGATATTTCCGATGCACTTGAGCAACTGCTGCTATACACCGCTTACTCTCAGTTAAAATTGTGAAGTAGAACAGAAGTAGAACTGGTTTTATATTGGTGTTGCTCGGAAAGAAAACAAGATATTTCCGATGCACTTGAGCCACTGCTGCTATACACCGCTTACTCTCAGTTAAAATTTATGAAGTAGAACAGAAGTAGAACTGGTTTTATATTGGTGTTGCTCGGAAAGAAAACAAGATATTTCCGATGCACTTGAGCAACTGCTGCTATACACGCTTACTCTCAGTTAAAATTTATGATAAAAATTCTTACTGATGCTTTATACCACTTGTACACGCTTTTGGGTTTTTATAAATGCTTTTTATCACCTATAAAACTCTTACTGATGCTTTTTACCACTTGTTCACGCTTTTGGGGCTTTTATAAATGCTTTTTATCACCTATAAAACTCTTACTGATGCTTTATACCACCTGCATACGCTTTTGGGTCTTTTATAAATGCTTTGTATTGCTGATAAAACTCTTACTGATGGTTTATATCACTTGTAAACGCTTTTGAGTTTTATTATAAATGCTTTTTATCCCTATAAAACTCTTACTGATGCTTTATACCACTTGTGCATGCTTTTGGGGCTTTTATAAATGCTTTTGTATCGCTAATAAAACTCTTACTGATGCTTCATACCACTTGTACACGCTTTTGGTGCTTTTATATATGCTTTTTGTCAACTATAAGACTCTTACTGATGCTTTATACCACGTGTAGACGCTTTTGGGGCTTTTATAAATGCTTTTTATCACCTATATAACTCTTACTCATGCTTTATACCACTTTTACACGCTGTTGGTGCTTTTATTAATGCTTTGTATCGCTGATAAAACTCTTACTGATGCTTTATACCACTTGTACTTGCTTTTGGGGCTTATATAAATACTTTTGTATCGCTGATAAAATTCTTACTGATGCTTTATACCACTTGTACACGCTTTTGGTGCTTTTATATATGCTTTTTATCACATATAAAACTCTTACTGATGCTTTACACCACTTGTACACGCTTTTGGTGCTTTTATAAATGCTTTTTATCACCTATAGAACTCTTACTGATGCTTTATACCACTTGTACACGCTTTTGGTGCTTTTATAAATGCTTTGTATCACCTATAAAACTCTTACTGAAGCTTTATACCACTTTTACACGCTTTTGGGTCTTTTATAAATGCTTTTTATCACCTATAAAACTCTTATTGAGGCTTTATGTCACTTTTACACACTTTTTGGGCTTTTATAAATGCTTTTTATCACCTTTAAAACACTTACTGATGCTTTACACCACTTGTACACGCTTTTGGTGCTTTTATAAATGCTTTGTATCGCTGATAAATCTCTTACTGTTGCTTTATACCACTTGTACACGCTTTTGGTGCTTTTATAAATGCTTTGTATCACTTATAAAAACTCTTACTGATGCTTTGTACCACTTGTACACGCTTTTGGGGCTTTTATAAATGCTTTTTATCACCTATAAAACTCTTACTGATGCTTTATACCACTTGTACACGCTTTTAGGGATTTTATAAATGCTTTGTATCAAATATAAAACTCTTACTGATGCTTTATACCATTTGTACACGCTTTTGGTGCTTTTATAAATGCTTTATATCACTTATAAAACTCTTACTGATGCTTTATACCACTTGTACACGCTTTTGGGGCTTTTATAAATGCTTTTTTATCACCTATAAAACTCTTACCGATGCCTTATACCACTTGTAAACGCTTTTGGAGATTTTATAAATGCTTTGTATCAAATATAAAACTTTTACTGATGCTTTATACTACTTGTACACGCTTTTGGGGCTTTTATAAATGTTTTTTATCACCTATAAAGCTCTTACTGATGCTTTATACCACTTTTAAATACTTTTGGTGCTTTTATAAATGCTTTTTATTACCTATAAAACTCTTACTGATTCTTTATACCACTTTTAAAACGCTTTTGGTGCTTTTATATATGCTTTTTATCACCTAAAAAACTCTTACTGATGCTTTATACCACTTGTACACTCTTTTGGGGCTTTTATAAATGTTTTGTATCACTGATAAGACTCTTACTGATGCTTTATACCACTTATACACGCTTTTGATGCTTTTATAAATGCTTTTTATCATCTATAAAACTCTTACTGATTTTTTATACCACTTGTACACGCTTTTGGGACTTTTATAAATGTTTTTTTATCACCTATAAAACTCTTACTGATGCTTTATACCACTTGTACACGCTTTTGGGATTTTATAAATGCTTTGTATCAAATATAAAACTCTCACTGATGCTTTATACCATTTGTACACGCCTTTGGTGCTTTTATAAATGCTTTATATCACTTATAAAACTCTTACTGATGCTTTATACCACTTGTACACGCTTTTGGGGCTTTTATAAATGCTTTTTATCACATATAAAACTCTTACCGATGCTTTATACCACTTGTAAACGCTTTTGGGGATTTTATAAATGCTTTGTATCAAATATAAAACTTTTACTGATGCTTTATACCACTTGTACACGCTTTTGGTGCTTTTATAAATGCTTTGTATCACTTATAAAACTCTTACTGATGCTTTATACCACTTGTTCACGCTTTCGGGGCTTTTATAAATGCTTTTTATCACTTATAAAACTCTTACTGATTGTACACGTACTACACTTGTAGACGCTTTTGGGGCTTTTATAAATGTTTTTTTATCACATATAAAACTCTTACTGATGCTTTTTACCACTTGTTCACGCTTTTGGGGCTTTTATAAATGCTTTTTATCACCTATAAAACTCTTACTGATGCTTTATACCACTTGCATACGCTTTTGGGACTTTTATAAATGCTTTGTATTGCTGATAAAACTCTTACTGATGGTTTATATCACTTGTAAACGCTTTTGAGTTTATTATAAATGCTTTTTATCCCTATAAAACTCTTACTGATGCTTTATACCACTTGTACATGCTTCGGGGCTTTTATAAATGCTTTTGTATCGCTGATAAAACTCTTACTGATGCTTTTTATACCACTTGTACACGCTTTTGGTGCTTTTATATATGCTTTTTGTCAACTATAAAACTCTTACTGATGCTTTATACCACGTGTACACGCTTTTGGGGCTTTTATAAATGCTTTTTATCACCTATATATAACTCTTACTCATGCTTTATACCACTTGTACACGCTGTTGGTGCTTTTATTAATGCTTTGTATCGCTGATAAAACTCTTACTGATGCTTTATACCACTTGTACTTGCTTTTGGGGCTTATATAAATGCTTTTGTATTGCTGATAAAATTCTTACTGATGCTTTTATACCACTTGTTACACGCTTTTGGTGCTTTTATATATGCTTTTTATCACCAATAAAACTCTTACTGATGCCTTTACACCACTTGCACACGCTTTTGGTGCTTTTATAAATGCTTTTTATCACCTATAGAACTCTTACTCATGCTTTATACCACTTGTACACGCTTTTGGTGCTTTATAAATGCTTTGTATCACCTATAAAACTCTTACTGAAGCTTTTATACCACTTTTACACGCTTTTGGGTCTTTTATAAATGCTTTTTATCACCTATAAAACTCTTATTGAGGCTTTATGTCACTTTTACATACTTTTTGGGCTTTTATAAATGCTTTTTATCACCTATAAAACACTTACTGATGCTTTACACCACTTGTACACGCTTTGGTGCTTTTATAAATGCTTTTGTATCGCTGACAAATCTCTTACTGTTGCTTTATACCACTTGTACACGCTTTTGGTGCTTTTATAAATGCTTTGTATCACTTATAAAACTCTTACTGATGCTTTTATACCACTTGTACACGCTTTTGGTGCTTTTATAAATGCTTTGTATCACTTATAAAACTCTTACTGATGCTTTGTACCACTTGTACACGCTTTTGGGGCTTTTATAAATGCTTTTTACACTATAAAACTCTTACTGATGCTTTATACCACTTGTACACGCTTTTGGTGCTTTTATATATGCTTTTTATCACCTATAAAACTCTTACTGATTCTTTACACCACTTGTACACGCTTTTTGGTGCTTTTATAAATGCTTTTTATCACCTATAGAGCTCTTACTCATGCTTTATACCACTTGTACACGCTTTTGGTGCTTTATAAATGCTTTGTATCACCTATAAAACTCTTACTGAAGCTTTATACCACTTTTACACGCTTTTGGGTCTTTTATAAATGCTTTTTATCAGCTATAAAACTCTTATTGAGGCTTTATGTCACTTTTACATACTTTTAGGGGCTTTTATAAATGCTTTTTATCACCTATAAAACTCTTACTGATGCTTTATACCACTTGTACACGCTTTTGGGGATTTTATAAATGCTTTGTATCAAATATAAAACTCCTACTGATGCTTTATACCATTTGTACACGCTTTTGGTGCTTTTATAAATGCTTTATATCACTTATAAAAACTCTTACTGATGCTTTATACCACTTGTACACGCTTTGGGGCTTTTTATAAAGGCTTTTTATCACCTATAAAACTCTTACCAATGCTTTATACCACTTGTAAACGCTTTTGGGGATTTTATAAATGCTTTGTATCAAATATAAAACTTTTACTGATGCTTTATACCACTTGTACACGCTTTTGGGGCTTTTATAAATGTTTTTTATCACCTATAAAACTCTTACTGATGCTTTATACCACTTTTAAATACTTTTGGTGCTTTTATAAATGCTTTTATTACCTATAAAACCTCTTACTGATTCTTCTTTTATACCACTTGTAAACGCTTTTGGTGCTTTTATATATGCTTTTTATCACCTATAAAACTCTTACTGATGCTTTATACCACTTGTACACTCTTTTGGGGCTTTTATAAATGTTTTGTATCACTGATAAGACTCTTACTGATGCTTTATACCACTTATACATGCCTTTGATGCTTTTTATAAATGCTTTTTATCATCTATAAAATTCTTACTAAATTTTTTATACCACTTGTACACGCTTTTGGGACTTTTATAAATGTTTTTTATCACCTATAAAACTCTTACTGATGCTTTATACCACTTGTACAGGCTTTTGGGGATTTTATAAATGCTTTGTATCAAATATAAAACTCTTACTGATGCTTTATACCACTTGTACACTCTTTTGGGGCTTTTATAAATGTTTTGTATCACTGATAAGACTCTTACTGATGCTTTATACCACTTATACACGCTTTTGATGCTTTTATAAATGCTTTTTATCATCTATAAAACTCTTAGTGATTTTTTATACCACTTGTACACGCTTTTGGGACTTTTATAAATGTTTTTTATCACCTATAAAACTCTTACTGATGCTTTATACCATTTGTACACGCTTTTGGGGCTTTTATAAATGCTTTTTATCACCTATAAAACTCTTACCGATGCTTTATACCACTTGTAAACGCTTTTGGGGATTTTATAAATGCTTTGTATCAAATTATAAAACTTTTACTGATGCTTTTATACCACTTGTACACGCTTTTGGGCTTTTATAAATGCTTTTTTATCACCTATACAACTCTTACTGATACTTTTATACCATTGTACATGCTTTTGGGGCTAAAATAAATGTTTTTATCACCTATAAAACTCTTACTGATGCTTTATACCACTTTTAAATACTTTTGGTGCTTTTATAAATGCTTTTTATTACCTATAAAACTCTTACTGATTCTTTATACCACTTGTAAACGCTTTTGGTGCTTTTATATATGCTTTTATCACCTATAAAACTCTTACTGATGCTTTATACCACTTGTACACTCTTTTGGGGCTTTTATAAATGTTTTGTATCGCTGATAAGACTCTTACTGATGCTTTATACCACTTATACACGCTTTTGATGCTTTTATAAATGCTTTTTATCATCTATAAAACTCTTACTGATTTTTTATACCGCTTGTACACGCTTTTGGGACTTTTATAAATGTTTTTATCACCTATAAAACTCTTACCGATGCTTTATACCACTTGTAAACGCTTTTGGGGATTTTATAAATGCTTTGTATCAAATATAAAACTTTACTGATGCTTTATACCACTTGTACACGCTTTTGGGGCTTTTATAAATGCTTTTTATCACCTATACAACTCTTACTGATACTTTATACCACTTGTACACGCTTTTGGGGCTAAAATAAATGTTTTTTATCACCTATAAAACTCTTACTGATGCTTTATACCACTTTTAAATACTTTTGGTGCTTTTATAAATGCTTTTTTATTACCTATAAAACTCTTACTGATTCTTTATACCACTTGTACACGCTGTTGGTGCTTTTATTAATGCTTTGTATCGCTGATAAAACTCTTTACTGATGCTTTATACCACTTGTACTTGCTTTTGGGGCTTATATAAATGCTTTTGTATCTCTGATAAAATTCTTACTGATGCTTTTTATACCACTTGTACACGCTTTTGGTGCTTTTATATATGCTTTTTATCACCTATAAAACTCTTACTGATGCTTTACTCACCACTTGTACACGCTTTTGGTGCTTTTATAAATGCTTTGTATCGCTGACAAATCTCTTACTGTTGCTTTATACCACTTGTACACGCTTTTGGTGCTTTTATAAATGCTTTGTATCACTTATAAAACTCTTACTGATGCTTTTGTACCACTTGTACACGCTTTTGGGGCTTTTATAAATGCTTTTTATCACCTATAAAACTCTTACTGATGCTTTATACCACTTGTACACGCTTTTGGGATTTTTAAATGCTTCGTATCAATATAAAACTCTTACTGATGCTTTTTACCATTTGTACACGCTTTTGGTGCTTTTATAAATGCTTTATATCACTTATAAAACTCTTACTGATGCTTTATACCACTTGTACACGCTTTTGGGGCTTTTATAAATGCTTTTTTTATCACCTATAAAACTCTTACCGATGCTTTATACCACTTGTAAACGCTTTTGGGGATTTTATAAATGCTTTGTATCAAATATAAAACTTTTACTGATGCTTTATACCACTTGTACACGCTTTTGGGGCTTTTATAAATGCTTTTTATCACCTATACAACTCTTACTGACGCTTTATACCACTTGTACACGCTTTTGGGGCTTTTATAAATGTGTTTTTTATCACCTATAAAACTCTTACTGATGCTTTATACCACTTTTAAATACTTTTGGTGCTTTTATAAATGCTTTTTATTACCTATAAAACTCTTACTGATTCTTTATACCACTTGTAAACGCTTTTGGTGCTTTTATATATGCTTTTTATCACCTATAAAACTCTTACTGATGCTTTATACCACTTGTACACTCTTTTGGGGCTTTTATAAATGTTTTGTATCACTGATAAGACTCTTACTGATGCTTTATACCACTTATACACGCTTTTGATGCTTTTATAAATGCTGTTTATCATTGCTATAAAACTCTTACTGATTCTTTATACCACTTGTAAACGCTTTTTGGTGCTTTTATATATGCTTTTTATCACCTATAAAACTCTTACTGATGCTTTATACCACTTGTACACTCTTTGGGGCTTTTATAAATGTTTTGTATCACTGATAAGACTCTTACTGATGCTTTATACCACTTATACACGCTTTTGATGCTTTTGTAAATGCATTTTATCATCTATAAAACTCTTACTGATTTTTTATACCACTTGTACACGCTTTTGGGACTTTTATAAATGTTTTTTATCACCTATAAAACTCTTACTGATGCTTTATACCACTTGTACACGCTTTTGGGGATTTTATAAATGCTTTGTATCAAATATAAACTCTTACTGATGCTTTATACCATTTTGTACACGCTTTTGGTGCTTTTATAAATGCTTTGTATCACTTATAAAACTCTTACTGATGCTTTATACCACTTGTACACGCTTTTGGGGATTTTATAAATGCTTTTGTATCAAATATAAAACTTTTACTGATGCTTTATACCACTTGTACACGCTTTTTGGGGCTTTTATAAATGCTTTTATCACCTATACAACTCTTACTGATGCTTTTATACCACTTGTACACGCTTTTGGGGCTTTTATAAATGTTTTTTATCACCTATAAAACTCCTTACTGATGCGTTATACCACTTTTAAATACTTTTGGTGCTTTATAAATGCTTTTTTATCACCTATAAAACTCTTACTGATGCTTTACCACTTGTACACTCTTTTGGGGCTTTTATAAATGTTTTGTATCACTGATAAGACTCTTACTGATGCTTTATACCACTTATACACGCTTTTGATGCTTTTATAAATGCTTTTTATCATCTATAAAACTCTTACTGATTTTTTATTACCACTTGTACACGCTTTTGGGACTTTTATAAATGTTTTTTATCACCTATAAAACTCTTACTGATGCTTTATACCACTTGTACACGCTTTTGGGGATTTTATAAATGCTTTGTATCAAATATAAAACTCTTACTGATGCTTTATACCATTTTGTACACGCTTTTGGTGCTTTTATAAATGCTTTATATCACTTATAAAAACTCTTACTGATGCTTTATACCACTTGTACACGCTTTTGGGGCTTTTATAAATGCTTTTTATCACCTATAAAACTCTTACCGATGCTTTATACCACTTGTAAACGCTTTTGGGGATTTTATAAATGCTTTGTATCAAATATAAAACTTTTTACTGATGCTTTATACCACTTGTACACGCTTTGGGGCTTTTATAAATGCTTTTTATCACCTATACAACTCTTACTGATACTTTATACCACTTGTACACGCTTTTGGGGCTTTTATAAATGTATTTTATCACCTATAAAACTCTTACTGATGCTTTATACCACTTTTAAATACTTTTGGTGCTTTTATAAATGCTTTTTATTACCTATAAAAACTCTTACTGATTCTTTATACCACTTGTAAACGCTTTTGGTGCTTTTATATATGCTTTTTATCACCTATAAAACTCTTACTGATGCTTTATACCACTTGTACACTCTTTTGGGGCTTTTATAAATGTTTTGTATCGCTGATAAGACTCTTACTGATGCTTTATACCACTTATACACGCTTTTGATGCTTTTATAAATGCTTTTTATCATCTATAAAACTCTTACTGATTTTTTATACCACTTGTACACGCTTTTGGGACTTTATAAATGTTTTTTATCACCTATAAAACTCTTACTGATGCTTTATACCACTTGTACACGCTTTTTGGGGATTTTATAAATGCTTTGTATCAAATATAAACTCTTTACTGATGCTTTATACCATTTGTACACGCTTTTGGTGCTTTTATAAATGCTTTGTATAACTTATAAACTCTTACTGATGCTTTATACCACTTGTTCACGCTTTCGGGGCTTTTATAAATGCTTTTTTTATCACTTATAAAACTCTTACTGATTGTACACGTACTACACTTGTACACGCTTTTTTTGGGGCTTTTATAAATGCTTTTTTTTATCACCTATAAAACTCTTACTGATGCTTTTTACCACTTGTTCACGCTTTTGGGGCTTTTTATAAATGATTTTTTATCACCTATAAAACTCTTACTGATGCTTTATACCACTTGCATACGCTTTTGGGACTTTTATAAATGCTTTGTATTGCTGATAAAACTCTTACTGATGGTTTTATATCACTGTAAACGCTTTTGAGTTTTATTATAAATGCTTTTTATCCCCTATAAAAACTCTTACTGATGCTTTATACCACTTGTACATGCTTTTGGGCTTTTTATAAATGCTTTTGTATCGCTGTTAAAACTCTTACTGATGCTTTATAACCACTTGTACACGCTTTTGGTGCTTTTATATATGCTTTTTGGCAACTATAAAACTCTTACTGATGCTTTATACCACGTGTACACGCTTTTGGGGCTTTTATAAATGCTTTTTTATCACCTATATAACTCTTACTCATGCTTTATACCACTTTGTACACGCTGTTGGTGCTTTTATTAATGCTTTGTATCGCTGATAAAACTCTTACTGATGCTTTTATACCACTTGTACTTGCTTTTGGGGCTTATATAAATGCTTTTTGTATCGCTGATAAAATTCTTACTGATGCTTTATACCACTTGAGCACGCTTTTTGGTGCTTTTATATATGCTTTTTATCACCTATAAAAACTTTACTGATGCTTTACACCACTTGTACACGCTTTTGGTGCTTTTATAAATGCTTTTTATCACCTATAGAACTCTTACTCATGCTTTATACCACTTGTACACGCTTTTGGTGCTTTATAAATGCTTTGTATCACCTATAAAAACTCTTACTGAAGCTTTTTATACCACTTTTACACGCTTTTGGGTCTTTTATAAATGCTTTTTATCACCTATAAAACTCTTATTGAGGCTTTATTTCACTTTTACATACTTTTTGGGCTTTTATAAATGCTTTTTATCACCTATAAAACACTTACTGATGCTTTAACCACTTGTACACGCTTTTGGTGCTTTTATAAATGCTTTGTATCGCTGACAAATCTCTTACTGTTGCTTTTTACCACTTGTACACGCTTTGGTGCTTTTATAAATGCTTTGTATCACTTAAAAAACTTTACTGATGCTTTGTACCACTTGTACACGCTTTTGGGGCTTTTATAAATGCTTTTTATCACCTATAAAACTCTTACTGATGCTTTATACCACTTGTACACGCTTTTGGGGATTTTATAAATGCTTTGTATCAAATATAAAACTCTTACTGATGCTTTTTACCATTTGTACACGCTTTTGGTGCTTTTTATAAATGCTTTATATCACTTATAAAACTCTTAATGATGCTTTATACCACTTGTACACGCTTTTGGGGCTTTTATAAATGCTTTTTATCACCTATAAAACTCTTACCGATGCTTTATATACCACTTGTAAACACTTTTGGGGATTTTATAAATGCTTTGTATCAAATATAAAACTTTTACTGATGCTTTATACCACTTGTACACGCTTTTGGGCTTTTATAAATGCTTTTTATCACCTATACAACTCTTACTGATGCTTTATACCACTTGTACACGCTTTTGGGGCTTTTATAAATGTTTTTTTATCACCTATAAAACTCTTACTGATGCTTTATACCACTTTTAAATACTTCTGGTGCTTTTATAAATGCTTTTTATTACCTATAAAAACTCTTACTGATTCTTTTATACCACTTGTAAACGCTTTGGTGCTTTTACATATGCTTTTTATCACCTATAAAACTCTTACTGATGCTTTATACCACTTGTACACTCTTTTGGGGCTTTTATAAATGTTTTGTATCACTGATAAGACTCTTACTGATGCTTTATACCACTTATACACGCTTTTGATGCTTTTATAAATGCTTTTTATCATCTATAAAACTCTTACTGATTTTTTATACCGCTTGTACACGCTTTTGGGACTTTTATAAATGTTTTTTATCACCTATAAAACTCTTACTGATGCTTTATACCACTTGTACACGCTTTTGGGGATTTTATAAATGCTTTGTATCAAATATAAAACTCCTACTGATGCTTTATACCATTTGTACACGCTTTTGGTGCTTTTATAAATGCTTTGTATCACTTATAAAACTCTTACTGATGCTTTATACCACTTGTACACGCTTTTGGGCTTTTATAAATGCTTTTTATCACCTATAAAACTCTTACCGATGCTTTATACCACTTGTACACGCTTTTGGGGATTTTATAAAATGCTTTGTATCAAATATAAAACTTTTACTGATGCTTTATACCACTTGTACACTCTTTTTGGGGCTTTTATAAATGTTTTGTATCGCTGATAAGACTCTTACTGATGCTTTAAAACCACTTATACACGCTTTTGATGCTTTTATAAATGCTTTTTATCATCTATAAAACTCTTATTGATTTTTTATACCACTTGTACACGCTTTTGGGACTTTTATCTAAATGTTTTTATCACCTATAAAACTTCTACTGATGCTTTTTATACCTCTTGTTCACGCTTTTGGGCTTTTATAAATGCTTTTATCACCAATAAAACTCTTACTGGTGCTTTAAACCACTTATACACGCTTTTGGGGTTTTATAAATGCTTTTTTATCACGTATAAGATTCTTACTGATGCTTTATACCACTTGTACATGCTTTTTTGCTTTTATAAATGCCTTTTATCACCTATAAAACTCTTACAAATGCTTTAAAACCACTTATACACGCTTTTGGGGCTCTTATAAATGCTTTTTATCACCAATAAGACCCTTACTGATGCTTTAAAACCACTTATACACGCTTTTTGATGCTTTTATAAATGCTTTTTATTATCTATAAGACTCTTATTGATTTTTTATACCACTTGTACACGCTTTTGGGACTTTTATAAATGTTTTTTATCACCTATAAAACTCTTACTGATGCTTTATACCTCTTGTTCACGCTTTGGGGCTTTTATAAATGCTTTTTATCACAATAAAACTCTTACTGGTGCTTTAAACCACTTATACACGCTTTTGGGGTTTTTATAAATGCTTTTTTTTATCACGTATAAGATTCTTACTGATGCTTTATACCACTTGTACATGCTTTTTTTTTTTGCTTTTATAAATGCCTTTTATCACCTATAAAACTCTTACTAATGCTTTATACCACTTGTACACGCTTTTGGAGCTTTTATAAATGCTTTGTTATTGCCGATAAAACTCTTACTGATGCTTTATACCGCTTGTACACGATTTTGGTGCTTTTATATATGCTTTTTATCACCTATAAAATACTTACTGATGCTTTATACCACTTGTACACGCTTTTGGGGCTTTTATAAATGCTTTTTTATCACCTATAAAGCTCTTACTGATGCTTTATAACACTTGTACGTGCTTTTGGTTCTTTTATAAATTCTTTTTATCACCTATAAAGTCTTACTGATTCTTTACACCACTAGTACACGCTTTTGGTGCTTTTATAAATGCTTTCTATCGCTGATAAAACTCTTACTGATGCTTTATACCACGTATGTACGCTTTTTTTGCTTTTATAAATGCATTTTATCACCTATAAAACTCTTACTGATGCATTATACCACTAGTACACGCTTTTGGGGCTTTTATAAATGCTTTTTATCACCTATAAAGCTCTTACTGATGCTTTATAACACTTGTACATGCTTTTGGTTCTTTTATAAATGCTTTTTATCACCTATAAAACTCTTACTGATGCTTTACACCAGTTGTACACACCTTTGGTGCTTTTTATAAATGCTTTGTATCGCTGATAAAACTCTTACTGTTGCTTTATACCACTTGTACACGCTTTTGGGGCTTTTATAAATGCTTTTTATCACCTATACAACTCTTACTGATGCTTTATACCACTTGTACACACTTTTGGTGCTTTTATAAAATGTTTTTTATCACCTATAAAACTCTTACTGATGCTTTATACCACTTTTAAATACTTTTGGTGCTTTTATAAATGCTTTTTTATCACCTATAAAAAACTCTTACTGATGCTTTATACCACTTTTACACTCTTTTGGGGCTTTTATAAATGTTTTGTATCGCTGATAAGACTCTTACTGATGCTTTATACCACTTATACACGCTTTTGATGCTTTTATAAATGCTTTTTATCATCTATAAAACTCTTACTGATTTTTTATACCGCTTGTACACGCTTTTGGGACTTTTATAAATGTTTTTTATCACCTATAAAACTCTTACTGATGCTTTATACCACTTGTACACGCTTTTGGGGATTTTATAAATGCTTTGTATCAAAATATAAAACTCCTACTGATGCTTTATACCATTTGTACACGCTTTTGGTGCTTTTATAAATGCTTTGTATCACTTATAAAACTCTTACTGATGCTTTATACCACTTGTGCACGCTTTTGGGGCTTTTATAAATGCTTTTTATCACCTATAAAACTCTGACCGATGCTTTATACCACTTGTACACGCTTTTGGGGATTTTATATAAATGCTTTGTATCAAATATAAAACTTTTACTGATGCTTTATACCACTTGTACACTCTTTTGGGGCTTTTATAAATGTTTTGTATCGCTGATAAGACTCTTACTGATGCTTTAAACCACTTATACACGCTTTTGATGCTTTTATAAATGCTTTTTTATCATCTATAAAACTCTTATTGATTTTTTATACCACTTGTAACGCTTTTGGGACTTTTATAAATGTTTTTTATCACCTATAAAACTTCTACTGATGCTTTATACCTCTTGTTCACGCTTTTGGGGCTTTTATAAATGCTTTTTATCACCAATAAAACTCTTACTGGTGCTTTAAACCACTTATACACGCTTTTGGGGTTTTTATAAATGCTTTTTATCACGTATAAGATTCTTACTGATGCTTTATACCACTTGTACATGCTTTTGGGGATTTTATAAATGCTTTGTATCAAATATAAAACTTTTACTGATGCTTTATACCACTTGTACACGCTTTTGGGGCTTTTATAAATGCTTTTTTTTAATCACCTATACAACTCTTACTGATGCTTTTATACCACTTGTACACGCTTTTGGGGCTTTTATAAATGTTTTTTATCACCTATAAATGTTTTTTTATCACCTTTTGGGTCTTTGGGTCTTTGGCTTTTGGGTCTTTTGGGTCTTGGGCTTTTGGGTCTTTTATAAATGCTTTTTATCACCTATAAAACTCTTATTGAGGCTTTATGTCACTTTTACATACTTTTTGGGCTTTTATAAATGCTTTTTATCACCTATAAAACACTTACTGATGCTTTACACCACTTGTACACGCTTTTGGTGCTTTTATAAATGCTTTGTATCGCTGACAAATCTCTTACTGTTGCTTTATACCACTTGTACACGCTTTTGGTGCTTTTATAAATGCTTTGTATCACTTATAAAACTTTTACTGATGCTTTATACCACTTGTACACGCTTTTGGTGCTTTTATAAATGCTTTGTATCACTTATAAAACTCTTACTGATGCTTTGTACCACTTGTACACGCTTTTGGGGCTTTTATAAATGCTTTTTTATCACCTATAAAACTCTTACTGATGCTTTATACCACTTGTACACGCTTTTGGTGCTTTTATATATGCTTTTTATCACCTATAAAACTCTTACTGATTCTTTACACCACTTGTACACGCTTTTGGTGCTTTTATAAATGCTTTTTATCACCTATAGAGCTCTTACTCATGCTTTATACCACTTGTACACGCTTTTGGTGCTTTATATATGCTTTGTATCACCTATAAAACTCTTACTGAAGCTTTATACCACTTTTACACGCTTTTTGGGTCTTTTATAAATGCTTTTTATCAGCTATAAAACTCTTATTGAGGCTTTATGTCACTTTTACATACTTTTAGGGGGCTTTTATAAATGCTTTTTATCACCTATAAAACTCTTACTGATGCTTTATACCACTTGTACACGCTTTTGGGGATTTTATAAATGCTTTGTATCAAATATAAAACTCCTACTGATGCTTTATACCATTTGTACACGCTTTTGGTGCTTTTATAAATGCTTTTATATCACTTATAAAACTCTTACTGATGCTTTTTATACCACTTGTACACGCTTTTGGGGCTTTTATAAAGGCTTTTATCACCTATAAAACTCTTACCAATGCTTTATACCACTTGTAAACGCTTTTGGGGATTTATAAATGCTTTGTATCAAATATAAAACTTTTACTGATGCTTTATACCACTTGTACACGCTTTTGGGGCTTTTATAAATGTTTTTTATCACCTATAAAAACTCTTACTGATGCTTTATACCACTTTAAATACTTTTGGTGCTTTTATAAATGCTTTTATTACCTATAAAACTCTTACTGATTCTTTATACCACTTGTAAACGCTTTTTGGTGCTTTTTAATATATGCTTTTTATCACCTATAAAACTCTTACTGATGCTTTATACCACTTGTACACTCTTTTGGGGCTTTTATAAATGTTTTTGTATCACTGATAAGACTCTTACTGATGCTTTATACCACTTATACATGCCTTTGATGCTTTTATAAATGCTTTTTATCATCTATAAAATTCTTACTAACTTTTTTATACCACTTGTACACGCTTTTGGGACTTTTATAAATGTTTTTTATCACCTATAAAACTCTTACTGATGCTTTATACCACTTGTACAGGCTTTTGGGGATTTTATAAATGCTTTGTATCTAATATAAAACTCTTACTGATGCTTATACCATTTGTACACGCTTTTGGTGCTTTTATAAATGCTTTGTATCACTTATAAAACTCTTACTGATGCTTCATACCACTTGTACACGCTTTTGGGGATTTTTATAAATGCTTTGTATCAAATATAAAACTTTTACTGATGCTTTATACCACTTGTACACGCTTTTGGGGCTTTTATAAATGCTTTTTATCACCTATACAAACTCTTACTGATACTTTATACCACTTGTACACGCTTTTGGGGCTTTTATAAATGTTTTTTTTATCACCTATAAAACTCTTACTGATGCTTTATACCACTTTTAAATACTTTTGGTGCTTTTATAAATGCTTTTTATTACCTACCACTTGTAAACGCTTTTGGGGATTTTATAAATGCTTTGTATCAAATATAAAACTTTTACTGATGCTTTATATACCACTTGTACACGCTTTTGGGGCTTTTATAAATGCTTTTTATCACCTATACAACTCTTACTGATACTTTTATACCACTTGTACATGCTTTTGGGGCTAAAATAAATGTTTTTTATCACCTATAAAACTCTTACTGATGCTTTATACCACTTTTAAATACTTTTGGTGCTTTTATAAATGCTTTTTATTACCTATAAAACTCTTACTGATTCTTTATACCACTTGTAAACGCTTTTGGTGCTTTTATATATGCTTTTTATCACCTATAAAACTCTTACTGATGCTTTATACCACTTGTACACTCTTTTGGGGCTTTTATAAATGTTTTGTATCGCTGATAAGACTCTTACTGATGCTTTATACCACTTATACACGCTTTTGATGCTTTTTATAAATGCTTTTTATCATCTATAAAACTCTTACTGATTTTTTATACCGCTTTTGTACACGCTTTTGGGACTTTTATAAATGTTTTTATCACCTATAAAACTCTTACCGATGCTTTTATACCACTTGTAACGCTTTGGGGATTTTATAAATGCTTTGTATCAAATATAAAACTTTTACTGATGCTTTATACCACTTGTACACGCTTTTTGGGGCTCTTATAAATGCTTTTTTATCACCTATAAAACTCTTACTGATACTTTATACCACTTGTACACGCTTTTGGGGCTAAAATAAATGTTTTGTATCACCTATAAAACTCTTACTGATGCTTTATACCACTTTTAATACTTTTGGTGCTTTTATAAATGCTTTTTATTACCTATAAAACTCTTACTGATTCTTTATACCACTTGTACACGCTGTTGGTGCTTTTTATTAATGCTTTGTATCGCTGATAAAACTCTTACTGATGCTTTATATACCACTTGTACTTGCTTTTTGGGCTTATATAAATGCTTTTGTATCTCTGATAAAATTCTTACTGATGCTTTATACCACTTGTACACGCTTTTGGTGCTTTTATATATGCTTTTTATCACCTATAAAACTCTTACTGATGCTTTACACCACTTGTACACGCTTTTGGTGCTTTTATAAATGCTTTGTATCGCTGACAAATCTCTTACTGTTGCTTTATACCACTTGTACACGCTTTTGGTGCTTTTATAAATGCTTTGTATCACTTATAAAACTCTTACTGATGCTTTGTACCACTTGTACACGCTTTTGGGGCTTCTATAAATGCTTTTTATCACCTATAAAACTCTTACTGATGCTTTATACCACTTGTACACGCTTTTTGGGGATTTTTTAAATGCTTTCGTATCAAATATAAAACTCTTACTGATGCTTTTTACCATTTGTACACGCTTTTGGTGCTTTTATAAATGCTTTATATCACTTATAAAACTCTTACTGATGCTTTTATACCACTTGTACACGCTTTTGGGGCTTTTATAAATGCTTTTTATCACCTATAAAACTCTTACCGATGCTTTATACCACTTGTAAACGCTTTTGGGGATTTTATAAATGCTTTGTATCAAATATAAAACTTTTACTGATGCTTTATACCACTTGTACACGCTTTTTTGGGGCTTTTATAAATGCTTTTTATCACCTATACAACTCTTACTGATGCTTTATAACCACTTGTACACGCTTTTGGGGCTTTTATAACTATAGAACTTTTATCACCTATAGAACTTTTTATCACCTATAAAACTCTTACTGATGCTTATTACCACTTGTACACTCTTTTGGGGCTTTTATAAATGTTTTATAAACGCTTTTGGTGCTTTTATAAATGCTTTTTATCACCTATAGAACTCTTACTCATGCTTTATACCACTTTACACGCTTTTGGTGCTTTATAAATGCTTTGTATCACCACTTGTACACGCTTTTGGGGATTTTATAAATGCTTTGTATCAAATGTAAAACTCTTACTGATGCTTTATACCATTTGTACACGCTTTTGGTGCTTTTATAAATGCTTTGTATCACTTATAAAACTCTTACTGATGCTTCATACCACTTGTACACGCTTTTGGGGATTTTATAAATGCTTTGTATCAAATATAAAACTTTTACATGATGCTTTATACCCCTTGTACACGCTTTTGGGGCTTTTATAAATGCTTTTTATCACCTATACAAACTCTTACTGATACTTTATTTACTTGATGGCTTTTTTACCACTTGTACACGCTTTTGGGGCTTTTATAAATGTTTTTTATCACCTATAAAACTCTTACTGATGCTTTATACCACTTTTAAATACTTTTGGTGCTTTTATAAATGCTTTTTATTACCTATAAAACTCTTACTGATTCTTTATACCACTTGTAAACGCTTTTGGTGCTTTTATATATGCTTCTCATCACCTATAAAACTCTAACTGATGCTTTATACCACTTGTACACTCTTTTGGGGCTTTTATAAATGTTTTGTATCACTGATAAGACTCTTACTGATGCTTTACTTTTTTATACCACTTATACACGCTTTTGATGCTTTTATAAATGCTTTTTATCATCTATAAAACTCTTACTGATTTTTTTATACCACTTGTACACGCTTTTGGGACTTTTATAAATGTTTTTTATCACCTATAAAAAACTCTTACTGATGCTTTATACCACTTGTACACGCTTTTGGGGATTTTATAAATGCTTTGTATCAAATGTAAAACTCTTACTGATGCTTTATACCATTTGTACACGCTTTTGGGGCTTTTATAAATGCTTTTTATCACCTATAAAAACTCTTACCGATGCTTTATACCACTTGTAAACGCTTTTGGGGATTTTATAAATGCTTTGTATCAAATATAAAACTTTTACTGATGCTTTATACCACTTGTACACGCTTTTGGGGCTTTTATAAATGCTTTTTATCACCTATACAACTCTTACTGATACTTTATACCACTTGTACATGCTTTTTGGGGCTAAAATAAATGTTTTTTATCACCTATAAAACTCTTACTGATGCTTTATACCACTTTTAAATACTTTTGGTGCTTTTATAAATGCTTTTTATTACCTATAAAACTCTTACTGATTCTTTATACCACTTGTAAAACGCTTTTGGTGCTTTTATATATGCTTTTATCACCTATAAAACTCTTACTGATGCTTTATACCACTTGTACACTCTTTTGGGGCTTTTATAAATGTTTTTATAAACGCTTTTGGTGCTTTTATAAATGCTTTTTATCACCTATAGAACTCTTACTCATGCTTTATACCACTTGTACACGCTTTTGGTGCTTTTATAAATGCTTTGTATCACCTATAAAAACTCTTACTGAAGCTTTATACCACTTTTACACGCTTTTGGGTCTTTATAAATGCTTTTTATCACCTATAAAACTCTTATTGAGGCTTTATGTCACTTTTACATACTTTTTGGGCTTTTATAAATGCTTTTTATCACCTATAAAACACTTACTGATGCTTTACACCACTTGTACACGCTTTTGGTGCTTTTATAAATGCTTTGTATCGCTGACAAATCTCTTACTGTTGCTTTATACCACTTGTACACGCTTTTGGTGCTTTTATAAATGCTTTGTATCACTTATAAAACTCTTACTGATGCTTTATACCACTTGTACACGCTTTTGGTGCTTTTATAAATGCTTTGTATCACTTATAAAAAACTCTACTGATGCTTTGTACCACTTGTACACGCTTTTGGGGCTTTTATAAATGCTTTTTATCACCTATAAAACTCTACTGATGCTTTATACCACTTGTACACGCTTTTGGTGCTTTTATATATATGCTTTTTTATCACCTATAAAACTCTTACTGATTCTTTACACCACTTGTACACGCTTTTGGTGCTTTTTATAAAATGCTTTTTATCACCTATAGAGCTCTTACTCATGCTTTATACCACTTGTACACGCTTTTGGTGCTTTATAAATGCTTTGTATCACCTATAAAACTCTTACTGAAGCTTTATACCACTTTTACACGCTTTTGGGTCTTTTATAAATGCTTTTATCAGCCTATAAAACTCTTATTGAGGCTTTATGTCACTTTTACATACTTTTAGGGCTTTTATATAATGCTTTTTATAATCACCTATAAAACTCTTACTGATGCTTTATACCACTTGTACACGCTTTTGGGGATTTTATAAATGCTTTGTATCAAATATAAAACTCCTACTGATGCTTTATACCATTTGTACACGCTTTTGGTGCTTTTATAAATGCTTTATATCACTTATAAAACTCTTACTGATGCTTTATACCACTTGTACACGCTTTTGGGGCTTTTATATAAGGCTTTTTATCACCTATAAAACTCTTACCAATGCTTTATTTACCACTTGTAAACGCTTTTGGGGATTTTATAAATGCTTTGTATCAAATATAAAACTTTTACTGATGCTTTATACCACTTGTACACGCTTTTGGGGCTTTTATAAATGTTTTTATCACCTATAAAACTCTTACTGATGCTTTATACCACTTTTAAATACTTTTGGTGCTTTTATAAATGCTTTTTATTACCTAAAAACTCTTACTGATTCTTTATACCACTTGTAAACGCTTTTGGTGCTTTTATATATGCTTTTATCACCTATAAAACTCTTACTGATGCTTTATACCACTTGTACACTCTTTTTGGGGCTTTTATAAATGTTTTGTATCACTGATAAGACTCTTACTGATGCTTTATACCACTTATACATGCCTTTGATGCTTTTATAAATGCTTTTTATCATCTATAAAAATTCTTACTAATTTTTTATACCACTTGTACACGCTTTTGGGACTTTATATAATGTTTTTTTTATCACCTATAAAACTCTTACTGATGCTTTATACCACTTGTACAGGCTTTTGGGGATTTTATAAATGCTTTGTATCAAATATAAACTCTTACTGATGCTTTATACCATTTGTACACGCTTTTGGTGCTTTTATAAATGCTTTGTATCACTTATAAAACTCTTACTGATGCTTCATACCACTTGTACACGCTTTTGGGGATTTTATAAATGCTTTGTATCAAATATAAAACTTTTACTGATGCTTTATACCACTTGTTGTACACGCTTTTGGGGCTTTTATAAATGCTTTTTATCACCTATACAAACTCTTACTGATACTTTATACCACTTGTACACGCTTTTGGGGCTTTTATAAATGCCTTTTTTTATCACCTATAAAACTCTTACTGATGCTTTATACCACTTTTAAATACTTTTGGTGCTTTTATAAATGCTTTTATTACCTATAAAACTCTTACTGATTCTTTATACCACTTGTAAACGCTTTTTGGTGCTTTTATATATGCTTTTTATCACCTATAAAACTCTAACTGATGCTTTATACCACTTGTACACTCTTTTGGGGCTTTTATAAATGTTTTGTATCACTGATAAGACTCTTACTGATGCTTTATACCACTTATACACGCTTTTGATGCTTTTATAAATGCTTTTTATCATCTATAAAACTCTTACTGATTTTTTATACCACTTGTACACGCTTTTGGACTTTTATAAATGTTTTTTATCACCTATAAAACTCTTACTGATGCTTTATACCACTTGTACACGCTTTTGGGGATTTTATAAATGCTTTGTATCAAATGTAAAACTCTTACTGATGCTTTATACCATTTGTACACGCTTTTGGGGCTTTTATAAATGCTTTTATCACCTATAAAACTCTTACCGATGCTTTATACCACTTGTAAACGCTTTTGGGGATTTTATAAATGCTTTGTATCAAATATAAAACTTTTACTGATGCTTTATACCACTTGTACACGCTTTTGGGGCTTTTATAAATGCCTTTTTTATCACCTATACAACTCTTACTGATACTTTATACCACTTGTACATGCTTTTGGGGCTAAAATAAATGTTTTTTATCACCTATAAAACTCTTACTGATGCTTTATACCACTTTTAAATACTTTTGGTGCTTTTATAAATGCTTTTTATTACCTATAAAACTCTTACTGATTCTTTATACCACTTGTAAACGCTTTTGGTGCTTTTATATATGCTTTTATCACCTATAAAACTCTTACTGATGCTTTATACCACTTGTACACTCTTTTGGGGCTTTTATAAATGTTTTGTATCGCTGATAAGACTCTTACTGATGCTTTATACCACTTATACACGCTTTTTGATGCTTTTATAAATGCTTGTATCAATAAATGTTTTTTATCACCAAAACTATAAAACTCTTACTCTGATGCTTTATACCACTTTTAAATACTTTTGGTGCTTTTATAAATGCTTTTTATTACCTATAAAACTCTTACTGATTCTTTATACCACTTGTAAACGCTTTTGGTGCTTTTATATATGCTTTTTATCACCTATAAAAACTCTTACTGATGCTTTTTATACCACTTGTACACTCTTTTGGGGCTTTTATAAATGTTTTGTATCGCTGATAAGACTCTTACTGATGCTTTATACCACTTATACACGCTTTTGATGCTTTTATAAATGCTTTGTATCAAATATAAAACTCCTACTGATGCTTTATACCATTTGTACACGCTTTTGGTGCTTTTAAATGCTTTTTTTTTATCACCTATAAAACACTTACTGATGCTTTACACCACTTGTACACGCTTTTTGGTGCTTTTATAAATGCTTTGTATCGCTGACAAATCTCTTACTGTTTCTTTATACCACTTGTACACGCTTTTGGTGCTTTTATAAATGCTTTTGTATCACTTATAAAAACTCTTACTGATGCTTTATACCACTTGTACACGCTTTTGGTGCTTTTATAAATGCTTTGTATCACTTATAAAACTCTTACTGATGCTTTGTACACTTGTACACTGCTTTGGGGCTTTTATAAATGCTTTTTATCACCTATAAAACTCTTACTGATGCTTTATACCACTTTGTACACGCTTTTTGGTGCTTTTATATATGCTTTTTTATCACCTATAAAACTCTTACTGATTCTTTACACCACTTTGTACACGCTTTGTGGTGCTTTTATAAATTGCTTTTTATCACCTATAGAGCTCTTACTCATGCTTTATACCACTTGTACACGCTTTTGGTGCTTTATAAATGCTTTGTATCACCTATAAAAACTCTTACTGAAGCTTTATACCACTTTTACACGCTTTTGGGTCTTTTTATAAATGCTTTTTATCAGCTATAAAACTCTTATTGAGGCTTTATGTCACTTTTACTACTTTTAGGGGCTTTTTTTTATAAATGCTTTTTATCACCTATAAAACTCTTACTATTTTTTTGATTGCTTTTATACCACTTGTACACGCTTTTGGGGATTTTATAAATGATTTGTATCAAATATAAAACTCCTACTGATGCTTTTATACCATTTTTGTACACGCTTTTGGTGCTTTTATAAATGCTTTATATCACTTATTAAAACTCTTACTGATGCTTTTATACCACTTGTACACGCTTTTGGGGCTTTTATAAAGGCTTTTTATCACCTATAAAACTCTTTACCAATGCTTTATACCACTTGTAAACGCTTTTGGGGATTTTATAAATGCTTTGTATCAAATATAAAACTTTTTACTGATGCTTTATACCACTTGTACACGCTTTTGGGGCTTTTATAAATGTTTTTTTTATCACCTATAAAACTCTTACTGATGCTTTATACCACTTTTAAATACTTTTGGTGCTTTTATAAATGCTTTTTATTACCTATAAAACTCTTACTGATTCTTTATACACTTGTAAACGCTTTTGGTGCTTTTATATATGCTTTTTATCACCTATAAAACTCTTACTGATGCTTTATACCACTTGTACACTCTTTTGGGGCCTTTATAAATGTTTTGTATCACTGATAAGACTCTACTGATGCTTTATACCACTTATACATGCCTTTTGATGCTTTTATAAATGCTTTTTTTATCATCTATAAAAATTCTTACTAATTTTTTATACCACTTGTACACGCTTTTTTGGGACTTTTATAAATGTTTTTTATCACCTATAAAACTCTTACTGATGCTTTATACCACTTGTACAGGCTTTTGGGATTTTATAAATGCTTTGTATCAAATATAAAACTCTTACTGATGCTTTATACCATTTGTACACGCTTTTTTGGTGCTTTTATAAATGCTTTGTATCACTTATAAAACTCTTACTGATGCTTCATACCACTTGTACACGCTTTTGGGGATTTATAAATGCTTTGTATCAAATATAAAAACTTTTACTGATGCTTTATACCCTTGTACACGCTTTTTGGGGCTTTTATAAATGCTTTTTATCACCTATACAACTCTTACTGATACTTTATACCACTTGTACACGCTTTTGGGGCTTTTATAAATGTTTTTTATCACCTATAAAAACTCTTACTGATGCTTTATACCACTTTTAAATACTTTTGGTGCTTTTATAAATGCTTTTTATTACCTATAAAACTCTTACTGATTCTTTATACCACTTGTAAACGCTTTTTGGTGCTTTTATATATGCTTTTTATCACCTATAAAACTCTAACTGATGCTTTATACCACTTGTACACTCTTTGGGGCTTTTATAAATGTTTTGTATCACTGATAAGACTCTTACTGATGCTTTTATACCACTTATACACGCTTTTGATGCTTTTATAAATGCTTTTTATCATCTATAAAACTCTTACTGATTTTTTATACCACTTGTACACGCATTTTTGGGACTTTTATAAATGTTTTTTTTATCACCTAATAAAACTCTTACTGGTGCTTTATACCACTTGTACACGCTTTGGGGATTTATAAATGCTTTGTATCAAATGTAAAACTCTTACTGATGCTTTATACCATTTTGTACACGCTTTTGGGGCTTTTATAAATGCTTTTTATCACCTATAAAACTCTTACCGATGCTTTATACACACTGTAAACGCTTTTGGGGATTTTATAAATGCTTTGTATCAAATATAAAACTTTTACTGATGCTTTATACCACTTGTACACGCTTTTGGGGCTTTTTATAAATGCTTTTTATCACCTATACAATCTTACTGATACTTTATACCACTTGTACATGCTTTATACCACTTGTACATGCTTTATACTTTTATAAATGCTTTTTATAAATGCTTTTTAAATGCTTTTTAAATGCTTTTTAAATGCTTTATAAATGCTTTTTTATTTATACACTTGTACACGCTGTTGGTGCTTTTATTAATGCTTTGTATCGCTGATAAACTCTTACTGATGCTTTTATACACTTGTACTTGCTTTTGGGGCTTATATAAATGCTTTTGTATCGCTGATAAAATTCTTACTGATGCTTTATACCACTTGAGCACGCTTTTGGTGCTTTATATATGCTTTTTATCACCTATAAAACTCTTACTGATGCTTTACACCACTTGTACACGCTTTGGTGCTTTTATAAATGCTTTTTATCACCTATAGAACTCTTACTCATGCTTTATACCACTTGTACACGCTTTTGGTGCTTTATAAATGCTTTGTATCACATATATAAAACTCTTACTGAAGCTAATTTTATACCACTTTTACACGCTTTTGGGTCTTTTATAAATGCTTTTTATCACCTATAAAACTCTTATTGAGGCTTTAGTTTCACTTTTACATACTTTTTGGGCTTTTATAAATGCTTTTTATCACCTATAAAACACTTACTGATGCTTTACACCACTTGTACACGCTTTTGGTACTTTTATAAATGCTTTTGTATCGCTGACAAATCTCTTACTGTTGCTTTTTACCACTTGTACACGCTTTTGGTGCTTTTATAAATGCTTTGTAACACTTATCATAAAAACTCTTACTGATGGCGTTGTTTTGGTACCACTTGTACACGCTTTTGGGGCTTTTATAAAATGCTTTTTATCACCTATAAAACTCTTACTGATGCTTATACCACTTGTACACGCTTTTGGGGATTTTATAAATGCTTGTATCAAATATAAAACTCCTTACTGATGCTTTTTACCATTTGTACACGCTTTTGGTGCTTTTATAAATGCTTTATATCACTTATTAAACTCTTACTGATGCATTTATACACTTGTACACGCTTTTTGGGGCTGCTTTTATAAATGCTTTTTATCACCTATAATAAAACTCTTACCGATGCTTATACCACTTGTTAACGCTTTTGGGGATTTTATAATGCTTTGTATCAAATATAAAACTTTTACTGATGCTTTGTACCACTTGTACACGCTTTTGGGGCTTTTATAAATGCTTTTTATCACCTATACAACTCTTACTGATGCACTTTTATACCAACTTGTACCACGCTTTTGGGGCAATTTTATAAATGTGTTTTATCACCTATAAAAAACTCTTACTGATGCTTTATACCACTTTTAAATACTTCTGGTGCTTTTATAAATGCTTTTTATTACCTATAAAACTCTTACTGATTCTTTATACCACTTTGTAAACGCTTTTGGTGCTTTTACATATGCTTTTTTATCACCTATAAAACTCTTACTGATGCTTTATACCACTTGTACACTCTTTTTTGGGGCTTTTATAAATGTTTTTGTATCACTGATAAGACTCTTAACTGATGCTTTATACCACTTATACACGCTTTTGATGCTTTTATAAATGCTTTTTATATCATCTATAGTAAAACTATTACTGATTTTTTATACCGCTTGTACAAACGCTTTTTGGGACTTTTATAAATGTTTTTTATCAACTATAAAACTCTTACTGATGCTTTATACCACTTGTACACGCTTTTGGGGATTTTATAAATGCTTTGTATCAATATAAAACTCCTACTGATGCCTGTTTTATACCATTTGTACACGCTTTTGGTGCTTTTATAAATGCTTTGTATCACTTATAAAACTCTTACTGATGCTTTATAACCACTTGTACACGCTTTTGGGGCTTTTATAAATGCTTTTTATCACCTATAAAACTCTTACCGATGCTTTATACCACTTGTACACGCTTTTGGGGATTTTATAAATGCTTTTGTATCAAATATAAAACTTTTACTGATGCTTTATACCACTTGTAACTCTTTTGGGGCTTTTATAAATGTTTTGTATCGCTGATAAGACTCTTACTGATGCTTTAAACCACTTATACACGCTTTTGATGCTTTTATAAATGCTTTTTATCATCTATAAAACTTTTACTGATTTTTTTTTATACCACTTGTACACGCTTTTGGGACTTTTATAAATGTTTTTATCACCTATAAAACTTCTAACTGATGCTTTATACTCTTGTTCACGCTTTTTGGGGCTTTTATAAATGCTTTTTATCACCAATAAAACTCTTACTGGTGCTTAAAACCACTTATACACGCTTTTGGGGTTTTATAAATGCTTTTTATCACGTATAAGATTCTTACTGATGCTTTATACCACTTGTACATGCTTTTTGGCTTTTATAAATGCCTTTTATCACCTATAAAACTCTTACAAATGCTTTAAACCACTTATACACGCTTTTGGGGATCTTATATAAATGCTTTTTTATCACCAATAAGACCCTTACTGATGCTTTAAACCACTTATACACGCTTTTGATGCTTTTACAATGCATGGCTTTTATTATCTATAAGAACTCTTATTGATTTTTTTTTATACCACTTGTACACGCTTTTGGGAATTTATAAATGTTTTTTTATCACCTATAAACTCTTACTGATGCTTTTATACCTCTTGTTCACGCTTTTGGGGCTTTTATAAATGCTTTTTATCACTCAAATAAAACTCTAGTTACTGGTGCTTTCTTTTAAAACCACTTATACACGCTTTTGGGGTTTTTATAAATGCTTTTTATCACGTATAAGATTCTTTACTGATGCTATTTTTTTTTTATACCACTTGTACATGCTTTTTTTGCTTTTATAAATGCCTTTTATCACCTAATAAATATAAAACTCTTACTAATGACCTTTATACCACAACTTGTACACGCGTTTTGGAGCTTTTATAAATGCTTTGTATTGCTGATATAAAAACTTCTTACTGATGCTTTATACGTTGTACACGATTTTGGTGCTTTTTATATATATGCTTTTTATCACCTATAAAATACTTAACTGATGCTTTTATACCACTACTTGTACACGCTTTTTGGGGCATTTATAAATGCTTTTATCACCTATAAAGCTCTCTACTGATGCTTTTATAAACACTTGTACGTTGCTTTTGGTTCTTTATAAATTCTTTTTATCACCTATAAAGTCTTACTGATTCTTTACACCACTAGTACACGCTTTTGGTGCTTTTTATAAAATGCTTTCTATCGCTGATAAAACTATTTACTGATGCTTTTTTTTTAATACCACGTCGTATGCACGCCTTTTTTGCTTTTTATAAATGCATTTTTTATCACCTATAAAATGTTTTTTATAAAATGCATTTTATAATAAAAGCACCAAAGCGTTTGTACAAGTGGTATAAAGCATCAGTAAGAATTTTTATCAGAGATACAAAAGCATTTATATAAGCCCAAAAGCAAGTACAAGTGGTATGAAAAAGCATCAGTAAGAGTTTTATCAGCGATACAAAGCATTAATAAAAGCACCAACAACAGCGTGTACAAGTGGTATATAAATGAATCAGTACTAGAGTTGTTATAGGTAATAAAAGCATTTATAAAAGCACCAAAAGTATTTAAAAGTGGTATTTATAAAGCATCAGTAAGAGTGTTTTATAGGTGATAAAAAACATTTATTTTTTAGCCACCAAAAGCGTGTACGCAAGTGGTATAAAGCATTAGTCAGTAAGAGTTGTATAGGTGATAAAAAGCATTTATAAAAGCCCCAAAAGCGTGTACAAGTGGTGTATAAAGCATCAGTAAAAGTTTATATTTGATACAAAGCATTTATAAAATCCCCAAAAGCGTTTACAAGTGGTATTAAGCATCGGTAAGAGTTTTATAGGTGATAAAAAACACCTTTATAAAAGTCCCAAAAGCGTGTACAAGCGGTATAAAAAATCAGTAAGAGTTTTTATAGATGATAAAAAGCATTTTATAAAAGCATCAAAAGCGTGTATAAGTGGTATAAGCCATCAGTAAAGAGTCTTATCAGCGATACAAAACATTTTATAAAAGCCCCAAAAGAGTGTACAAGTGTTTAATAAAGCATCAGTAAGAGTTTTATAGGTGCCTAAAAAACATTAGGTGACTATAAACATGCATATAGGTGATAATAATGCATTTTATCACCAATAAATGTTTTATCACCTATAAAACTTCTACTGATGCTTTATACTTCTTGTTCACGCTTTTGGGGCTTTATAAATGCTTTTTATCACCAATAAAACTCTTACTGGTGCTTTTAAACCACTTATACACGCTTGTTTGGGTTTTTATAAATGCTTGTTATCACGTATTAAGATTCTTACTGTGATGCTTTATACCACTTTGTACATGCTTTTGGGGATTTTTTATATAAATGCTTTGTATCAAATATAAAACTGTTTACTGGATGCTTTATACCACTTGTACACGCTTTTGGGGGCTTTTATAAATGCTTTTTATCACCTATACAACTCTTACTGATGCTTATATACCACTTGTACACGCTTTTGGGGCTTTATTAAATGTTTTTATCACACTATAAATGTTTTTTATCACCTTTTGGGTCTTTGGGTCTTTGGCTTTGGGTCTTTTGGGTCTCTGGGCTTTTGGGTCTTTTATATAAATGCTTTTTCACACCTATAAAAACTCTTATTGAGGCTTTATGTCACTTTTACATACTTTTTGGGCTTTTTTATAAATGCTTTTTATCACCTATAAAACACTTACTGATGCTTTACACCACTTGTACACGCTTTGGTGCTTTTATAAATGCTTTTGTATCGCTGACAAATCTCCTACTGTTGCTTTATACCACTTGTACACGCTTTTGGTGCTTTTATAATGCTTTGTATCACTTATAGAAAACTCTCTTGACTGATGATTTATACCACTTGTACACGCTTTGGTGCTTTTTATAAAATGCTTTGTATCACTTATAAAACTCTTACTGATGCTTTGTACCACTTGTACCACGCTTTTCGGGGTTTTATAAATGCTTTTTTTATCACCTATAAAACTCTTTACTGATGCTTTATACCACTTGTTACACGCTTTTTGGTGCTGTTTATATATGCTTTTTACACAGATATAAAACTCTTACTGATTCTTTACACCACTTGTACACGCTTTTGGTGCTTTTATAAATGCTTTTTATCACCTATAGAGCTCTTACTCATGCTTTTATACCACTTGTACACGCTTTTGGTGCTTTTTATAAATGCTTTGTATCACCTATAAAACTCTTACTGAAGCTTTATACCACTTTTACACGCTTTTGGGTCTTTTTATAAATGCTTTTTATCAGCTATAAAACTCTTATGAGGCTTTATGTCACTTTTTTACATACTTTTAGGGGCTTTTATAAATGCTTTTTATCACCTATAAAACTCTTACTGATGCTTTTATACCACTTGTACACACGCTTTTGGGGATTTTATAAATGCTTTGTATCAAATATAAAACTCCTACTGATGCTTTATACCATTTGTACACGCTTTTGGTGCTTTTATAAATGCTTTATATCACTTATAAAACTCTTACTGATGCTTTATACCACTTGTACACGCTTTTGGGGCTTTTATAAAGGCTTTTTTATCACCTATAAAACTCTTACCAATGCTTTATACCACTTTAAACGCTTTTGGGGATTTTATAATGCTTTGTATCAAATATATAAAAACTTTTACTGATGCTTTTATACCACTTGTACACGCTTTTGGGGCTTTTATAAATGTTTTTTTATCACCTATAAAACTCTTACTGATGCTTTTATACCACTTTTAAATACTTTTGGTGCTTTTATAAATGCTTTTTATTACCTATAAAACTCTTACTGATTCTTTATACCACTTGTAAACGCATTTGGTGCTTTATATATGCTTTTATCCACCTATAAAACTCTTACTGATGCTTTATACACTTGTACACTCTTTTGGCTTTTATAAATGTTTTTGTATCCACTGATAAGACTCTTACTGATGCTTTATACCACTTATACATGCCTTTGACTGCTTTTATAAATGCTTTTTATCATCTATAAAATTCTTACTAATTTTTTATACCACTTGTACACGCTTTTGGGACTTTTATAAATGTTTTTTTTATCACCTATAAAACTCTTACTGATGCTTTATACCACTTTTTGTACAGGCTTTTGGGATTTTATAAATGCTTTGTATCAAATATAAACTCTTACTGATGCTTTATACCATTTGTACACGCTATTTGGTGCTTTTATAAATGCTTTGTATCACTTATAAACTCTTTACTGATGCTTCATACCCACTTTGTACACGCTTTTGGGGATTTTATAAATGCTTTGTATCAAATATAAAACTTTTACTGATGCTTTATACCACTTGTACACACGCTTTTGGGGCTTTTATAAATGCTTTTTATCACCTATACAACTCTTACTGATACTTTTATACCACTTGTAACGCTTTTGGGGCTTTTATAAATGTTTTTTATCACCTATAAAACTCTTACTGATGCTTCATACAATAACTTTTAAATACTTTTGGTTTGCTTTTATAAATGCTTTTTATACCTATAAAACTCATTACTGATTCTTTATACCACTTGTAAACGCTTTTGGTGCTATTTATATATGCTTTTTATCACCTATAAAACTCTAACTGATGCTTTATACCACTTGTACACTCTTTTGGGGCTTTTATAAATGTTTTGTATCACTGATAAGACTCTTACTGATGCTTTATACCACTATACCACGCTTTTGATGCTTTTTATAAATGCTTTTTATATCTATAAAAACTCTTTACTGATTTTTTATACCACTTGTCAAAACACGCTTGTGGGACTTTTATAAATGTTTTTTATCACCTATAAAAACTCTTACTGATGCTTTATACCACTTGTACACGCTTTGGGGGATTTTATAAATGCTTTTGTATCAAATGTAAAACTCTTACTGATGCTGATACTATTTGTACACGCTTGGGGCTTTTATAAATGCTTTTATCACCTATAAAACTCTTACCGATGCTTATACCACTTGTAAAACGCTTTGGGGGTTGGGATTTTATAAATGCTTTGTATCAAATATAAAACTTTTACTGATGCTTATTACCACTTGTAAACGCTTTTGGGGCTTTATAAATGCTTTTTATCACCTATACAACTCTACTGATACTTTATACCACTTGTACATGCTTTTATACCACTTGTACATGCTTTATACTTTTATAAATGCTTTTTATAAATGCGTTTTTAAATGCTTTTTAATGCTTTTAAATGCTTTATAAATGCTTTTTATTATACCACTTGTACACGCTGTTGGTGCTTTTATTAATGCTTTGTATCGCTGATAAAACTCTTACTGATGCTTTATACACTTGTACTGCTTTTGGGGCTTATATAAATGCTTTTTATCGCTTGATAAAATTCTTACTGATGCTTTATACCACTTGAGCAACGCTTTTGGGTGCTTTTATATATGCTTTTTATCACCTATAAAACTCTTACTGATGCTTTACACCACTTGTACACGCTTTTGGTGCTTTTATAAATGCTTTTTATCACCTATAGAACTCTTACTCATGCTTTATACCACTTGTACACGCTTTTGGTGCTTTTTATAATGCTTTGTATCACCTATAAAACTCTTACTGACTGAAAGCTTTATACCACTTTTACACGCTTTTGGGGTCTTTTATAAATGCTTTTTATCACCTATAAAAATCTTATTGAGCTTTATTTCACTTTACATACTTTTTGGGCTTTTATAAATGCTTTTTATCACCTATAAAACACTTACTGATGCTTTACATACCACTTGTACACGCTTTTTTGGTGCTTTTATAAATGCTTTGTATCGCTGACAAATCTCTTACTGTTGCTTTTTTACCATACATTGTACACCGCTTTTGTGTGCTTTATAAATGCTTGTATCACTTATAAAACTCTTACTGATGCTTTGTACACTGCTTGTACACGCTTTTGGGGCTTTTATAAATGCTTTCTATCACGCTATAAAACTTTACTGATGCTTTATACCACTTGTACACGCTTTTTTTTTGGGGGATTTTATAAATGCTTTTTACAAATATAAAACTCTTACTGATGCTTTTTACCATTTGTACACGCTTTTGGTGCTTTTATAAATGCTTTATATCACTTATAAAAACTCTTACTGATGCTTTATACCACTTGTACACGCTTTTGGGGCTTTTATAAATGCTTTTTATCACCTATAAACTCTTTACCGATGCTTTATACCACTTGTAACGCTTTTGGGGATTTAATAAATGCTTTGTATCAAATATAAAACTTTACTGATGCTTTATACCACTTGTACACGCTTTTGGGGGCTCTTTATAAATGCTTTTTATCACCTATACGAACTCTTACTGAGCTTTATACCTTCTTGTACACTTTTTGGGGCTTTTTTAAATGCTTTTTATCACCTATAAAACTCTTACTGATGCTTTATACCACTTTTAAATACTTCTGGTGCTTTTATAAATGCTTTTTATTAACCTATAAAACTCTTACTGATTCTTAAATACCACTTGTAAACGCTTTTGGTGCTTTTATAATATGCTTTTTATCACCTATAAAACTCTTACTGATGCTTTATAACACTTGTACACTCTTTGGGGCTTTTATAAATGTTTTGTATCACTGATAAGACTCTTATGATGCTTTACCACTTATACACGCTTTTGATGCTTTTTATAAATGCTTTTTATCATCTATAAAAACTCTTAATGATTTTTTTATACCGCTTGTACACGCTTTTTGGGACTTTTATAATGTTTTTATCACCTATAAAACTTTACTGATGGCTTATACCACTTGTACACGCTTTTGGGGCTTTTATTAAATGTTTTTGTATCAAAATATAAAACTCTTACTGATGCTTTTATACCATTTGTACACGCTTTTGGCTTTTATAAATGCTTTTGTTCTCACTTATAAAACTCTTACTGATGCTTTATACCACTTGTACACGCTTTGGGGCTTTTATAAATGCTTTTTATCACACTTAAAATAATTACGATGCTTTATACCACTTGTACACGCTTTTGGGGATTTTATAAATGCTTTTGTATCGCAAATATAAAAACTTCTTACTGATGCTTTTTACCACTTGTACACTCTTTTGGGTGCTTTTATAAATGTTTTTATCGCTGATAAGACCATTACTGATGCTTTAAACCACTTATACACGCTTTTACTGCTTTATAAATGCTTTTTATCATCTATAAAACTCTATATTGATTTTTATACACGCTTGTACACGCTTTGGACTTTTATAAATGTTTTTATCACATATATAAAACTCCAACTGATGCTTTATACCTCTTGATTCACGCTTTTGGGGCTATTTATAAATACTTCTTTATCACCATAAAACTTTAATGGTGGCTTTAAACACTTATACACGCTTTTGGGGTTTTATAAATGCTGTTTATCAGTATAAGATTCTATATGATATACCACTTTGTACATGCTTTTGGGGATTTTATAAATGCTTTGTATCAAATATAAACTTTTACTGATGCTTTATACCACTTGTACACGCTTTTGGGGGCGTTGATTAAATAGCGTTTTATCACCTATACAACTCTTATGCTGATGCTTTATACCACTTGTACACGCTTTTGGGGCTTTTATAAATGTTTTTTTATCACTTCTATAAATGTCTTTTAAAATCACCTTTTGGGTTTTGGGTCTTTGGCTTTTGGGTCTTTGGGGCTTGGGCTTTTGGGTTTTATAAATGCTTTTTATCCCCTATAAAACTGTATCTATTGAGCTTTATGTCACTTTTTAATGCTTTTTGGGCTTTATAAATGCTTTTATCACGCTATAAAACACTTACTGATGCTTTTACACCACTTGTAACGCTTTTGGTGATTTTATAAATGCTTTGTATCGCTGACAAATCTCTTACTGTTGCTTTATACCACTGTATGTACACGCTTTGAATGCTTTTATAAATGCTTTGTATTATAAAAAACTCGTACGATGCTTTACCACTTTACACGCTTTGGTGCTTTATATAAATGCTTTGTATCATATTATAAAAAACTCATTACTGATGCTTGTACCACTTGTAAAAACGCTTTTGGGGATTTTATAAATGCTTTGTATCAATATAAAAATTTACTGATGCTTTATACCAATTTGTACCGCTTTTGGGGCTTTTATAAATGTTTTTTATCACCTATAAAAACTCTTACTGATGCTTATACCATTATTTTTAAATACTTTTGTATTGCTTGATAAATGCATTTTACCCAAACTTTTACTGATGCTGACCCAAAAACTTACTGACCCAAAACTCTTACTGATGCTTTTTTTTACCACTTGTTCACGCTTTTGGGCTTTTATAAATGCTTTATAACCTATAAAAATTACTGATGCTTTATACCACTTGAAATCCCCGCTATATGGGACTTTTAATAAATGCGTTGTATTATTCTGATTATATAAAACTAATAATTACTGATGGTTTATATCAATTGTAAAGCTTTTGAGGGTTTATTCTATAAATGCATTATTTTTTATCCCCTATAAAACTCTTACTGATGCTGTCCTTATACCACTTGTACAGCTTTTGAGGGCTTTTATAAATGCTTTTTGTATCGCCTGATACAAAACTCTTACTGAGCTTTCATATACCACTTTGTACACGCTCATATTTTGGTGCTTTTATATATGCTTTTTGTCAACTATAAAACTCTTAATTGATGCTTTATACCACGTGTACACGCTTTTGGGGCTTTTATAAATGACTTTTTATCACCTATATAACTCTTAATCATAATACCGGTTGTTATAATATTTGTACGCACGCTTAGTGGGTGCTGCTTATTAACTTGGGGCTTTGTATCGCTGATAAAACTATTAATGATGCTTTATACCACTTGTATTTGCTTTGGGGCTATATAAATGATTTTGTATCGCTGATAAAATCTTACTTGCTTTATACCACTTGTACACGCTTTGGTGCTTTTATATATGCTTTTTATCACCAATAAACTCTTACGATGCTTTAGTATTAAATATGCACCCGCTTTTGGTGCTTTTATAAATGCTTTTTTATCACATATAGAAACCTTAATACTCATGCTTTATACCACGTAAATACACGCTTTTCGGTGCTTATAAATGCATTGTATCTTATAATCAGTAATAAAACTTTACTGAAGCTTTCTTATTATACCACTTTAATGAACGCTTTGGTCTTTTGTAAATGCTTTTTATCACCATATAAAACTCTTATTGAGGCTTTATGTCACTCTTTACATACTTTATGCGGCTTTTATAATAATTTTTTTCAACTAATAAAACACTACTGATGATATACACATTTGTACACGCTTATTGGTAATTATAAATAAGCTTAATGTATCGCCGATAAAAATCCTATCGTTACTGCAATGCCAGTAGTGCGCTTATACTACCAATATGTACACGATCTTTGGGGCATTTTATAAATGCTTATGTACTATTCTTATAAAATACTTACTAATGCTTATATACCACTTGTACTTTTGGTGTATTATAAATGCCTTTTACGCACCAGATGTAACACTATTTACTACCGCAATCAACTAACAAAATTGGACACGCTTATAGTGGCTTTTATAAATGCTTTGTCATAACAACTATAAAAACTACTTACTGATGCGTTTTACAATCTGACACGCTTATTCAAATGCTATTATATATACTAGAGTTGAAGATAATTATCTAAAATTTCTATATAAATGCATTTGATTAGATCTATCTAAAACTCTATCAAAACTACTTACTGATGCTCTTATAAAGGCTTTTTATCATTTCTTACTTGATTATACGAATTTTACACGCTTATGCGAGGCTTTATATAAATAGCCCTTTGTACATATTATATAATCTTCGGAAGCTTTATAAATTACTTTTAGACAGACTTGCGGTATTTTATAAAATCTTTCCTCATGTATAACTCTTTATAGGCTATTATGTCCAATGTATACATACTTTATGGTAGCTATTATATAAATGCTTTTTGTATACTAATACTATAAACTTCTACTATAGATGTTATAAATATTAACCAATTTGTACACGCTCTATTTGGTGCTATATTATTATAAATGCTTTGTCATACGAAAAATAAAACTACCTAATCGATGCTATGAACTAAATACCATTATGTACACGCCCATTATGTGCTTTCTAAATGCTTAAATAATATAAACTCGTACTGATGCTATTATACACAAATATACACGCTTGGGGGCTTTATAAAACTTTGTATACCTATACTAAATACTCTTACTACCAATGCTTGATACCACTTTGTAAACGCTTTTCGGGGAAATTATAAAATGCTATTATAATTAATATCTAAAATTTTACTGATCGCTTAATACACTTGAACTCTCTTTGGGGCTGTTATAAAAACTTTTTTAATTAGAAGAATAAAACTCATTATCTGATGCTTTATACCACTTGTACAAATAACTTTTGCGCTTATATTATAAATGCCTTTTTATTAACCTAACTAAAACTCTTAATAGATAACATATAACCATATCTTCATGCTATAAACCACGTTAAATGAATGCTATGATATATGCTTAATCACTTATATAAATGCTTTAATCGATGATTTATACATTGGCCGATCTCGTAAATAACTGATATAGCACTTTATAAAAAAATTTCTATACCACTTTGATCCAATTGACTATAACTTTTTGTTTATTTTATATTAAATGTTTTATCATAAGCTTATAATACTAATAAAACTTATAATCTACTTAAAGCTCGAAATATCTAAATAAATTACATATACCATTATAAATTATTACAAATTTTTTATACCACGTACACTTTTAAAAAATGCTTTGCGTGACTTTTATAAATATCACTATATAAAAATCAGAATTACTGATGTCTTATATACCATATTAGTACAGCTAATATACTAGAATATTTTATTATCTAAAGATACTTTTTTATCATAATATAAACTCTTAATCTTACTGATGCTTTCGATACTCATTTGTACACGCCTTCTTGATGCTTATTATAAATGCTTTGTATACTATTATACAACTAATTAATACACATCCACTTGTACTTTATGATAATTTTATAAATCGCTGTGGTATTAAATATAAAACTTTTAATTAATTTAACCACTTGTACACGCTTTTGGGCCTGATACTACTTTATATAATGGCATTTTCTTATGCTTGGCTAAAATAAATACTATATTTATCAATATTTAATTACATAATCATTTATACCACTTATAAACGCTTTACATCAAAAGTTCTTTTATAAATGCCTTTTTATCACCTATAAAACTATAACATGATCTTATTACTTCACTTTAAATACTTTGGGTTGCCGTTTTTATAACTAGCTTGTCTATAACATATCAAAAACTTAATTACTGATGCTTTACACCACTTAGCAAATACAATTAAATATGCTTTTATTAAAAATATGCCTTTATATAACTTATATTTTAAAATACTCTAACTATCGCATATGATAAAACTTATCACTCCTTACTTCTGCCTGAATTCCAATAAAGCTTGTACTCACTGATCAAGATCTTTATAATACAGTTATACTATATTAATATGAGGCATTTTATTACTAAATGCTTTGACACTAAAATCTAAAACTCAATATGTCACTGATTTTTTATACCACTTGCACACGCTTTTGAACTATATATAAATATTACTAAATCAAAATAAATCATCTTTGATCATTCACCATAAAATATATAAATATTCTCAACTCTTTACTGATGCTAAAGTTTTTACAATATATACCACTTGATTACACGCTTTTTATTAGCCTTATTTTATAAATGCTTTTATATCAACTATACTAAAAACTTTTACTAATGCTTTTTCTTTAATATAATGGCGGCTTTATAAATACATTTTTCTAATCAACTATAAAACTATACCGATTCTGTATTAACACGCTTTAACTAAATATTGGATTACTTATAAAATGCTTATATCAAATAATATAAAATTTTACTCATTGCTTTATACCACTTATTACACGACTCTTTTAGAGCGGGCTGTTTTATAAATAGCTTTTTTTATGCACTGTTTACAATTCCTACTGATGCTTAAGAGTATTCCACTTGTACACCGTTTTATGGGTTTTGTATACATGCTTTTATCACCCATAAAACTCTTATGATGCTTTATATAATTTTAAATACTCCTGTGTTTTATAAATGCTTTTAATAACTATTAAAATTCTTAGATTATTTATACCACTCTGATAAACGCTTTGGTGCTTTTATTGTATAAATAGCTTTTCTATCACCTAATTAAAATCTTACTGATGCTTTATACCAATTGTACACTTTTTGGGCTTTTCATAAAGCTTTTTGTTATCACTCGATAAGACTCTTACTGATGCTTTCTACCACTTATACACGCTTTCGATGCTTTATAAATGCTGTTTATCATCTATAAAAACTCTTACCCCGTTTGGGATTTTTCCTTTTTATACCACTTGTAAAACGCTTTGGTGCTTTTATATATGCTTTTTATACCTATAAAACTTCTTACTGATGCTTTATACCACTTGTACATCTTTTGGGCTTTATAAATTTTTTGTATCACTGATAAGACTTACTTATGAGGCTGTATACCACTTATAAACGCTTTTGAGCTTTTGTAAATGCATTTTTTCATCTATAAAAATCTACTGATTTTATACAACTTGTACACGCTTTTGGGACTTTTATAAATGTTTTTTTATCCCCTATAAAAACTCTTACTGATGCTTTATACCACTTGTACACGCTTTGGGGATTTTATAAATGCTTTGGTATAAAATTATAAAATATGACTGATTGCTTTCTAACCAGTGTACACGTTGTGGTGCCTTTTTATAAATGCCTTGGATCACTTATAAAAACTCTTACTGATGCTCTTATACCACCTTGTACACGCTTTTGGGGATTTTATAAATGCTTTGTCTCAAATATAAACTTTTACTGATGATTTATACACTTTGTACACGCTTTTGGGGCTTTTATAAATGCTTTTTATCCCTATACAACT
>JAPEVW010000304.1:0-69098 GCA_027921565.1 Artemia sinica | reverse complement strand
CTTACACACACACACACCAAACTCTTACACTCACACAAAAACTTACACACACATAAATTCACACAAAACTCACGCACAACACCGCACAAAAACTTCACACACAAGAACTTACCCACACACACCAAACTACACACACACAAAAACTTTACAACACAAACTCACACACCAAAAAACTTACACACACACACACCCAAAATCTTAAACGCCACAAAAACTTCCACACACACACAAACTTACACACACCCACAAAAACTTACACACACAAAAAACATACCCACAACACACATCACACAAAAACTTACCCCACACACAAAAACTTACACATACACACAAACTACACACACACACAAAAAACTTAGACCCACAAAAAAACTTACACACACAAAAAAACTTACACCACAGAAAAACTTTACACAACACTCAAAAACTTACACACCACATAATTTACAGCCGCAAAACTTACACACACATAAAAACTTACACACACACACACACATACACACATACACACACAAAAATACTTACACACACAAATATTTACACGCCAAATATTTGCATATTTTAATCGTATTTTTAGCCAACCAATACATTTTGAACCACAAAAAACTTACACACACTTATTTAGGAGTTTCCTGAAACAACACACAAAAAAATTGACGACAAGCACACAAAAAACTTACACTGACACACACAGCACAACCACAATTCTTACCCACTGGCTATAACAACAAACCAGTTTATCTCAGTTCAGGATTGCAAAAGTTATTATGTAAAATTGCAAAATATTTTATGGTATATTGATCAATAATTTAAGTTTTTTTAAGTAAAACTAGTAAAAATACACTGGGAAATTTTACAAATTTTACAGTAAAGCCTACGATCTCTCTACGCCATACTAAGTGATAATATGATGGTGTCCAGGTGTATGTTATCCGGGTTGGCAGCGGTAGCTAGCAAACCTATAAGATTTGACCGATCACGTCTCATGTTAAGAAATATAAAAACCCATAGTTTTTCCTAACAAAGGCAAGATCAGATCAAAACAAACAAGATACACATTAGAACCGCCTTGTGTGGCCAAAAACCCCTGTTTAGGAAAACTTTCTGTCCCCTTGGCTTTAACAGCAAGGGAAATAATTGCACTTTAAAATCAAGAAAAAGTGGCAGCTACTACAAATTCTGCCTAAACGATATTTTTTTCTTTCTTTTTTTCTTTTCCACAGATAGCTTGGCACTGGCAAACATCGTAAAGGGTTGTTCAATAGCTCATTTTAAAGGACAACAATTGTGTTAAAAACCTTTTGACACAACAAAATAAATTATTTCTAAAAGAGCATAAATTTTTTCCACCAAAACTCAGCATTTTGATGTCTTTCACACTGCAGTCTTTCACAACATAATCGGTATACGCATCGGTAAGATTTGAACACGGCCTCCGAAAGACTGGTGGCTAACACCAGTGGCCTTGGACCACACGGCCCATGCTGCCGTCACACTACATACACTATAACTGTGAAAATCTGGGTTGCACAGTAGCTAGCAATCTAGTAAGAGAACGATCAGTCACCACATGATAAAAAACTATAGACAAAACTCCTGAAAAATAGAGTCAAATCAAAAAAAAGTACATCATTAAAATTACCGTTTTCTGAAACCCTACTACATAAATAATGAATGTCGTCATACGGGTTTTATATTAGACTATGAAGTGAATACAGAAAACACACACAATTATATTGTTGTTTCTGAAGACGGGTCATAAATAATTCACTGCGTTATTACACGTCATCATGAAATAAAATCATTTACGCCGTGACGTCACAATTACTATATAAGAAAGCGTCAGAACTGTAAATGTTCTAATTCATAATTACATAATGGTTTCACTCAAGCAAGCTGCACGCAAGTTAAAAAAACAGTACTACACAAACACAGAGATAGTATCTTGGAAAAGAGAAAAGCAAAGGTATTCAACCGACCGGCGTATCGAGAAGTAAAAAAAATTGAGACAACCAAACGAAAGATCAAGGAGCGTTTATCAAATGATAAACTTTTATAAAGAAGCAACAATTGAGCAGGCTAGACAAAAAGAGCAAGGAACGGTATGATAATGATAAAGATCTTACAGGAGAAGCAAGAATTGAGCAGGCAAAATAGGTAACACCACAATTTGAACAAGGAAGTTGCATATGTCATTTTGTTTTGAACAGCAACACATTTTCATAGCAACAACAAAGTTTTGAACCATATTTTTGCAGTATTTTCTAGGTGTAAGTTTTTTAATCTGTCCTCTTGCTTTAATCAAGAACCCACAAAATGCAACACTAAAGATGCACCAATTTAGCTTTTATGTTAAATATGAAAATTTACACTGCTGAGCTCAATCAGTCAGAAAGACTTGCATAAAGGAAAATTAAACCTAAAACCTCAAAGGCAAGTAAACCAGTGGTGACATAAATGAGATAATGTGATTTGGGACAGCATCCGTGTTAATCATCATGAGAAATAATGTAACTAGCAAGCTTTTGATTGTTACTAGTGGCTTTGGTTCGTCTTTTATTATGGTTGCAGCTACCTCTTCAACCGTGATGGGTGTAACTTTTGATTATGACGCCGCCCATCATTTGTTTGCAAAATTCATGTTATGCCTGATAAGATCTTGTTCTCTAAAAGTTGCCGTAGCGAAATGGTAACGAGACGATCCCTAAATCATAAAGGATATGATTTCAGCCTGGGTATGGTAACGGCTACTACTACTACTATATCCTGTGATATTAGGTTGTTATTACTAGTACCTACTACTACCACTAGCAGTAAAACTGCTTCTACTTACTCTGCTGCTACTAATACTGCTGCTACTAATACTACGACTGTGTCTAATAGCAGCAGTTAATACTAGTACTAATACTACTGCTATAAATACTACTACTACTTTTACTATTAGTGCTACAGATTACTACTACTACTGGTTTTATTACTACTACTACTGGTACTAATTTATACTAGTACTGTACTACTACTTCTATTACTACCGCCGTAAATACGATTAATGCTAAAACTATGATATTTCGAATAACACATATTTGAACCATAGATTTGCTAAACTTCATCTTATTTGGTACCAAGAACATATTTTAACCAAACCAACACACACACAAAAACACATACGATAAACACACACACAAAAAAAACTTAGACACAACAAAAAAACTTACACACACAAAAAAACTTACACATACAGAAAAACTTACACACACTCAAAACTTACACACACACAAAAATTTACACACAAAAACTTATTTCACACACATAAAAACTTACACACACACACAAAAACTTACACACACAAAAAAACTTACACATACACAAAAAACTTACACACACACAAAAACTTACACTTACACTTAACAAAACTCACACACACAAAAAAAACTTACACACACACAACACATTAACATACAAAACTTACACACACACAAAAACTTACACATACACACAAAAAAACTTACACACACACAAAAATTACACTTACACAAAAACTTCACACACACAAAAAAACTTACACACACACACACACACACACAAAATCTTAAACGCACACAAAAACTTACACCCACACAAAACTTGCACAATACTACACACACCACACAAAAACTTACACACACAAAAAAACTTACACACACACACACACAAAAACTTACACACACACAAAAACTTACACATACACAAAAAACTTACACACACACACAAAAAAACTTAGACACACAAAAAAACTTACACACAAAAAAAAACTTACACACACAGAAAAACTTACACACACTCAAAAACTTACAACACACACAATAATTTACACACAAAAACTTACACACACATAAAAACTTGTACACACACACACACAACATACACACATTCACACACAAAATACTTACACACACAAATATTTACACACCCAAATATTTGCATATTTTAATCGTAGTTTTAGCAACAATACACATTTTGAACCACAAAAACTTACACACACAAAAAAACTTACACACACACAAAAAAAAAACTTACACACACAAAAAAACTTACACACACAACACACACAAAATCTTACACGCACACACAAAAACTTACACACACACAAAACTTACACACACACACAAAAACTTACACACACAAAAAAACTTACACACACACACACACACACAAAAAAAACTTACACACACACAAAAATACTTACACACAAAAAAAAAACTTACACACGCACAAAAAAACTTACACACACACACAAAAACTCACACACACAAAAAAACTTACACGCACACACACACACAAAAACTTACACGCACACAAAAACTTACACACACTGTAAAACTTACACACACACAATAACTTACCGCACACACAAAAACTTACACACACACATAAAAACTTACACACACAAACACATGGTGTGTGTACACACACAAAAAAACTTACACACACAAAAATTTGACACACACCAAATATTTGCACAATATGTGTTAATCGTATTTTTAGCAACAAAACATTTTGAACCACAAAAACTTACACACACTTATTTAAAGTTTGGTGTGTAGACAGTTTTGTTGTTACAAACACACAAAATTTGCTTCATAAAAAGTCCAAGCACAACACACACAAAAAACTTTGGTGTCATACACACAGTACTTACACAACCATTTGTCTTACACTATTCAGGATTGCAAAAGTTATTATACAAACATGCAAAAAACACTTACACACACAACAACACAAAAATTTAACACAAAAAAACTTACACACACAAATATGCTGGACACAAACGTAAGTTTTTACACACACAAAAAAACTTCACTCTCACACAAATACTTAAGCAACACAATATTTGATGTGTTCCAGGTAAGTTTTATCCGTGTTGCTTACACACAAACTAAAACTTACGATCACACACACAAATGTTAACTTATACAAAACCCTTACACACACCTAACAAAGGACTTACATCACACAAAAAAACTTACACACACAGAACCGCCTTTACACACACTGTAAAAACCAACACTTAACTGTCACCTTGGCTGAACACACACACAAGTATCTTACACGCACAAAAAAAACTCACAACACACACAAAAAACTTACACTACACAACATTCTGCCAAAAAAACGTTACATTTTTTCTTCAAAACTCTTTTGCTGTCCACAAAAAAGCTTTTGTGCACTGGAACATCGTAAAGGTGGTTGTTAGTAGCTCATTTACAAGGAAATTACATTGGGTTAAAAACTTTACACGCACACAAAAAATTACCACAAAAAGTAACACACAATTTTTCACACACAAAAACTACACACACATTTTTGTACACACAAAAAAAACTTTCACACACACAAAAAAACTTTACACACACACACACACAAAATCGATGACACGGTAAAAACTTACACCAACGCCCATTCAAAAAAAACTTTTTGTGCAACACACAAAAACTTACAGTACACACTCACAAAAAACTTCACACACAAAATAACTATACACATGTGTAATTTTGGGTACCAGTATTTTAGTGTGTGCAATCTTGTACAGAGACGATAAGTCCAACTTGTGTGTGTCAAAACCACAAAAACTCCTAAAAATAGAGTCAAATGATCAAAACAAAATTGTGTGTCATTAAATTATTTGTCTGTACTAGTAAATTTTGTGTGTCGTCATAGTTTTATGTTGTGAGCTAACACGTGAATGTTTGTGCAAAGTTATATTGTGTGTGTGTGTAAGTTTTTTTGTGAAATAACTTACACATTGCGTGTATGTGTACGTACATCATGACATAAAATAATTACACAAAAACTGTACACACACAAAAATTTCTACACACAAAACAGTGTCACACAAACACAAATGTGTCTACATTCACATGTGTGTAAGTTTTTACACATCACACAAAAAACTTTTGTGTGTGTTAAAAACAGTTACACAAACACAACAAAAATAGTTTTTGACACACAGAGAAAAGCAAAATCTTGTTTTTTCAACCGACCAGTTTTATTGAAAAAAGTTTTGAGACACACACACGAAAGATTACAACAGCGTGTACACAAGAGATAAACTTTTAAAGTGCACAATTGTAAAACTTGACACAAAGTGTAAGTTTTGTGTATGTGTGTACACACACACAAAAATTTTTACACACACAATTTTTGTACACACCAAATATTTGCATTTTTTAAACGTAATCTTTTTTAGCAACAATACATTTTGAACTTGAACCACAAAAACTTACACACACACAAAAACTTACACACACACACAAACACACAACAAACACACAACACACACAAAATACTTACACACACACAAAAACTTCACACACACACAAAAAACTTACACACACACACACAAAAACTTACACACACACAAAAACTCACACACACTAAAAAAAACTTACACACACACACACACACAAAATCTTACACGCACACAAAAACTTACACACACAAAAACTTACACACACACAAAAACTTACACACACAAAAAAAACTTACACACACACACACACAAAAACTTACAAACACACAAAAACTTACACATACAACAAAAAAAACTTACACACAATAAAACTTACACCAACTTACACACACACACAAAATCTTACACGCACACATAAAAACTTACACACACACACAAAAACTTACACACACACACACAAAACTTACACACACAAAAAACTTACACACACACACACACAAAAACTTACACGCACACAAAAACTTACACACACACCACCAAACTTACCACACACACAAAAAAACTTTACATACACACAAAAAACTTACACACACAAACAAACTTACACACACACACACACACAAAATTTTACACGCACACAAAAACTTACACACACACAAAAACTTACACACACACACAAAAACCTTACACACACAAAAACTACACACACAAAAAACTTACACACACACACACACACAAAAGACTTACACACACACAAAAACTTACACACACACAAAAAAACTTACACACACAAAAAAACTTACACACACACACACAAAAGAAAACTTACACGCACACAAAACTTACTACACACACACACAAAAAACTTACACACACACACAAAAACTTACACGTACACACAAAAAAACTTACACACACAAAAAAACTTACACACACACACAAAAACTTACACGCAACAAAAACTTACGCACACACAAAAACTTACACACACACACACAAAAACTTACACACACACAAAAAAATTACACACGCACACACACACACACACAAAAACTTACACAAACACAAAAACTTACACACATACAAAAACTTCACACACACACAAAAAACTTACACACACACACACAACACAAAATCTTACACGCACACAAAAACTTACACACACACAAAAACTTACACACACACACACAAAAACTTACACACACAAAAAAAAACTACACACACACAATTAAAACAAACACACACAAAAAAACTTACACACACACCACACACAAAAACTTACACACACACAAAAATACTTACACACACAAAAAAAACTTACACACACACAAAAGGGGGGGGGGGGTGTAACTTACACACACACACAAAACTCACACACACACAAAACTTACACACACACAAAACACAAAATCTTTGTGTTGGTGTGTGTAAGTGTAAGTTTTTTTGTGTGTGTAAGTTTTTTGTGTGTATGTAAGTATTTTGTGTGTGTGTAAGTTTTTTTTTTTTTGTGTGTTGTGTAAGTTTTTTGTTGTGTAAGTTTTAATATGTTGTGAGTTTTTTTTGTGTTTGTAAGTTTTGTGTGTGTACACACAGTTTTTGTGTGTGTGTAAGTTTTTGTGTGCGTGTGTGTGTAACGTTTTGTGTGTTTGTAAATTTTTGTGTGGCGTGTAAGATTTTGTGTGTGTGTGTGTGTAAGTTTTTTGTGTGTTGTGAGTTTTTGGGTGTGTGGTGTAAGTATTTTTGTGTGTGTTTAAGTTTTTGTGTGTGTGTGTGTGTGTGTTGTAAGTTTTTGTGTGTGTGTAAAGTTTTTATGTGTGTGTAAGTTTTTTTGTGTGTGTAAGTTTTTGTGTGTGTGTGTTGTGTAAGTTTTTTTTGTGTGTGTAAGTTTTTATGTGTGTGTAAGTTTTTAGTGTGATTTAAGTTTTTGTGTTGTGTGTGTAAGTTTTTTGTGTTGTTTATTCGTGTAAGTAATTTTTGTGTGTGTGTGTAAGTTTTTGTGTGCGTGTAAGATTTTGTGTGTGTGTGTGTGTGTAAGTTTTTTTGTGTGTGTAAGTTTTTTTGTGTGTATGTGTAAGTTTTTGTGTGTGTGTAAGTTTTTGGTGGTTTTTTTGTGTGCGTTGTAAAAATACGATTAAAATATGCAAATTGTTTGGCGTGTAAATATTTGTGTGTATGTATTTTTGTGTGTGTAAGTGTTTGTGTGTTGTGTGTGTAAGTTTTTATGTGTGTGTGTAAGTATTTTGTGTGTAAAATTGTTTGTGTGGTTTTTTTTGAGTGTGTAAGTAATTCTGTGTGTGCAAGTTTTTTTGTGTGTAAAGCTTTTTGTTGTGTGTGTAAGTTTTTTTTTTTGTGTGTGTTAGTTTTTTGGTGTGTGGGTAAGTTTCTTGTGTTGTGTAAGTTTTGTGGTGGGTGTGGTGTGGTGTAGTAAGTTTTTTTTGTGTTTGTAAGTTTTTGTGTGTGTGTAAGCTTTTGTGTGTGTAAGTTTTTTGTGTGCGTGTAAGTTTTGTGTGTATGTGTGTGTGTAAGTTGTTTTTTTGTGTGTGTTAGTTTTTGTGTGTGTGTAAGTTTTTGTGTGTGTGTGTAAGTTTTTTTTTGTGTGTGTAAGTATTTTTTTGTGTGTGTAAGTTTTTGTGTGTTTTTGTGTGTGTGTAAAGTTTTTTTTGTGTGTGTAAGTTTTTTTGTGTGTGTGTAAGTTTTTGTGTGTGTGTGTGTTTTTGTGTACGTGTAAGATTTTTGTGTGTGTGTGTAAGTTTTTTGTGTGTGTGTGTAATTTTTTTGTTGTGTGTGTAAGTTTTTGTGTGTGTGTAAGTTTTTGTGTTGTGTGTGTGTGTGTATGTTTTTTGTGTGTGTAACCACACAAAAACAAAAGTTTTTGTGTGTGTGTAATTTTTTTTTTGAGTGTGTGTAAGTTTTTCTTGTGTGTGTGTAAGTTTTTTTGTGTGTGTAAGTATTTTTGTGTGTGTGTAAGTTTTTGTGTGTGTGTGTGTAAAAAATTTTTTTTTTGTGTGTGTAAGTTTTTGTGTGTGTGTGTAAGTTTTTACACACACAAAAAACTTACACACACAAAAAACTTACACACACACACACACACACACACAAAAACTTACACACACACAAAATACTTACACACACACAAAAAAACTTACACACACACAAAAAAACTTACACACACACAAAAAACTCACACACACAAAAAACTTACACACACACAAATACTTACACACACAAAAATATTTTTTTGCATATTTTAAAATTTTTTAGCAACAATACATTTTGAACCACAAGTTTGCTTTACTTTCAATTGTCTTTTGAGACACAACAAATTTTGAAGAACCTTACATTTGTATATTTTGTTGTATTCTAGGTAACACCACAATTTGAACAAGGAAGTTGCACACATTGTCATTTTGTGTTTTGAAAGCAACACATTTTCATAGCAACAACAAGTTTTGAACACACATTTTTGCATATTTTCAGGTGTATGGTAAGTTTTTAATCTGGTCAAGTTTTTTGCTTTAATCAAAAGTTTTTGTGTGTTGCAACACACTAAAATGAACCAATTTAGCTTTTGTGTGTAATGTTAAACTTATGCAAAATTTACACTGCTGAGCTCAATCAGCAGAAGACTTGCATTCAAAAGGTTTAAACGCTAAAAACTCAAAGGCAGTCGTAAGAAGTGTGACATAAATGAGCGATAATGTGATTTGTGGACAGCATCCGTGTTAATCATCATGAGAAATAATGTAACTAGCAGTTTTTATGTGTGTACTAGTGGTTTTGTGTCGTCTTTTATTAGGTTTTTACCTCTTCAACCGTGATGTTGTAAACTTTTGATTATGACGCCGCCCATCATTTGTTTGCAAAATCATGTTATGCCTGATAATATCTTTCGTGTAAAAGTTGCCGTAGCGAAATGTTAACGAGACGATCCCTAAATCATAAAGGATATGATTTCAAGCCTGGGTATGTGGTTAACGGCTACTACTACTACTTTATGTGCTGTGATTAGGTGTTATTACTACTACTACTACACCACCTAGCAGTAAAACTGTGTACTTACTCTTGCTGCTACACAATACTGCTGCTACTAATACTACTAAATTCTTAATAGCAGCAGTAATACTAGTACTAATACTTGGGCTGTAAACACTTGTGTGTTTTACTATTACTTTTTTACTACTACTACTGGTTTTTACTACTACTACTGGTACTAAATTTATACTAGTACTGTACTAGTTTTTTCTATGTACTACCAAGTAAAATACGATTAATGTGTAAAACTATTTTTGTTGTCGAATAACAAAATTTTGAACCATAGATTTGCATAAACTTCATCTGTAAGTTTGGTGAACATTGTGTGTTAACACACACACCAAGACTTAAACACACACAAAAACTTAACACACACACAAAAAAACTTACACACACAAAAAACTTACACACACACAAAAACTTACAAACACACACACGAAAATAAAACACACACAAAAAACTTACACACACACAGTAAACTGTACACACACACAAAAAAACTTACACACACAAAAAGTTTTACACACACAAAAACTTAACACACACATAAAAACTTACACACACACACACAAAAACTTACACACACACACCAAAACTTACACACCACACACAAACACCACACACAAAAAACTTACACACACACAAAAACTTACACATACACACAAAAAACTTACACACACACAAAAACTTGTGTGTTAACAAAAACTGACACAACATGGTTGTGTGTGTAAAACACACACAAAAGTTTTTGTACACCACACACAAGTTTTTGTGTGTGTGTGTAAGTATTTTTTGTGTGTGTGTAAGATTTTTCACACACAAAAAACTTACACACACAAAAAAGTTTTTTTGCGTGTGTGTGTAGTTTTTGTGTGTGTGTAAGCACAGTTTTTGTGTTGTGTGTACAGTTTTTTGTGTGTGTGTAAGTTTTTTTTGTGTGTGTAAGTTTTTTTTTGTGTGTGTAAGTTTTTGTGTGTGTGTGTAAGTTTTTTGTGTGTGTGTAAGTTTTTTGTGTGTGTTGTACACATTTTGTGTGTGTGTGTGTAAGTTTTTGTGTGTGTGTAAGTTTTTTGTGTTGTGTGTGTAAGTTTTTGTGTGTGTGTAAGTTTTTGTGTGGTGTGTGTAAGTTTTTTGTGTGTGTGTGTGTAAGTTTTTTGTGTGTGTGTAAGATTTTTGTGTGTTTGTGTTGTGGTGTGTGCGTGTAAGTTTTTTTGTGTGTGTGAGTTTTTTTTGTGTGTGTGTAATTTTTGTGTGTGTGTGTAAGTTTTTTTTTGTGTGTGTAAGTATTTTTGTGTGTGTGTAAGTTTTTTGTGTGTAAGTTTGTTGTGTAAAGTTTTTTTGTGTGTGTGTAAGTTTTTATGTGTGTGTTTTGTGTGTAAGTTTTTGTGTGTGTGTGTAAGTTTTTGTGTGCGTGTAAGATTTTGTGTGTGTGTGTGTGTGTAAGTTTTTTTGTGTGTGTAAGTTTTTTTGTGTGTATGTGTAAGTTTTTGTGTGTGTGTAAGTTTTTGTGGTTCAAAATGTATTGGTTGTTAAAAGTACGATTAAAATATGCAAATATTTGGCGTGTAAATATTTGTGTGTGTAAGTAGTTTTTTTGTGTGTGTATGTGTGTAGTTTTTTGTGTGTGTGTGTAAGTTTTATGTGTGTGTAAGTTTTTGTGTGTAAACGTTTTTATTGTGTGTGTGTAAGTTTTTGAGTGTGTGTAAGATTTTTCTGTGTGTGTTTTGTTTGGTGTGTTAAGTTTTTTTTTGTGTGTGTCACCGCTTTACTGTCAGTGTAAAATTTGTGAAGTAGAACAGACGTAAAAACTGTGTGCTGTGTTAATATTGGTTTTGCTCAAAAAGAAAACAAGATATTTCACGATGCAAAAAAAAACTTGCTTGAAATACACCGCTTACTCTCAGTTAAATTTATGAAGTAGAAATAAAAGAATTAGAACTGGTTTTAATTGGTGTTACTCGGTAAGAAAACAAGTATTTCCGATGCACTTGAGTAAAGTAGTAGTTTGCTGCTATACAGTTTGTACTCAGTTAAAATTGTGAAGTAGAACAGAAGTAGAACTGGTTTTTATAGGTGTACACGCACAGCAAAAGAAAACAAGATATTTCACGATGACAAAAACTTAGCAAGCTGCTATACACCGTTACTCACAGTTAAAATTTATGAACGTACCAACAGAAGTAGAACTTTTTTATATTGGTACCCATTTGCTCGGCAAAAGAAAACAAGATATTTTCCGATGCACTTGAGCAACTGCTGCTATAACGCTTACACACTCACACACAAAAAATTTATGAAGTAGACACAAAAAGTACACAACTGGTTTTGTAATTGGTGTTGCTCGGACAAGAAAAAAGATATTTTCCGACAACACTTGAGCAACTGCTGCTATACACCTTGACTCTCATTTAAAATTTATGAAGTAGAACAGAAGTAGAACTGGTTTTTATGTTGGTGTTGCTCGGAAAGAAAACAAGATGTGTTTAAGCACTTGAGCAACTGCTGCTATACACCTTTACTCTCAGTTAAAATTTGTAAGTTTAACAGAAGTAAGAACTGGTTTTATATTGGTGTTGCTCGGAAAGAAAACACAGATATTTCCGATGCACTTGAGCAAAAACTGCTGCTATACACGCTTACTTCTCAGTTAAAATTTGTGAAGTTAGAACAACAAGTATAACTGGTTTTATATTGGTGTTGCTCGGAAAGAAAACACAACAAGATATTTCCGATGCACTTGAGAAACTGCTGCTATACACCTGCTTTTACTCTCAGTTAAAATTTGTGCAACGAACAGAAGTGAACTGTGTGGTTTTTGGTGTGTTGCTTGGAAAGACAACAAGATATTTCCGATGCACTTGAGCTAAACTGCTGCTATACACCTTTACTCTCAGTTAAAATTTGTGAAGTAGAACAGAAAAACTGGTTTTATATTGGTGTTGCTCGGGAAAGAAAACAAGATATTTCCGATGCACTTGAGCAAACTGCTGCTATACACCTTTACTGCTCAGTTAAAATTTTTGAAGTAGAACAGAAGTAGTAACTGGTTTTATATTGGTGTTGCTCGGAAAGAAAACAAGATATTTTCCGATGCACTTGAGCAACTGCTGCTGCCTAACACCTTTACTCTCAGTGTAAAATTTGTGAAGTAGAACAGAAGTAGAACTGAACAGTTTTTTATATTGGTTTTGCTCGGAAAGAAAAAAGATTTTCCGATGCACCTTGAAGCAACTGCTGCTTATACACCGTGTTTACTCTCAGGTTTTTAAAATTTATGAAGTAGACACAGAAGTAGAACTGGTTTTATATTGTGTGTTGCTCGTAAAAGAAAACAAGAATATTTCCGATGAACTTGAGCAACTGCTGCTATACACTCTTACTCTCAGTTAAAATTTGTGAAGTTTTTTTGAAGTAGAACTGGTTTTTCATATTGCTGTTGCTTGAAAGAAAACAAGGATTTTTCCGATCCACTTGTGTGCAACTGCTGCTATACACTTTACCTCTCAGTTAAATTTTGAAGTAGAAACAGAAGTAGAACTGGTTTTTAATTGGTGTTGCTCGGAAAAGAAAACAAGATTGTTTGTCGATGTAAACTTGAGCAACTGCTGCTATACACCCGCTTACTCTCAGTTAAAATTTATGAAGTAGAACAGACTTAGAACTGGTTTTATATTTGGTTGTTGCTCGGAAAGGAAAACAAGATTTCCGATGCACTTTGAGCAACCTGCTGTATGTTTACACCTTTACTCTCAGTTAAAATTTGTGAAGTAGAACAGAAGTAGAACTGTTTTTATATTGGTGTTGCTCGGAAAGAAAACAAGAATATTTCCGATGCACTTGAGCGACTGCTGCTATACACCTTTACTCTCAGTTAAAATTTGGTGTTAAGTACAAACAGAAGTAGAACTGGGTTTATATTGGTGTTGCTCGGAAAGAAAACAAGATATTTCCGATGCACTTGAGCAACTGCTGCTATACACCGTTACTCTCAGTTAAAATTTGTGAAGTAGAACAGAAGTAGAACTGGTTTTATTGGGTGTTGCTGTGGAAAGAAAACAAGATATTTCCGATGCACTTGAGCAACTGCTGCTATACACCGTGTTGTAAAGCTTTTTACTCTCAGTTAAAATTTTATGAAAGTAGAACAGAAGTAGAACTGGTTTATATTTTTGTTGCTCGAAAGAAAAAGGAGATATTCCGATGACAACTTGAGCAACTGCTGCTATACACCGCTTTACTTCAGTTAAAATTTGTGAAGTAGAACAGAAGTTAGCAAACTGGTTTTTATATTGGTGTTGCTGGAAAGAAAACAAGATATTTCCGATGCCCACTTGAGCAACTGCTGCTATACACCGCTTACTCTCAGTTAAAGATTTGTGAAGTAAGTTTTTTTGTGTGTAAGTTAGGTTTTTTGTTGTGGTAGAAGTTTTTATGTGTGTGTTGCTCGGAAAGAAAACAAGATATTTCCGATGCACTTGAGCAACTGCTGCTATACCCACAGTTTTTTATTCTGTTCAGTTAAAATTTGTGAAGTAGAACAGAAGTAGAACTGGTTTTTATATTGGTGTAGTGCTCGATAAAAGAAAACAAGATATTTCCGATGCACTTGAGCAACTGCTGCTATACACCGCTTACTCTCTTTGTTGTGTGTAAAATTTGTGAAGTAGAACAGAAGTAGAACTGGTTTTATATTGGTGTTGCTTGAAAGATAACAAGATATTTCCGATGCACTTGAGCAACTGATGCTATACCCCGCTTACTCCAGTTAAAATTTATGAAGTAGAACGAAGTAGAACTGGTTTTATATTGGTGTTGCTCGGAAAAAAAGATTCTTTCAAGATATTTCCGATGCACACTTTGAGCAAACCTGCTGCTATACACCGCCTTACTCCAGTTAAAAATTTGTGAAGTAGAACAGAAAGTAGAACTGGGGGTTTTATATTGGTGTTGCTCGGAAAGAAAACAAGTAATATTTTGTTTTTTTCCGAGCAACACCAATATAAAACCAGGTTTTTTTTTTTTCTACTTCTGTTCTACTTCACAAATTTAACTGAGAGGTAAAGGTGTAATAGCAGCAGTTGCTCAAAGTGCATCGAAAATATCTTGTTTTCTTTCCGAGCAACACCATATAAAACCAGTTCTACTTCTGTTCTACTTCACAAATTTTAAAACTGAGAGGTAAAGGTGTATAAGCAAGGAGTTGCTCAAGTGCATCGGAAATACTTGTTTTCTTTGCCGAGCAACACCAATATAAAACCAGTTCTACTTCTGTTCTACTTCATAAATTTAGCTGAGAATAAGGTGTATAGCGAGCAGTTGCCTCAAGTGCATCTGGGGGGGGTTGTTGAAATATCTTGTTTTCTTTCGAGCAACACCAATATAAAACCAGTTCTAACTTCTGTTTCTACTTCACAAATTTTAACTGAGAGTAAAGTGTATAGCAGCATTTTTGCTCAAGTGCATCGGAAATATCTTGTTTTCCTTTCCGAGCACACCAATATAAAACCAGTTTCTACTTCTGTTCTACTTCAAATTTTTAACTGAGAAAAAGTGTTATAGCAGCAGTTGCTCAAGTGCATCGGAAATATCTTGTTTTCTTTCCGAGCAACACCAATATAAACCAGTTCTACTTCTGTTCTACTTCACAAATTTTAAACTGAGTAAGAAAGGTGTATAGCAGCAGTGTTGCTCAAGTGCATCGGAAATATCTTGTTTTCTTTCCGTGAGCAACACCAATATAAAACCAGTTCTACTTCTGTTCTACTTCACAAATTTTAACTGAGATAAAGGTGTATAGCAGAAGTTGCTCAAGTGCATCGGAAATATCTTACCAACCATTCGGAAAAACCAAAACTTTCCGAGCATGAACACCAATATAAAACGGATCAGATTTCTACTTCTGTTCTACTTCACAAATTTTAACTGAGAGTAAAGGTGTATAGCAGCAGTTGCTCAAGTGCATCGGAAATATCTTGTTTTCTTTCCGAGCAACACAATATAAAACCAGTTCTACTTCTTTCTACTTCACAAATTTTAACTGAGAGTAAAGGTGTATAGCAGCAGCTGCTCAAGTGCATTCGGAAATATCTTTTTTTCTTTCCGAGCAACACCAATATAAAACCAGTTCTTACACACACACAGGTAAATACCTCTGCTTAAGTTTTTTCTACTTCACAAATTTTAACTGAGAGTAAGCGGTGTATAGCAGCAGTTGCTCAAGTGCATCGGAAATATCTTGTTTTCTTTCCGAGCAACACCAATATAAAACCAGTTCTACTTCTTAATTCTACTTCATAATTTTAACTGAAATAAGCGGTGTATAGCAGCAGTTGCTCAAGTGCATCGGAACTATCTTATTTTGTTTACATAAAATGGGGGCAAAACACCAATATAAAACCAGTTCTACTTCTGTTCTACTTCACAAATTTTAACTGAGAGTAAAGGTGTATAGCAGCAGTTGCTCAAGTGCATCGGAAATATCTTGTTTTTTTCCGAGGCAACACCAATATAAAACCAGTTCTACTTCTGTTCTACTTCATAAATTTTAACTGAGAGTAAGCGGTGTATAGCAGCAGTTGCTCAAGTGCATCGGAAATATCTTGTTTTCTTTCCGAGCAACACCAATATAAAACAGTTCTACTTCTGTTCTCCTTCACAAATTTTAACTGAGAGTAAGCGGTGTATAGCAGCTTTGCTCAAGTGCATCGGAAATATCTTATTTTCTTTTCCGAGCAACACCAATATAAAACCAGTTCTACTTCTGTTCTACTTCCACAATTTTAACTGAGAGTAAAGGTGTATAGCAGCAGTTGCTCAAGTGCATCGTAATATCTTGTTTTTTTTTCCGAGCAACACCAATATAAAACAGTTTCTACTTCTGTTCTACTTCACAAATTTTAACTGAGAGTAAAGGTGTATAGCAGCAGTTGCTCAAGTGCATCGGAAATATCTTGTTTTCTTTCCGAGCAACACCAATATAAAACCAGTTCTACTTCTGTTCTACTTCACAAATTTTAACTGAGAGTAAAGGTGTATAGCAGCAGTTGCTCAAGTGCATCGGAAATATCTTGTTTTCTTTCCAAGCAACACCAATATAAAACCAGTTTCTACTTCTGTTCTACTTCACAAATTTTAACTGGGAGTAAGCGGTGTATAGCAGCAGTTGCTCAAGTGCATCGGAAATATCTTGTTTTCTTTCCGAGCAACACCAATATAAAACCAGTTCTACTTCTGTGTCTACTTCATAAATTTTAATTGAGATAAAGGTGTATAGCAGCAGTTGCTCAAGTGCATCGGAAATATCTTGTTTTCTTTCCGAGCAACACCAATATAAAACCAGTTCTACTTCTGTTCTACTTCACAAATTTTAACTGAGAGTAAAGGTGTATAGCAGCAGTTGCTCAAGTGCATCGGAAATATCTTGTTTTTCTTTCCGAGCAACACCAATATAAAAACCAGTTCTACTTCTTTTTCTACTTCACAAATTTTAACTGAGAGTAAGGTGTATAGCAGCAGTTGCTCAAGTGCATCGGAAATATCTTGTTTTCTTTCCGAGCAACACCAATATAAAACCAGTTCTACTTCTGTTCTACTTCAAAAATTTTAACTGAGAGTAAAGGTGTATAGCAGCAGTTGCTCAAGTGCATCGGAAATATCTTGTTTTCTTTCCGAGCAACACCAATATAAAAACCAGTTCTACTTCTGTTCTACTTCACAAATTTTAACTGAGAGTAAAGGTGTATAGCAGCAGTTGCTCAAGTGCATCGGAACTATCTTGTTTTGTTTCCGAGCAACACCAATATAAAACCAGTTCTACTTCTGTTCTACTTCATAAATTTTAAACTGAGAGTAAAGGTGTATAGCAGCAGTTTGCTCAAGTGCATCGGAACTATCTTATTTTTCTTTCCGAGCAACACCAATATTAAAAACCAGTTCTACTTCTGTTCTACTTCATAATTTTAACTGAGAGTAAGCGGTTTATAGCAGCAGTTGCTCAAGTGCATCGGAAATATCTTGTTTTCTTTCCGAGCAACACAATATAAAACCAGTTCTACTTCTGTTCTACTTCACAAATTTTAACTGAGAGTAAAGGTGTATAGCAGCAGTTGCTCAAGTGCATCGGAAATATCTTGTTTTCTTTCCGAGCAACACAATATAAAAAACCAGTTCTACTTCTGTTCTACTTCATAAATTTTAACTGAGAGTAAGCGGTGTATAGCAGCAGTTGCTCAAGTGCATCGAAATATCTTGTTTTCTTTCCGAGCAACACCAATATAAAACCAGTTCTACTTCTGTTCTACTTCACAAATTTTAACTGAGAGTAAAGGTGTATAGCAGCAGTTGCTCAAGTGCATCGGAAATATCTTGTAGTTTTTCTTTCCGAGCAACACCAATATAAAACCAGTTCTACTTCTGTTCTACTTCACAAATTTTAACTGAGAGTAAAGGTGTATAGCAGCAGTTGCTCAAGTGCATCGGAAATATCTTGTTTCTTTCCGAGCAACGCCAATATAAAACCAGTTCTACTTCTGTTCTACTTCACAAAATTTTTAACTGAGAGTAAAGGTGTATAGCAGCAGTTGCTCAAGTGCATCGGAAATAATTTTGTTTTTCTTTCCGAGCAACACCAATATAAAACCAGTTCTACTTCTGTTCTACTTCACAAAATTTTAACTGAGAATAAGGTGTATAGCAGCAGTTGCTCAAGTGCATCGGAAATATCTTGTTTTCTTTCCGAGCAACACAACCAATAAAACCAGTTCTACTTCTGTTCTACTTCATAAATTTTAGCTGAGAGTAAGCGGTTGTATAGCAGCAGTTGCTCAAGTGCATCGGAAATATCTTGTTTTCTTTCCGAGCAACACCAATATAAAATCAGTTCTACTTCTGTTCTACTTCACAAATTTTACTGAGAGTAAGTCCGTGTATAGCAGCAGTTGCTCAAGTGCATCGGAAATATCTTGTTTTCTTTCCGAGCAACACCAATATAAAACCAGTTCTACTTCTGTTCTACTTCACAAATTTTAACTGAGAGTAAAGGTGTATAGCAGCAGTTGCTCAAGTGCATCGGAAATATCTTGTTTTCTTTCCGAGCAACACCATATAAAAAACCAGTTCTACTTCTGTTCTACTTCACAAATTTTAACTGATAGTAAAGGTGTATAGCAGCATAGTTGCTCAAGTGCATCGGAAATATCTTGTTTTCTTTCCGAGCAACACCATATAAAACCAGTTCTACTTCTGTTCTACTTCACAAATTTAACTGAGAGTAAGCGGTGTATAGCAGCAGTTGCTCAAGTGCATCGGAAATATCTTGTTTTCTTTCCGAGCAACACCAATACAAAACCAGTTCTACTTCTGTTCTACTTCATAAAATTTTTAACTGAGAGTAAAGGTGTATAGCAGCAGTTGCTCAAGTGCATCGGAAATATCTTGTTTTCTTTCCGAGCAACACCAATATAAAACCAGTTCTACTTCTGTTCTACTTCACAAATTTTAACTGAGAGTAAGGTGTATAGCAGGAGTTGCTCAAGTGCATCGGAAATATCTTGTTTTCTTTCCCGAGCAACACCAATATAAAACCAGTTCTACTTCTGTTTCTACTTCACAAATTTTAACTGAGAGTAAAGGTGTATAGCAGCAGTTGCTCAAGTGCATCGGGAATATCTTGTTTTTTTCCGAGCAACACCAATATAAAACCAGTTGCTCAATGGTATTATAGCAGCAGTTGCTCAAGTTGCATTGGAAATATCTTGTTTTCTTTCCGAGCAACACCAATATAAAAAACCAGTTCTACTTCTGTTCTAACTTCACAAATTTTAACTGAGAGTAAAGGTGTATAGCAGCAGTTGCTCATTTGCATCGGAAATATCTTGTTTTCTTTCCAAGCAACACCAATATAAAACCAGTTTCTACTTCTGTTCTACTTCACAAATTTTAATTGAGAGTAAAGGTGTATAGCAGCAGTTGCTCAAGTGCATCGGAAATATCTTGTTTTCTTTCCGAGCAACACCAATATAAAACCAGTTCTACTTCTGTTCTACTTCATAAATTTTAACTGAGAGTAAGCGGTGTATAGCAGCAGTTGCTCAAGTGCATCGGAAATATCTTGTTTTCTTTCCGAGCAACACCAATATAAAACCAGTTCTACTTCTGTTCTACTTCACAAATTTTAATTGAGAGTAAAGGTGTATAGCAGCAGTTGCTCAAGTGCATCGGAAATATCTTGTTTTCTTTCCGAGCAACCCAATATAAAACCAGTTCTACTTTTTTCTACTTCACAAATTTTAACTGAGAGTAAAGGTGTATAGCAGCAGTTGCTCAAGTGCATCGGAAATATCTTGTTTTCTTCCGAGCAACGCCAATATTAAAACCAGTTCTATTTCTGTTCTACTTCACAAATTTAACTGAGTTTTTTGTGTGTATGTGTAAGTTTTTGTGTGTGTGTAAGTTTTTGTGTGTGTGTGTGTAAGTTTTTTTGTGTGTGTAAGTTTTGTGTGTGCGTGTGTAAGTTTTTGTGTGTGTAAGTTTTTTTGTGGTTCAAAATGTATTGTTGCTAAAAAATACGATTAAAAAATGCAAATATTTGGCGTGTAAATTTTTATGTGTGTGTAAGTTTTTATGTGTGTGTAAGTTTTTTTGTGTGTGTGTGTAAGTTTTTGTGTGTGTGCTTGTAAGTTTTTGTGTGTGTGTAATTTTTTGTTGTGTGTGTGTGTAAGTTTTTGTATGTGTGTAAGTTTTTGTGTGTGTGTAAGTTTTTGTGTGTGTGTAAGTGTGTGTGAGTTTTTTTGTGTTTGTAAGTTTTTGTGTGTGTGTGTGTAAGTTTTTGTGTGTGTGTAAGTTTTTTGTGTGCGTGTAAGATTTTTTGTGTGTGTGTGTGTAAGTTTTTTGTGTGTGTAAGTTTTTTTTTTTGTGTGTATGTGTAAGTTTTTGTGTGTGTGCGTAAGTTTTTGTGTGTGTGTGTAAGTTTTTTGTGTGTGTGTAAGTTTTGTGTGTGTGTGTGTAAGTTTTTTGTGTGTGTGTAAGTTTTTGTGTGCGTGTAAGATTTTGTGTGTGTGTGTATGTGTGTAAGTTTTTTTGTGTGTGTAAGTTTTTTTGTGTGTATGTGTAAGTTTTTTGTGTGTGTGTGTAAGTTTTTTTGTGTGTGTGTAAGTTTTTGTGTGCGTGTAAGGTTTTTGTGTGTGTGTGTGTGTAAAGTTTTTTGTGTGCGTGTAAGATTTTGAGTATTTTTGTGTGTGTGTAAGTTTTGTGTGTTTGTGTGTGTGTAAGTTTTTGTGTGTGTGTAAGTTTTTTTGTGTGTGTGTGTTGTAGTTTTTTTGTGTGTATGTGTAAGTTTTTTGTGTGCGTGTAAATTTTTTTGTGTGTGAGTGTGTGTAAGTATTTTTGTGTGTGTGTAAGTTTTGTGTGTGTGTGTGTAAGTTTTTTGTGTGTGCGTAAGTTTTTTTTTGTGTGTAATTATTTTATTGTGTGTGTAAGTTTTTGTGTGTGTGTAAATTTTTGTGTGTGTAAGATTTTGTGAAAATGAGTGTGAGTAGTTTTTGTGTGTAATTTGGTTTTTGTGTGTGTAAGTATTTTTTGTGTGTAAGTGTGTAAGTTGTGTGTGTGTGTAATGTAAGTTTTTTTTGTGTGTAAGTTTTTGTGTGTGTGTGTAAGTTTTTTGTGTGTGTGTAAGATTTTGTTTGTGTGTGTGTGTGTGTAAGTTTTTATGTGTGTGTAAGTTTTTGTGTGTAAATTTTTATGTGTGTGTAAGTTTTTTTTGTGTGTGTAAGTTTTTTGTGTGTATGCGTAAGTTTTTGTGTGTGTGGTAAGTTTTTGTGTGTGTAAGTTTTTGTGTGTGTGTAAGATTTGTGTGTGTGTGTGTGTGTAAGTTTTTGTGTGTGGTGTGAGTTTTTTGTGTGTGTGTAAGTTTTTGTGTGTGTGTAAGTTTTTTTTGTGTGTATGTGTTTGTATGTGTGCAAAGGCAAGAAACCAGTGTGACATAAATGAGATAATGTGATTTGGGACAGCATCCGTGTTAATCATCATGAGAAATAATGTAACTAGCAATTTTATTGTTACTAGTGGCTTTGGTTCGTCTTTTATTAGGTTGCAGCTACCTTTCTTCAACCGTGATGGTTTTAACTTTTGATTATGACGCCACCCATCATTTGTTTGCAAAATCATGTTATGTCTGATAATATTTGTTCACTAAAAGTTGCCGTAGCGAAATGGTAACGAGCACGATCCCTAAATCATAAAGGATATGATTTCAAGCCTGGGTATGGTAACGTGCTACTACTACTACTATATCCTGTGATTACGTGTTATTACTACTACTACTACTACCACTACCAGTAAAACTGCTACTACTTACTCTGCTGCTACTAATACTGCTACTACTAATACTACTACTTCTAAGAGCACAGTAATACTAGTACTAATACTACTGCTATAAATACTACTATACTACTTTTACTATTAGTGCTAACTATTACTACTACTACTGGTTTTATTACTACTACTACTGGTACTAAATATATACTAGTACTGTACTACTACTTCTATTACTACCGCTGTAAATACGATTAATGCTAAAACTATGATATTTCAAATAACAACATATTTTGAACCATAGATTTGCATAACTTCATCTTATTTGGACCAAGATCATATTTTTAACCAAACCAACGCACACACACACAAAAACTTACACACACACACAAAAAAAAACTTAGACACACACAAAAACTTACACACACACACAAAAACTTACACACACATAAAAACTTACACACACATAAAAACTTACACACACAAAAAAACTTACACACACACACACACACACACACACACAAAAAACTTACACACACAAAAAAAATACTTACACACACAAAAAAAACTTACACACAAAAAAACTTACACACACAACAAAAACTCACACACACAAAAAAACTTACACACACAAAAATACTTACACACACAAATATTTACACGCCAAATATTTGCATATTTTTAATCGTATTTTTAGCAACAATACATTTTGAACCACAAAAACTTACACACACACAAAAACTTACACACACATAAAAACTTACACACACAAAAAAACTTACACACACATAAAAACTTACACACACAAAAAAACCTTACACACACACACACACACCAAAAAAAACTTACAATTACACACACACAAAATACTTACACACACAAAAAAAACTTACACACACACACAAAAACTTACACACACAAAAACTCACACACACAAAAAAACTTACACACACAAAAATACTTACACACACAAATATTTACACGCCAAATATTTGCATTTTTTAATCGTATTTTTAGCAACAATACATTTTGAACCACAAAAAAACTTACACACACAAAAACTTACACACGCACACAAAACTTACACACACAAAAAAACTTACACACACACACACAAAAACTTACACACACACACAAAAAACTTACACATACACACAAAAAACTCAGTTAAATTTGTGAAGTAGAACAGAAATAGAACTGGTTTTATATTGGCGTTGCTCGGAAAGAAAACAAGATATTTCCGATGCACTTGAGCAACTGCTGCTATACACCTTTACTCTCAGTTAAAATTTGTGAAGTAGAAAAAAAGTAGAACTGTGTTTTATATTGGTGTTGCTCGGAAAGAAAACAAGATATTTTCCGATGCACTTGAGCAACTGCTGCTATACACCTTTACTCTCAATTAAAATTTGTGAAGTAGAACAGAAGTAGAACTGGTTTTATATTGGTGCTGCTCGGAAAGAAAACAAGATATTTCCGATGCACTTGAGCAACTGCTGCTATACACCGCTTACTCTCAGTTAAAATTTATGAAGTAGAACAGAAGTAGAACTGGTTTTATATTGGTGTTGCTCGGAAAGAAAACAAGATATTTCCGATGCACTTGAGCAACTGCTGCTATACACCTTTACTCTCAATTAAAATTTGTGAAGTACAACAGAAGTAGAACTGGTTTTATATTGGTGTTGCTTGGAAAGAAAAAAAGATATTTCCGATGCAAATGAGCAACTGCTGCTATACACCTTTACTCTCAGTTAAAATTTGTGAAGTAGAACAGAAGTAGAACTGGTTTTATATTGGTGTTGCTCGGAAAGAAAACAAGATATTTCCAATGCACTTGAGCAACTGCTGCTATACCAGTTTGAGCAACTGGTTTTTATGTGGTGTTGCTCGGAAAAAAAACAAGATATTCCCGATGCACTTGAGCAACTGCTGCTATACACCTTTACTCTCAGTTAAAATTTGTGAAGTAGAACAGAAGTAGAACTGGTTTTATATTGGTGTTGCTCGGAAAGAAAACAAGATATTTCCAATGCACTTGAGCAACTGCTGCTATACCAGTTGAGCAACTGGTTTTATGTTGGTGTTGCTCGGAAAAAAACAAGATATTCCCGATGCACTTGAGCAACTGCTGCTATACACCTTTACTCTCAGTTAAAATTTGTGAAGTAGAACAGAAGTAGAACTGGTTTTTATATTGGTGTTGCTGGGAAAGAAAACAAGATATTTCCGATGCACTTGAGCAACTGCTGCTATACACCGCTTACTCTCAGTTAAAATTTGTGAAGTAGAACAGAAGTAGAACTGGTTTTATATTGGTGTTGCTCGGAAAGAAAACAAGATATTTCCGATGCACTTGAGCAACTGCTGCTATACACCGCTTACTTTCAGTTAAAATTTATGAAGTAGAACAGAAGTAGAACTGGTTTTGTATTGGTGTTGCTCGGAAGAAAACAAGATATTTCCGATGCACTTGAGCAACTGCTGCTATACACCTTTACTCTCAGTTAAAAAATTTGTGAAGTAGAACAGAAGTAGAACTGGTTTTATATTGGTGTTGCTCGGAAAGAAAACAAGATATTTCCGATGCACTTGAGCAACTGCTGCTATACACCTTTACTATCAGTTAAAATTTGTGAAGTAGAACAGAAGTAGAACTGGTTTTATATTGGTGTTGCTCGGAAAGAAAACAAGATATTTCCGATGCACTTGAGCAACTGCTGCTATACACCTTTACTCTCAGTTAAAATTTGTGAAGTAGAACAGAAGTAGAACTGGTTTTATATTGGTGTTGCTCGGAAAGAAAACAAGATATTTCCGATGCACTTGAGCAACTGCTGCTATACACGGCTTACTCTCAGTAAAAATCTGTGAAGTAGAACAGAAGTAGACCTGATTTTATATTGGTGTTGCTCGGAAAGAAAACAAGATATTTCCGATGCACTTGAGCAACTGCTGCTATAAACCGCTTACTCTCAGCTAAAATTTATGAAGTAGAACAGAAGTAGAACTGGTTTTATATTGGTGTTGCTCGGAAAGAAAACAAGATATTTCCGATGCACTTGAGCAACTGCTGCTATACACCTTTACTCTCAGTTAAAATTTGTAAGTAGAACAGAAGTAGAACTGGTTTTATATTGGTGTTGCTCGGAAAGAAAACAAGATATTTCCAATGCACTTGAGCAACTGCTGCTATATACCAGTTGAGCAACTGGTTTTATGTTGGTGTTGCTCGGAAAAAAACAAGATATTCCCGATGCACTTGAGCAACTGCTGCTATACACCTTTACTCTCAGTTAAAATTTGTGAAGTAGAACAGAAGTAGAACTGGTTTTTATATTGGTGTTGCTCGGAAAGAAAACAAGATATTTCCAATGCACTTGAGCAACTGCTGCTATACCAGTTGAGCAACTGGTTTTATGTTTGGTGTTGCTCGGAAAAAAACAAGATATTCCCGATGCACTTGAGCAACTGCTGCTATACACCTTTACTCTCAGTTAAAATTTGTGAAGTAGAACAGAAGTAGAACTGGTTTTATATTGGTGTTGCTGGGAAAGAAAACAAGATATTTCCGATGCACTTGAGCAACTGCTGCTATACACCGCTTACTCTCAGTTAAAATTTGTGAAGTAGAACAGAAGTAGAACTGGTTTTATATTGGTGTTGCTCGGAAAGAAAACAAGATATTTCCGATGCACTTGAGCAACTGCTGCTATACACCGCTTACTTTTCAGTTAAAATTTATGAAGTAGAACAGAAGTAGAACTGGTTTTGTATTGGTGTTGCTCGGAAAGAAAACAAGATATTTCCGATGCACTTGAGCAACTGCTGCTATACACCTTTACTCTCAGTTAAAATTTGTGAAGTAGAACAGAAGTAGAACTGGTTTTATATTGGTGTTGCTCGGAAAGAAAACAAGATATTTCCGATGCACTTGAGCAACTGCTGCTATACACCTTTACTATCAGTTAAAATTTGTGAAGTAGAACAGAAGTAGAACTGGTTTTTATATTGGTGTTGCTCGGAAAGAAAACAAGATATTTCCGATGCACTTGAGCAACTGCTGCTATACACCTTTACTCTCAGTTAAAATTTGTGAAGTAGAACAGAAGTAGAACTGGTTTTATATTGGTGTTGCTCGGAAAGAAAAACAAGATATTTCCGATGCACTTTGAGCAACTGCTGCTATACACGGCTTACTCTCAGTAAAAATCTGTGAAGTAGAACAGAAGTAGAACTGATTTTATATTGGTGTTGCTCGGAAAGAAAACAAGATATTTCCGATGCACTTGAGCAACTGCTGCTATAAACCGCTTACTCTCAGCTAAATTTATGAAGTAGAACAGAAGTAGAACTGGTTTTATATTGGTGTTGCTCGGAAAGAAAACAAGATATTTCCGATGCACTTGAGCAACTGCTGCTATACACCTTTATTCTCAGTTAAAATTTGTGAAGTAGAACAGAAGTAAACTGGTTTTATATTGGTGTTGCTCGGAAAGAAAACAAAGATATTTCCGATGCACTTGAGCAACTGCTGCTATACACCTTTACTCTCAGTTAAAATTTGTGAAGTAGAAACAGAAGCAGAACTGGTTTTATATTGGTGTTGCTCGGAAAGAAAACAAGATATTTCCGATGCACTTGAGCAACTGCTGCTATACACCTTTACTCTCAGTTAAAATTTGTGAAGTAGAACAGAAGTAGAACTGGTTTTATATTGGTGTTGCTCGGAAAGAAAACAAGATATTTCCGATGCACTTGAGCAACTGCTGCTATACACCTTTTACTCTCAGTTAAAATTTGTGAAGTAGAACAGAAGTAGAACTGGTTTTATATTGGTGTTGCTCGGAAAGAAAACAAGATATTTCCGATGCACTTGAGCAACTGCTGCTATACACCTTTACTCTCAGTTAAAATTTGTGAAGTAGAACAGAAGTAGAACTGGTTTTATATTGGTGTTGCTCGGAAAAGAAAACAAGATATTTCCGATGCACTTGAGCAACTGCTGCTATACACCTTTACTCTCAGTTAAAATTTGTGAAGTGAACAGAAGTAGAACTGGTTTTATATTGGTGTTGCTCGGAAAAGAAAACAAGATATTTCCGATGCACTTGAGCAACTGCTGCTATAACCGCTTACTCTCAGTTAAAATTTATGAAGTAGAACAGAAGTAGAACTGGTTTTATATTGGTGTTGCTCGGAAAGAAAACAAGATATTTCCGATGCACTTGAGCAACTGCTGCTATACACCTTTACTCTCAGTTAAAATTTGTGAAGTAGAACAGAAGTAGAACTGGTTTTATATTGGTGTTGCTCGGAAACAAAACAAGATATTTCCGATGCACTTGAGCAACTGCTGCTATACACCTTTACTCTCAGTTAAAATTTGTGAAGTAGAACAGAAGTAGAACTGGTTTTATATTGGTGTTGCTCGGAAAGAAAACAAGATATTTCCGATGCACTTGAGCAACTGCTGCTATACACCTTTACTCTCAGTTAAAATTTGTGAAGTAGAACAGAAATAGAACTGGTTTTATATTGGTGTTGCTCGGGAAAGAAAACACGATATTTCCGATGCACTTGAGCAACTGCTGCTATACACCGCTTACTCTCAGTTAAAATTGTGAAGTAGAACAGAAGTAGAACTGGTTTTATATTGGTGTTGCTCGGAAAGAAAACAAGATATTTCCGATGCACTTGAGCAACTGCTGCTATACACCTTTACTCTCAGTTAAAATTTGTGAAGTAGAACAGAAGTAGAACTGGTTTTATATTGGTGTTGCTCGGAAAGAAAACAAGATATTTCCGATGCACTTGAGCAACTGCTGCTATACACCTTTACTCTCAGTTAAAATTTATGAAGTAGAACAGAAGTAGAACTGGTTTTATATTGGTGTTGCTCGGAAAGAAAACAAGATAGTTCCGATGCACTTGAGCAACTGCTGCTATACACCTTTATTCTCAGTTAAAATTTATGAAGTAGAACAGAAGTAGAACTGGTTTTATATTGGTGTTGCTCGGAAAGAAAACAAGATATTTCCGATGCACTTGAGCAACTGCTGCTATACACCTTTATTCTCAGTTAAAATTTGTGAAGTAGAACAGAAGTAGAACTGGTTTTATATTTGTGTTGCTCGGAAAGAAACCAAGATATTTCCGATGCACTTGAGCAACTGCTGCTATACACCTTTACTCTCAGTTAAAATTTTTGAAGTAGAACAGAAGTAGAACTGGTTTTATATTGGCGTTGCTCGAAAGAAAACAAGATATTTCCGATGCACTTGAGCAACTGCTGCTATACACCTTTACTCTCAGTTAAAATTTGTGAAGTAGAAAAAAGTAGAACTGGTTTTATATTGGTGTTGCTCGGAAAGAAAACAAGATATTTCCGATGCACTTGAGCAACTGCTGCTATACACCTTTACTCTCAGTTAAAATTTGTGAAGTAGAACAGAAGTAGAACTGGTTTTATATTGGTGTTGCTCGGAAAGAAAACAAGATATTTCCGATGCACTTGAGCAACTGCTGCTATACACCTTTACTCTCAGTTAAAATTTGTGAAGTAGAACAGAAGTAGAACTGGTTTTATATTGGTGTTGCTCGGAAAGAAAACAAGATATTTCCGATGCACTTGAGCAACTGCTGCTATACACTTACTCTCTTACTCTCAGTTAAAATTTGCTGAAGTAGACCTTACTCTCAGTTAAAAAATAGAAGTAGTAGAACTGGTTTTATATTGTGTGTTGCTCGGAAAGAAAACAAGATATTTTCCGATGCACTTGAGCAACTGCTGCTATACACCTTTACTCTCAGGTTTAAAATTTGTGAAGTAGAACAGAAGTAGAACTGGTTTATATTGGTGTTGCTCGGAAAAAAAACAAGATATTTCCGATGCACTTTGAGCAACTGCTGCTATAACACCTTTACTCTCAGTTAAAATTGTGAAGTAGAACAGATAGTAGAACTGGTTTTATATTGGTGTTGCTCGGAAAGAACCAGAAAACAAGATACACCTTTTTCGATGCACTTGAGCAACTGCTGCTATACACCTTTGAGCACTCTTATCAGTTAAAATTTGTGAAGTAGAACAGAAGTAGAACTGGTTTTATATTGGTGTTGCTCGGAAAGAAAACAAGATATTTCCGATGCACTTGAGCAACTGCTGCTATAACCGCTTACTCTCAGTTAAATTTATGAAGTAGAACAGAAGTAGAACTGGTTTTTATATTGGTGTTTGCTCGAAAAAAAAACAAGATATTCCGATGGCACTTGAGCAACTGCTGCTATACACCTTTTTACTCTCAGTTAAATTTTGAAGTAGAACAGAAGTAGAACTTTTTTAATATTGGTGTTGCTCGGAAAGAAAACAAGATATTTCCGATAACTTGAGCAACTGCTGCTATAAACACCTTTACTCCTCAGTTAAAATTTGTGAAGTAGAACAGAAGTAGAACTGGTTTTATATTGGTGTTGCTCGGGGAAAGAAAACAAAATATTTCCGATGCACTTGAGCAACTGGCTGCTATACCACGCTTACTCTCAGTTTACGAAAATTTGTGAGAACATCTGCTTGCTCTGAAAATAAAACCGCTTTCTTTCGCTTGAGCAAAACTGTTAACACAATAGATTACTTTAATATCACGAAAAGAAATGTTGCAACCACAAGATATTTCCGTACTTAGCAGTGATAAAGCTACTCCAAGGTAGTGAACGTCAAGTAGAACTGTTTACCCAGATGTAATCGGAAAGAAAACTTAAGAATATTTGCCGATGCACTTGAACAACTGAGGCTATAAATACACCTTTACTCTCACTTAAAATTTGTGAAGCTTAGAACAGAGTAGAACTGAGTTTTATATTGGTGTTGCTCGGAAAGAAACAAGATATTTCCGATGCACTTGAGCACTGTGCTATATAAAGCTTTTTTTCTCAGTTTAAAATTTATGAAGTTACAGAAGTAAACTGGTTTTATATTGGTGTTGTTAAAAAACAAAATAACGATGTTTCCGATGCACTTGAGGCAATCTATTTTTTATACACTTTACTCTCAGTTTAAAGCTTTGTGAAGAATAGAACGAAGTATGAACTGGTTTTGTATTGGTGTTGCTCGGAAAGCTTAAACAAGATATTTTCTTCCGATGCACTTGAGCAACTGCTGCTATACACCTTTACTCTCAGTTAAAATTTTGTGAATATAGAACAGAAATTTTTTCTGGTTTTATATTGTGTTGCTGCAGGAAAGAAAAGCGAGATATATTCCGGTTCACTTGAGCTCAACTGCTGCTATCCACCTTTACTCTCAGTGAGTAGAAATAATTTTGAATCCCTGAAAGATACAATACTTCCGAACTTTTTACCTATCCCTGTTAAAATTTGCGTAAGAAGTAGAAACTGGTTTTTATATGTTTTTCTGAAAAACAAGTTCTGATTGCACTTGAGCAACTGCTGCTATATCACCTTTTACTCTCAGTTCCAAATTTACTGAGTAGAACAGAATAGAAACTGTTTTTAATATTGGTGTTCTAAATAAACAAGATTTTCCGATTCACTGAGCGGTAACTGCTCTATATCCAGAGAACCTTTACTCTCATTAATAATTTTGATGAAGTAGAACTAGAAGTAGGCTTTTTATTATTGTTTTTGCTCATGTTTAGAATTCATTTCCAAGGATGCACTTGAGCAAACTGCTTATACACCTTTATCTCAGGTTAAAAAATTTGTCTAATGCGGTAAGAACCGAAGTAGAACCTGGTTCTATATTGTTACTTGCTCGGAAACTTTCAAGATTTTTCTCTGATTCTTTGAGGCAACTTGCTGCTGCTTAGTTTTCTTTACTCTCCAGTTAAATTTGTGAAGTAGAACTTCGGGTTTCTAAGCTGCTCATGGGAAGAAAACAAGATATTTCCGGCACTTGCAACTGCGCTATACATACATTTGTGAAGTGAACAGAAGTAGAACTGTTTTTTTATATTGGTGTTGCTCGGGTAGAAAACAAGATTTTTTGCTGCACTTTGTTTCCTGCCTGCTATCACCTTTACTCTCATTTAAATTTGTGAATAGAACAGAAGTTAGAACTGGTTTTTAGTGCGTTGCTCTAATAGTAAGATAGATATTTCCCGATGACTTCCCAAGCAATGAGATACCCTGCTACTGCTCAGATAATATTATTTTGAAGTAGAACAAAGTGAGAACTGGTTTGCAATTATATTGTTTTTGCTCAGGAAAACTTAGGGGTCCGAGCAAATAAAAAAACCTGCTGCTATAACACCGCTCACTACTCTCAGTTTAAAAATTCATGTGAAGAGAACAGGAAGTTAAACTGGTTTTAATATTGGTGTTGCTCGGAGAAGAAAACAGATTATTTCCGATGACTTGAGCAGCTGGCTGCTATACGCACCGCTTTTTAGACTCTCATTAAATTTTAATGAAGTAGAACAGAAGTAGAATCTGGTTCCTATTGTTGTTGCTCGGAAAGGAACCAAGATATTTTCCGATGCACTTGAGCAACTGCTTGCTATACATCCTTTACGCTCATTATTTGTGAGATCGAGAGGAGTAGCAACTTGGTTTTTTGTGATGCTAGAGCAAGCTATTTCCGAACTTGGGCAGAAGCTGCTTGCTGATAAAACAAGCTTACTTTCCGTGAATGCACTTGAAGAAACATCGCTGCTAGACGAACCGCTGTAGGTACTCTCAGTACGAAAAATATTCTGAATTAGAATTAGTAACTGCTAACTAGTTTTATTAAAGAATAGATTTGCTAGAGAAAGAAAATCCTCAGATGCAGAGCTGCTTTCCGATGCAAGCTAACTGCTGCTATAGCACCTTTAATCTCAGTAGAAATTTGTGATTAGTAGCTTCCGAACGTATGGAACTTGGCTGCTTAGGAGAAAGTTTAAAAGCAGATGAACTGAGAAATTTTGCATGCACTGTGAAAAGAGCTATATTGTCGCTTACTCTCAAGCTTAAGATTGATGATCAGCGAAGCCAGTTCTACATCCAACGACTGACTTTTGATCAGATTTGTAGCTCGAAAGATAAAACTAGTTATTTCCGATGCACTCTTTATAGCAGACATTCTGCTAAACTATCCGCTTAGCTGCTAGAGCAGTTTTTATAGAAGTCACCGAGCAAGAAGGAGCTGCTAACTGGTTTAACCTATTGGGTAGAAGATTTGCTGAGAAAGAAGCAGCTTAAGCTACAAGATTCTTTTAGCTCAGAACTTGAGCCACCATGCACTAGAGATAATTTTATCAAGCTGTCTACTCTCCGTTTTTCTGGGTTGTTTCTCACTACTACAAGTTGCTTATTTAATGTAGCTAGAGATAGAATACACATAGATATTTCAATGTACATTTGATAGCACAGCAGCATGGCATATGTACTTATTTAATGTTTTTAAATATTTCCCCAGGAACAAAGTATGCTAACTGGTTTAATTCCTCCTGCTCAAAAACAGTCGGGTTCGAAGCGTTGTGCACTCGTTGCTATTGTTGCTTTATCTCCTCATTTAGATGATTAATAAAAAGTAGCAACAAAGAACCTAAAATTATAATTGCCTTATATGGAGAGGATGACAAGAATGGAAAATAGATATTTTAGTTTGAACCCTTAACAATGCTATATGTACTCCTCATAAAATGGGTTTGTGTTGTTATTATGTTTATTGGGTCCGGGTTATGCAAAGATTACTGGGGTTTTGGTATTGTATTGGGTAGTGGGGTTGAAAAAAATTTCCTATAAAATAGACAACCCATCCACCCGCTGGTACTCCCTAGTTAGAAAGAAGTTCCCTAGAATTCTTCCCCCACACGCAAGGGTTCTGTCGTGAATTAACAATATATTTCCTGATCCTTTGAATGGCGCTAGAAAAATATTGCTTCTTCTGCTGTAGTATTTCAAGCAAGTAGGAACCAATAGTAAAACCTTTTCTTATACTTCATTGTTGCTTCTGTGAAACTTCAACAAATTTTAACTGAGAGTAATGAGCGGTGTATAAGCTTAGCAGTTAATGTTTGCTCAAGTGCATCGGAAATAGGATCTGTTTTTCTCAGAGTTTCCGAGCAAACAGTTTCGCCCAATATTAAAACTGCCAGTTTCCCTACTTCTCTGTTCTTATTAATAACATAAATTTACTGGAACTGAGAGTAAAGCGGTGTATAGGCAGCAGTTGCTTAGTGCATGGATAATATCTTGTAGTTTTCTTTCTTTCCGATAGCACTACACCAATATAAAACCAGTTATATTACTTTTCTGTTCTACTTCACGAAAATTTTAACTGAGCTAAGGCTATGTAAGTGTGTATAGCACTCTCAGTTGCTCAAGTGCATCGGAAATAATCTAATCTTTCTTTTTCTTCTTCTCCCTGTTCCCCTCCCCTATAGAAAAGAAGTTTCTTTCCGCAATGTCTACTTGAGCATAAACTGCTATAAAAACAGCAGTTCTCTAGTGCTCGGAACTCTCTACAACCAATATAAAACAGTTCTACTTCTGTTTTCTACTTCACCAAAATTTTTAACTGAGAGTAATGGTGTATAGCAGCAGTTGCTCAAGTGCATCGGAAATATCTTGTTTTCTTTCCAAGAGAGCAACACCAATATCGAAAAACCAGTTTTCTACTTCTGTTCTACTTCTTCACAAATTTTAACTGAGAGTAAAGCCGGTGTATAGCAGCAGTTGCTCAAGTGCATCGGAAATATCTTGTTTTCTTTCCGAGCAACACCAATATAAAACCAGTTCTACTTCTGTTCTACTTCATAAATTTTAAACTGAGAGTAAACGGTTGTATAGCAGCAGTTGCCAAGTGCATCGGAAATATCTTGTTTCTTTCCGCTGCAACACCTAAATATAAAATCAGTTCTACTTCTTTCTACTTCACAAATTTATATACTACTGAGAGTAAAGGTGTATAGCAGCAGTTGCTCAAGTGCATCGGAAATATCTTGTTTTCTTTCCGAGCAACAAACCAATATAAAACCAGTTCTAACTTTCTGTTCTACTTCACTGTAAATTTTAACTGAGAGTAAAGGGTGTATAGCAGCAGTTGCTCAAGTGCCATCGGAAATATCTTGTTTTAACCAACCTCCGAGCCACAAAGCCACTTGTAACCAGTTCTACTTACTGTTCTACTTCCAAAAAAAACTTAGACTGAGAGTAAGGTGGTATAGCACACAAATTTCTTTCAGCACAACCATCTTGTTTTCTTCACGACCAACACAATATAAAACCAGTTTCTACTTCTGTTCTACTTCATACAAATTTTAACTGAGGTAAAGCGGTGTATAAGGCAAAGACAAGTTGCTCAAGTGCATCGGACAATATCTTGTTTTCTTTCCAGGGCAACACCAATATAAAAACCAGTTCTACTTCTGTTTCTACTTCACAAATTTTAACTGATAGTAAGCGGTGTATAGTCAGCAGTTGCTCAAGTGCATCGGAAAATATCCTTGTTTTCTTTCCGAGCAACACCAATATAAAAACCAGTTCTACTTCTGTTCAAGTAAACTTCACAACAAGCAAATTTACACGCACACAAAAACTTAGAGCAACAAAGGTGTAAGCAGTCTACTAACAAAAAAAGCTGTTGCTCAACTTCACAAATCTTGTTTTCTTTAGCACCACAAAAATAATCACACAAACCAGTTCTACTTCTGTTCTACTTCACAAAATTACTAACTTGACACAGTAAGCGGTGTATAGCAGCAGTTGCCTCAAGTGCATCCGAAATATCTTGTTTTCTTTTCACACAAAAAAAAAACCAGAGCAACACCAATATAAAAACCAGTTCTACTTCTGTTCTACATTCATTCAAAATTTTAACTGAGAGTAAGCGGTGTATAGCAGCAGTTGCTCAAAAGTCTTGCATCGGACAAATATCTCTTGTCACACACTTTTTTTTTCCGAGCACACACACAAAACACCATATCAACTGGTAAACCAGTTTCTACACCAAAAAAACTTCACACACGGACAAAATCTTACTTCGCACGCAAAACACCACACACACAAAAACTTACTGTTTACACCAAAAACACTGAGAAGTAAAAGGTGTTATAGCAGCAGTTGCTCAACTTTGCACCACACGGAAAATAATCCTTGTTTTCTTTCCGAGCAAAACAATATAAAACCAGTTCTACTCGAACACAAAGTTCTACTTCACAAAATTTAAACATATCACACAAAAGTAAGTGCGGTGTACAGTTTTTGTGTGCAGTGCAAAAAAGTTGCTCAGTGTGCATCGGTAATACTCTTGTGTTTTAAGTTTTCCGAGCACACCACTATAAAACCATTACTACCCACACTTTAAATTTTTTGTTAGCAGCTTGCTCAAGTGCATCGAAAGTTTTTGTTTCACAACACGAACAGCAACACCAATATAAACCAGTGTCAAAAAACTTTCTGTTCCCCAAAAAACTTCACAAATTTTAAATTGTTAAGCACACACACACACGTTTGTGTAAAGTAGTGTATAGCAGCAGTTGCTCAAATCTTGTGTGCATCGGAAATATCTGTGTTTCCAAAAAAACTTGTCCGAGTCACACCACTTACACACACCACACCTGTCTTTTTTTCTACTTGACAAATTTTAAAACTACCAATGTGTAAAGACCTTACAGTTTGCTCAAGTGCATCGGAAATATCTTCACACTTCACTTTCACGGATGGGGTGACACAAAAAGTCCAACACAACCACAAAATGTGTGTGTAGTTTTTTGTAGTCAACGTGTAAAGTTTTTTGTGTGTGTATGTGTAAGTACCACAACTTTTTTTTGTGTAAGTTTTTTGTGTGTGTGTGTGTAAGTTTTTTTGTGTGTGTGAAGTTTTTGTGTGATTGTAAGTTTTTTGTGTGCGTGTCAAGATTTTGCTGTGTGTGTGTGTGTGTGTAAACAATATTTGGCGTGTAGTTTTTTTTGTGTATGTGTATCGTTTTTTGTGTGTGGTAAAGTTTTTTTGGTGTTGTGTAAGTTTTTGTCTTTGTGTGTGTGTAAAATTTTTGAACCTGTGCATTGCTTTGTAAGTTTTTTTGTGCTGTCTTTGTAAGATTTTCGGGTGTGTTGTGTGTGTGTTGTTGTGTAAGTTTTTTTTGTTTGTGTTGTACCAGCATTTTTTGTTGTGTGTGTGTAAGTTTTTTATATGTGTGTGTGTAAGTTTTTTTTGTGTAAAGTGAAGATTTTGTGTGTGTGGTTAGATTTTGTAAGTTTACACTGTGTGTGTGTAGCAGTTTTTTGATGTGTGTGAAAAGTTCATTTGTGTGTGTTTGTGTAAAGTTTTTTAGTGTGTGTGTGTAAGTTTTTTGTGTATGTGTAAGTTTTTTTGTGTGCGTGACGCCAGAAGATTTGTGTTATGTGTGTGTGTGTGTATCGTTTTTTGTGTGTGTGTTAAGTTTTTTTGTGTGTAGTGTGTAAGTTTTTGGGTGTTGTGGTTGTGTGCGTGTAACCCTTTTTCAACCTGTGTGTGTTTGTAAGTTTTTTTGTTGACGTGTAACCAATTTGTTTGTGTGTATGTGTGTAATTTGTTTGTGTGTGTAAGTTTTTTTTTGTGTAAGACGTCCCTAAGTGCATAAAGAATTTTTTGTGTGTGTGTGTGTGTAAGTTTTTCTTGTACCTGTTTTTTTGTGTATGTAAGTTTTTGTGTGTGTGTAAGCAGTAATTGTTGGGTGTGCTTTAATATTTTTACGACTGTGTGCGTGTAAGATTTATGGTGTGTGTGTGTGTGTGTGTGTAAGTTTTTTACGTTTAGATGTTATTGTACTACTGTGGTCAGTTTTTACTACTACTGCTGGGTACTAAATTTTTTATTTTGGTACTGTATGTGTAAACTACTTCTGTTTGTGTGTGTAAGTTTTTTTGTGTGTGTGTTTAAGCTTTCTGATGTGTCGTGAACAAAGATTTTGAATGGTGTGTGATTGTGTGTGTAAGTTTTTTTTTTTGTGTGTGTAAGTTTTTTTGTTTTTTAACCGTTGTGCACTGTGTAAGATTTTGTTTTGTGTGTGTGTGTGTAAGTTTTTGTGTTGCGTCACAACATTTTGTGTGTGTGTGGTGGTAAGTGTTTTTGCAGACACACAGTGAAAAGTTTGACAACACACAACACACTGCAAAGCTTGTTTTGTGCAGTTCCTACACAAAAGACTTATTGTTGTCAGTTGTGCGACTGTGTAATGCTTTTTGTGGTACACGATTGTGTGTGAAGTTTTATTGTGTATGGCACTGGACAGTTTTTCTAAGTGTGTGCGTGTAACGCCTCATTTTTTGCAGTGTAAGATTTTGTGTGTGTGTGTGTGTAAGACTTTTTTTGTGTGAACGGTGTACAAGACAAAATTTTCACGCCAAAATTTGCAGTAATTTTAATTGTATTTTTTGCTACAATACCTCTTATTGTGTGTGTGTGTAAGTTTTTTTGTTGGTGTAAGTACTTGTGTGCGTGTAAGATTTTTGTTTGTGTGTTTTGTACAGTACCAAAATTTGGTTGTGTATGTGTAAGATTTTTACGCACACAAAAACTGTACAGCACACACAAAAACTTGTGCCGTGTCAAGCACAGCAAAAAAACTTACACACAAACACACCAACACAGAAAAACTTACACAAACCAAAAATATTTTTGTGGTGTGTGTGTGTAAGGTTTTTCAAACTTACACTCTTTGTGTTGGTTTGTTTTCTTGTGTTGTGTAAGTTTTTTGTGCGTGTGGATTGTGTGGGTGTGGTAAACTTTGTCATGACTCACACTAAGATTTTTTTGTGTGTATGTCCGTAAGTTTTTGTGTGTGTGTAAGTTTTTTGGACACACGTGTAAGATTATTTTGTTGTGTACTGTGTGTGTAAGTTTTTTTCGTCCAATTGAGATGAAGTTTTGTTTTTGTGTTGTGTTTAAGTTTTGTGGTGTCCAAGTAGATTTTTTTGTGTGTGCTGTGTGTAAGTTTTTTGTGTGCACGTGTCAAAGATTTGTGTGTGTGTGTGTGTAAGTTTTTTGTGTGTGTGTAAGTTTTTTTTTGTGTGTAAGTTTTTGTGTGTGTGTAAGTGTTTTGTGTGCGTGTAAAATTTTTGTGTGTAGTTTTGTGTGTAGTTTTTTTAGTGTGTGTTGGTTTTGTGTGTGTGTAAAGTTTTTTTTTTGAGTGTAAGATTTTGTTTGTGTGTGTGTCATAGTTTTGTGTGTGTGTAAGTTTTCATTTGTGTGTCCTGGTTTGTAATTTTTTTTTGTGTGTGTAAGTTTTTTGTGTGTGTGTTGTGTCAGTTTTTGTTAAGTGTTTTTTTGTGTGTGTAAGTTTTTCTGTGTGCGTGTAGGAGTTTTTCATGTTGAGCCCTGAGTGTGTAAGTTTTTTGTTGTTGTCTAAGTTTTTTTGTCTTCTGTGTGTGAAGTATTTTTTTTTGTGTGTGCGTGATAAGATTTTGGTTGTGTGTGTGGTGTGTAAGTTTTGTGTTTTTTGTGTGTGTAAGTGTAAGTTTTTTGTGTGTGTGGTAAGTTTTTGGTTGTGTGTGTAAGTTTTTTGTGTTGTTCTAAAGTCAAACCTTGTGTGCGTGTGAAGTTTTTTTGTGTTGTGTGTGTGTTTTTGTGTGTGTCAAGTTTTTCGTGTGTGTGTGTAAGTTTTTTTTTTTGTGTGTAAGTTTTTTTTGTGGCAACGGTTTGTTTGTGTGTAAGGTTTTTTGTGTGTGCCGTGTTAAGTAAGATTTTTTGTTTGGTGTGTGTGTGTAAGTTATTTTTTGTCTAAGTTTTTTTTGTGTGTATGTGTAAGCATTTTATGTGTGTTGTTTTTGTGTGTCAATGGTTATTGATGTGTCCAAATAAGTTTTTTAGTTGTGTGTAAGTTTTTTGTGAATTGTGTGTCAATGTAGTTTTTTTTGTGTGTGTAATGTTTTTGTGTGCGTTGTAAGCTATTATTGTGTGTGTGTGTGTGTGTAAGTTTTTGTTGTGTTGTGTAACTTTGGGGTCCTTCAAGTATGTATTGGTCCCAAATAAGAGTTCGTTTCAATCTTTTGTCAAATAGTTCAGTTTTTGTGTGTGTGTAAGTTTTTGTTGTGTAACAGCGGTGTAAGATAGAAGGGGTGTGTGTGTGTAGTTTTTTGTGTGTGTAGTTTTTTTGTGTTGTGTAAGTTTTCGTGTGTGTGTAAGTTTTTGTGAGCGTTTAAGAATTTTCCATTTTGTGTAATGATAATTGTGTCAAAAATAAAGTTGTGTGTCAAGATTTTTTTGTTTGTGTACACAGCCAACCAAAATTTGTGAGTGTGTGTGTGTTGTAAGTTTTTTTTTTGTGTATGTGGAAGTTTTTGTGTGTGTACACACACACAAGTTACACACACAAGCCATTGTTGAAGTTTTGTGTGCGTGGTAAGATTTCACACAAAAAAACTTACCAGTTTTTTTGTCTTACACACACACACACACACACAAAGTCTTTGTGCACTACAATTATTGCAGTGTGTGTAACCACACAAAAACTTGTGTGTGACACACAAAAACTTACACATACACACAAAAAAAGAAAGAAAAGTGTTTTAAAATTTGTGGTAAAGTTTTTTGTGTGTGTGTGTGTAAGATTTTGTGTGTGTGTGTTGTTTGTTAAGGTTTTATGTTCTTGGTCCAAATAAGATGGAAGTTGTGCAAATCTATGGCTCAAAATTTTTTATTCGAAATATCATGTTTTAGCATTTATTGTTTTACAGCGGTAGTTAAAATTAGTAGTACAGTACTAGTATAAATTTAAGTTTTTTTTTAGCAGTAGTATTTTGAAGGTGTGTGTAAGTAGTTTGTAAATGTGTGTGTAGGTGTAAAGTTAGTATGGTGTTTATAGCAGTAGTTTTTTGGTTGGTACTAGTATTACTCACACCTTACACGCTATTAGTGTAGTAGTATTAGTCAGTACAGTTTTGTAGCATCAGTGTAGGAGTCACACACAAAGCAGTTACCACACAACTTCTTAGTTTGTAGTAGTAGTAGTAGACACTTCTTAACACCTGTGTGTGTGTAACTATCGTATATAGTATACAGTAGTAGCCGTTACCATACCACAGGTGCTTGAAATCATATTTTGTGATTTAGGGGGGGGAAAATCGGGGGTCTCGTGTACCATTTCTTAAGTTTTTTTAGTGAAAAGATATGTACAGTTTTTGTGTGTATGTGTTTTTTTTGCGTGCGTGCATATCAAAGTTTTTGTTGTCACGTGAGAAATAAGTTTTGCAACCTGTGTGTCAAGTTTGTGTGGTGTGTATAAGAATTCTTAAAAGTGTTTACATTATTTTGTACAGTGATGATTGTGTGTACAGTGTCCCAAATCACATTAGCTCGTTTTTGTGTGTGTAAGTTTTCTTTTTGTGGTGTGTAGTTTTATTTGTTCCTGTACTATGCAAGTCTTCTGTTTTTGATTGAGTGCAGTGTAAGTTTTATGTGTGTGTAATTACAAAGCTGTGTGTAGGTTCACTTGTAGTGCGTGGGTAGTTTTTTTGTGGGTTTGATTAAGTGTGGGATGTGTAAGTTTTTTGTGTGTGATAAGTTTTTTTTTGTGTATGTGGTTCAAAGTTTTGTTGTTGCTGTAAGTTTTGTGTTGCTGTTCAAATTTTGTGTGTGTGTGTGTTGCAACTTACCTTGTTCCAAATTGTGTAAGTGTTTTTGTGTGTAAATGTAAAAAAATTTACAAATGTGTGTTGTAAGTTTTTGTTGTGTCTCAAAAAGTTTTGTGTGAAAGTAAGTGTAAGATTCAAAATGTGTGTGTGTGTAAGTTTTTCGATTAAAATATGCAAATTTTGTGCGTGTAAGATTATTGTGTGTATGTGTAAGTTTTTTGTGTGTGTGTAAGTTTTTTGCTGTGTTGCGATTTTTTGTGTGTGTGTAAGTTTTTGTGTGTGTGTGTGTGTGTTAAGTTTTTTTTGTGTTTGTAGTAAGATTTTGTGTGTGTTGTGTGTGGTAAGTTTTTGTGTGTTGTGTGTGTGTAAGTTTTTTTTGTGTGTATGTGTAAGTTTTTTATGTGTGGTGTGTAAGTTTTTGTGTGTGTGTAAGTTTTTGTGTGCAAAACGTGTGTAAGATTTTGTGTGTGTTGTGTGTGTGTGTAAGTTTTTTGTGTAAGGTGTGTAAGTTTTTTGTGTGTGTAAGTTTTTTTTTTTTGTGTAAGTTTTTTGTGTGTAAGTTTTTGTGTGTGTGTTTGTAAGTTTTTTTGTGTGTTGTAATGTTTTTTGTGTGTGTGGTAAGATTGTGTGTGTGTGTGTGTAAGTTTTTTGTGTGTGTAAGATTTTGTTGTGTTGTGTGTAAGTTTTTTGTGTGTTTGTAAGTTTTTTTGTGGGTGTGTGTGTAAGTTTTTTTTGTGTGTAATAAGTTTTTTGTGTGTGTAAGTTTTTTGTGTGTGGGTGGTAAGTTTTTGTGTGTGTGTAAGTGTTTTGTGTGTGTTTTTTGGTTTTGTGTGTGTGTAAAGTTTTTTGTGTGTAAGTTTTTGTTGTGTACGTGTGTAAGTTTTGTGTGTGTGTGTGTAAGTTTTTTTTGCGTGTAAGGATGTTGTGTGTGTAAGTTTTGTGTGTGTGTGTGTGTGTAAGTTTTTTTTGTGTGTGTAAGTTTTTTTGTGTGTTGTAAGATTTTTTTTGTGTGTGTGTGTAAGTTTTTTTGTGTGTGTGAGTTTTTGTGTGTGTGTGTAAGTTTTTGTGTGTGTGTAAGTTTTTTGTGTGTGATTTGTGTGTGTGTGTGTGTGTAAGTTTTTGTGTGTGTGTAAGTTTTTTTGTGTGTGTGTAAGTTTTTGTGTGTGTGTAGAATTTTGTGTGTGTGTGTGTAAGTTTTTTTTGTGTGTGTAGATTTTAAAGATTTTTTTGTGTGTGTGTGTGTAAGTTTTTGTGTGTGTGTGTGTAAGTTTTTGTGTGTGTAAGATTTTTTGTGTGTGTGTGTAAGTTTTTTTTGTGTGTGTAAGTTTTTGGTGTGTGTGTAAGTTTTTTTGTGTGTTTTTTTGTGTGTGTGTAAGTTTTTTGTGTGTGTAAGTTTTTTGTGTGTGTGTGTAAGTTTTTTGTGTGTGTGTAAGTTTTTTTGTGTGTGTGTAAGTTTTTGTGTGCGTGTAAGATTTTGTTGTGTGTGTGTGTGTGTAAGTTTTTTTTGTGTGTGTAAGTTTTTTTGTGTGTGTGTGTGTAAGTTTTTTGTGTGTGTGTAAGTTTTTTTTGTGTGTGTAAGTTTTTGTGTGTGTGTGTGTACGTTTTTGTGTGTGTGTTAAGTTTGTGTGTTTGTAAGTTTTTTGTGTGTGTGTAAGTGTTTTTTGTGTGCGTGTAACTTTTTGTGTGTGTGTGTTGTGTGTGTTTTTGTGTGGTGTTTTAAAAATGTATGTGTGTGTAAGTTTTTTTGTGTGTGTAAGTCCAATTTTTGTTGTGTGTGTAAGTTTTTGTGTGTGTGTAAGTTTTTGTGTGTGTGTAATTTTTTTTGTGTGTGTAAGTTTTTGTGTGTGTGTAAGTTTTTGTGTGCGTGTAAGATTTTGTGTGGTGTGTGTGTGTGTGTAAGTTTTTTTTGGTGGTGCGTGTAAGTTTTTTGTGTGTGTGTGTAAGTTTTTTTTTTGTGTAAGTTTTTGTGTGTGTGGTAAGTTTTGTGTTTTGTGTGTGTGTGTAAGTTTTTTTGGTGTGTGTAAGTATTTTTTGTGTGTGGTGTGTAAGTTTTGTGTGTGTGTGTGTAAGTTTTTGTGTGTGTGTTGTTTGTAAGATTTTTTTGTGTGCGTGTAAGATTTTGTGTTGTGTGTGTGGAAGTTTTTTTTGTGTGTAAGTTTTTGTGTGTGTGTGTAAGTTTTTGTGTGTGTGTTAAGTTTTTTTGTGTGTTTGTGTGTAAGTTGTTTTGTGTGTGTAAGTTTTTTTGTGTGTGTGTGTAAGTTTTTGTGTGTGTGTAAGATTTTTTTGTGTGTGTGTGTAGAGTTTTTTTGTGTGTTGTGTGTGTAAGTTTTTTGTGTGTGTGTAAGTTTTTTTTTTTGTGTGTGTGTAAGTTTTTTGTGTGTGTGTAAGTTTTTTGTGTGTGTGTGTGTCAAGTTGTTTTTTTTTTGTGTGTACAGTTTTTGTGTGTAGTGTTTTTTTTTTTGTGTGTGTGTAAGTTTTTTTGTGTGTGTAAGTTTTGTGTGTGCGTGTCGTTTTTTTTGTGTGTGTGTGTGTGTGTGTGTAAGTTTTGTTTGTGTGTGTAAGTTTTTTGTGTGTGTGTACCAGTTTTTGTGTGTGTGTGTGTGTGTTTGTAACTTTTTGTGTGTAAAATTGTTATTGGTCCAAATAAGATGAAGTTTTTTTTTTTTTTTTTGTGTGTGTAAGTTTTTACTGTGTGTGTAAGTTTTTTTTGTGTGTGTCAGTTTTTGGTGTGTGTGTGTAAGTTTTTGGTGTGTGGAAGTGTAAGTTTTTTGTGTGTGGGTTTTTTTGTGTGTGTGTAAGTTTTTTTTTTTTTGTGTGTGTGTAAGTTTTTTTGTGTGTGTGTAAGTTTTTTGTGTGTGTGTGTGTAAGTTTTTGTGTGTCGTGTGTAAAGTAAGTTTTGTGTGCGTGTAGATGTTTTTGTGTGTGTGTAAGTTTTTGTGTGCGTGTAAGATTATTTTGTTGTGTGTGTGTGTGTAAGTTTTTTTGTGTGTATGTGTAAGTTTTTTGTGTGTGTGTGTAAGTTTTTTGTGTAATGTGTAAGTTTTTTGTGTGTGTGTAAGTTTTTTGTGTGTGTGTAAGTTTTTGTGTGTGTGTAAGTTTGTGTGTGTGTGTGTGTAAGTTTTTTTTTGTGTGTGTAAGTTTTTTGTGTGTGTGTTTGTAAAGTCCATTTTTGTGTGTGTGTAAGTTTTTTTTTGTGTGTGTGTGTGTGTAAGTTTTTTTGTGTGTGTGTGTAAGTTTTTTTGTGTGTGTAAGTTTTTTTTGTGTGTGTAATGTTTTTGTGTGTGTGTAAGTTTTTGTGTGTGTGTAAGTTTTTTGTGTGTGTGTAAGTTTTTGTGTGTTGTAAGTTTGTGTGTGTGTAAGTTTTTTTGTGTGTGTGGTGTAAGTTTTTGTGTGTGTGTAAGTTTTTGTGTGTGTGTGTAAGATTTTGTTGTGTGTGTGTGTGTTGTGTGTGTGTGTGTAAGTTTTTGTGGTGTTTTAAGTTTTTGTGTGTGTGTAAGTTTTTGTGTGCGTTAAGATTTTTGTGTGTGTGTAAGTTTTGTGTTGTTGTTGTGTTTAAGTTTTTGTGTGTGTGTAAGTTTTTTTTTGTGTTGTGTAAGTTTTTGTGTGTAAATGTGTTTAAGTTTTTGTGTGCGTGTAAGTTGAGTGTGTGTAAGTTTTTTTGTGTGTGTTTTTTTTTTGTGTGTGTGTACGTTTTTTTGTGTGTGTAAGTTTTTTGTGTGTGTGTGTAAGTTTTTGTTATGTGTGTGTAAGGTTTTTTGTATGTGTAAGATTTGGTGTGATGAAGTGTGTGCAGTTTTTTGGTTGTGTGTGTGTGTGTTATTCGAAATATTCAGTAGTTTGGGGTGCATGTGTGTGTTGTTTTTTTAAAAGTTGTAAGTAAGTATTTTGGTTGTAAGTGTGTTTGTTTTTTTGTGTGTAAGTGTGGTGTGGGTAATTTTTTTTGTGTGTGTAAAGTAAGTCAGTTGTGTGTGTAAGTTTTGTGTGTGTAAGTTTTTTTTGGTGTGTAAGTTTTTTTGTTGTGTAAGTTTTTTGTGTGTGTGTAAGTTGTGTAGTGTAAGTTTTTTTGTGTGTGTAAGTTTTTGTGTGTGTTAAGTTTTTTTGTGTGTGTAAGTTTTTTTTTGTGTGTGTGTGTGGAGTTTTTGTGTGTGTGTAAGTTTTGTGTGTGTGCGTTTTTGTGTGTTTTTTGTTTGTACAAATGTGTAAGTAGTTTTTTTGTGTGTGTGAAGTTTTGTGTGTGTGTGTGTGTTGTGTGTGTGTTGTAAGTTTTTTTTGTGTGTGTAAGTTTTTTGTGTGTGTGTAAGTTTTTGTGTGTGTGTGTGTGTAAGTTTTTTTGTGTGTGTAAGTTTTTATGCGTGTGTGTAAGTTTTTTTGTGTGTGTAAGTTTTTGGGAGTGTGTGTAAGTTTTTTTGTGTGTGTGTAAGTTTTTGTGTGTATGTAAGGTTTTTTTTGTGTGTGTAAGTTTTTTTTGTGTGGTGTGTAAGATTTTGTGTGTATGTTTGTTTTGTGTGTGTAAGTTTTTTGTGTGTGTGTGTGTAAGTTTTTTTTTGTGTGTGTAAGTTTTTGTGTGTGTGTGTAAGTTTTTTTGTGTTGTGTGTGTGTACGTTTTTGTTTGTGTGTAAGATTTTGTGTGTGTGTGTGTAAGTTTTTTTTTGTGTTGAGTTTTTGTGTGTGTGTAAGTTTTTTGTGTTGTGTGTAAGTTTTTTTGTGTGTATGTGTAAGTTTTTTGTGTGTGTGTAAGTTTTTGTGTGTGTTTGTTGTGTGTAAGTTTTTTTGTGTTTGTCATAAGTTTTTGTGCGTGTGTAAGTTTTTTATGTGTGTGTAAGTTTTTTTTGTTTTTTTTGTGTTTTTTTTGTGTGTGTGTAACAAACAAAAAAAGTTTTTGTGTGTGTGTAAGTAGTAGCAGTTTTTTTTTTGTGTGTAAGTAGTTTTGTGTGTGTGTAAACTTACCACATACAAAAACTTACACACACACACACAAAAACTTTACACACACACAAAAATACACACACACAAAAAACTTAAACACACACACAAAAACTTACACACACACAAACAACTTTACACACACACATCACAAACCTTACACGCACAACAAAAACTTACACACACACAAAACTTACAAACTTACACACACACAAAAAAAAAAAACTTACACAAAAACACACACAAAACCTTACACATACACAAAACAAAAACACTTACACACACACAAAAAAAACTTACACACACACACACACACAAAAAACTTACACACACAAAACTTACACACACACAAAAAAACTTACACACAAACAAAAAACTTACACACACACAAAAACTTACAACACACAAAAAAACTTACACACACACACACAAAATCTTCACGCACACAAAAACTTACACACACACACAAAACTTCACACACACACAAAAAAACTTACACACACAAAAAAACTTAAAAACACACACACAAAAACTTACACACACACAAAAACTTACACACACACAAAAACTTACACACAAAAAAAAACACACACACACAAAAAAACTTACACACACACAAAAACTTACACACACACAAAAACTTACACACACACAAAAAACTTACACACACACACTTACCACAAAAAAACTTTACACACACAAAAAACTTAAACACACTAACAAAAAACTTACACACACAAAAAAAAACTTACAGCCACAACACACACACACACACACAATAATTTACACACAAAACTTACACACACAATAAAAACTTACACACACTACTTTACACTTAAAACTTACAACATACACACACAAAAAACTTACACCACACAATACACAAAAACTTACACACACACAAAATACTTACACACACACAAAAAACTTACACACACACACAAAAACTTACACACTACACACAAAAAACTTACACACACACAAAAAACTTACACACACACACACACACACACAAAATCTTACACGCACACAAAAACTTACACACACAACAAAAACTTACACAAACTTACACACACACAAAACTTACACACACAAAAAAACTTACACACACACACACACAAAAACTACACACACACACAAAAACTTACACACACACAAACAAAAACTTAAACACACACACAAAAACTTACACACACACCACAAACAAAAACTTACACACACACGCACAAAATCTTACACGCACACAAAACTTACACGCACACAAAACTTACACACACACAAAACTTACACACATACAAAAACTTACACACACACACACCACAAAAACAATACACACACAAAAAAACTTACACACACACACAAACACACACAAAAACTTACACACACAAAAACTTACACACATACAAAAAACTTACACACCACACACAACACACACACACAAAAACTTACACACACACAAAAAACTTACACACACACACAAAAACTTACACACACACAAAACTTACACACACACAAAAACTTACACACACAAAAACTTTACACACATACAAAAACTTACACACACACACACAAACAAAAAACTTACACACACACAAAAACTTACACACACACACAAAAACTTACACACACAAAAAAACTTACACACAGACACACACACACAAAAACTTACACACACAAAAACTTACACACATACAAAAACTTACACACACACACACACACAAAAACTTACACACACACAAAAACTTACACACACACACAAAAAACTTACACAAACGAAAAAACTTACACACACACAAAACACACACAAAAACTTACACACACACAAAAACTTACACACACACAAAAAAAATCTTACACACACACACACACACAAAAAACTTACACACACACACAAAAACTTACACATTCACACAAAAAAACTTTACACCACACAAAAAAACTTACACACACACACACACACAAAACTTAACACACAAAAAACTTACACACACTACAAAAACTTACACACACACACACAAAAACTTACACACACACAAAAACTTACACGCACACACCAAACACCAAAAACTTACACACACACATAAAAACTTACACACACACAAAAACTTACACACACAAAAAAACTTCACACACACCACCCACCCACACACACAAAAAACTTACACACACACACACAAAAATACTTACAGACACCAAAAAAAACTTACACACACACACACAAAAAAACTTACACACACACAAAAACTCACACACACAAAAAAACTTACACAAACACCACAAAAATGACTTACACAGCACTAAATATTACACGGCTAATACTTTACTATATTTTGATTCGTATTTTTTTAGCAACTATACATTTTTGAAACCACAAGTTTGCTTACTTCACTTGTCTTTTGAGACACATAGAAACAAATTTTGACTACCTTACATTTGTATATTTTTTATTGTATTCTAGGTACACCACAATTTGAACAAGGAAGTTGCATACTTTGTCATTTTGTTTTGAACAGCAACACTACTTTTCATAGCAACACAAGTTTTGAACCACATTTTTGCATATTTTTCTAGGTGTAAGGTTTTTAATCTGCCCCTTGCTTTAATCAAACCCACAAAATGCAACACTAAAGTGAACCAAATTTAGCTTTTTTTAATGTTAAATATGAAATTTACACTGCTGAGCTCATCAACAGAAGACTTGCATAAACCAAAAATAAAAGCTAAAACCTCAAAGGCAAGAAACCAGTGTGACATAAATGAGATAATGTGATTTGGGACAGCATCCGTGTTACATCATCATGAGAAATAATGTAACTAGCAATTTTTATTGTTACAAAGTGGCTTTGGTTCGTCTTTTGTTAGGTTGCAGCTACCTCTTCAAAACCGTGATGGTTGTAACTTTTGATTATGACACCGCCCATCATTTGTTTGCAAAATCATGTTATGTCTGATAATATCTTGTTCACTAAAAGTTGCCGTAGCGAAATGGTAACGAGACGATCCCTAAATCATAAAGGATATGATTTCAGCCTGGGGTATGGTAACGGCTACTACTACTACTATATCCTGTGATTTGGTGTTATTACTACTACTACTACTACCACTAGCAGTAAAACTGCCTACTACTTACTCTGCTGCTAACTAAAACTGCTACTACACATACTACTACTTCTAATAGCAGCAGTAATACTAGTACTAATACTACTGCTATAAATACTACTACTACTTTTACTATTAGTGCTACTATTACTACTACTACTTACTGGGTTTTTATTACTACTAGTACTGGTACTAAATTTATACTAGTACTGTACTACTACTTCTATTACTACCGCTGTAAATACGATTAATGCTAAAACTATGATATTTCGAATAACAACATATTTACACACACACATATATTTGCATAACTTCATCTTATTTGAACCAAGACATATTTTTAACCAAACCACACACACAACACACACACACACAAAAACTTACACACACACACAAAAAAACTTAGACACACACAAAAACTTACACACACACACAAAAACTTACACACACATAAAAACTTACACACACATCAAAAACTTACACACACACACAAAAAAAAACTTACTCAACACACACACACACACAAAAACTTACCACCACACAAAAATACTTACACACACACAAAAAAACTTACACACACACACAAAAACTTACACACACACAAAAACTCACACACACAAAAAAACTTACACACACACACACACAATATCTTACACGCACACAAAAACTTACACACACACAAAAACTTACACACACAAAAAAACTTACACACACACACAAAAAAACTTACACACACAAAAACTTACAAACTTACACACAAAAAACTTACACACACAAAAAAACTTACATACACACACACACACAAAACTTACACGCACACAAAAACTTACACACACACAAAAACTTACACACACACACACAAAACTTACACACATAAGAAAACTTACACACACACTCTCACAAAAACTTACACACACACAAAAACTTACACACATACAAAAACTTACACACACACACACACACACAAAACTTACACACACACAAAAACTTACACGCACACACACAAAAACTTACACACACACAACAAAAACTTACACACACATAAAAACTTACACACACATAAAAATTTACACACACAAAAAAACTTACACACACACACACACACACAAAAACTTACACACACACAAAAATACTTACACACACACAAAAAAACTTACACACACACACAAAAACTTACACACACACAAAAACTCACACACACAAAAAAACTTACACACAAAAAAAACTTACACACACACACACACAAAAAACTTACACACACACAAAATACTTACACACACACAAAAAAACTTACACACACACACAAAAACTTACACACACACAAAAACTCACACACACACAAAACAAAAATCTTACACGCACACAAAAACTTACACCACACAAAAACTTACACACACACACACAAAAAAACTTACACACACAAAAAAACTTACACACACAAAAAAACTTACACACACACACACACACACAAAACTTACACACACACAAAAATACTTACACACACAAAAAAAAACTTACACACACACACAAAAACTTACACACACACAAAAAAACTCACACACACAAAAAAACTTACACACACAAAAATACTTACACACACAAATATTTACACGCCAAATATTTGCATATTTTAATCGTATTTTTTAGCAACAATACATTTTGAACCACAAGTCTGCTTACTTTCATTGTCTTTTGAGACACACACAAATTTTGAACCTTACACATTTGTATATTTTTTGTTGTATTCTAGTAACACCACAATTTGAACACGGAAGTTGCATACTTGTCATTTTTTTTTTGAACAGCAACACATTTTCATAGCACAACAAGTTTTGAACCACATTTTTGCATATTTTCTAGGTGTATGGTTTTTAATCTGTACCCTTGCTTTAATCAAACCCACAAAATGCACACACACAAAAACTTGAACCAATTTAGCTTTTTTAACTTTGTTAAATATAAAAATTTACACTGCTGAGCTCAATCAGCAGAAGACTTGCATAAAGGAAAAATAAAAGCTAAAACCTCAAAGGCAAGAAACCAGTGTGACATAAATGAGATAATGTGATTTGGGACAGCATCCGTGTTAATCATCACATGAGAAATAATGTAACTAGCACACATTTTTTATTGTTACTAGTGGCTTTGGTTCGTCTTTTATTAGGTTGCAGCTACCTCTTCAACCGTGATGGTTTGTAACTTTTGATTATGACGCCGCCCATCATTTGTTTTGCAAAATCATGTTTATGCCTGATAATATCTTGTTCACTAAAAGTTGCCGTAAAAAATGGTAACGAAGACGATCCCTAAATCATACCGACCAAATCCTCTCCCCCACTACCATGAAAAAACTCTCCCCTGAAAACGTCTGTATACTTCCAAATAACCAATACTATATGTTAACATTGGGTAAAATTCATAAGTTTTCAGCCCTCCCCCCGGGAATTTAGGGGGATTAAGTCATCCTAAAAGACATACTTATTATATTTTCGAACATGCTGAACAAAATGGCTATCTCAAAATTTTGATCAGGTGACTTTGGGAAAAAATGAGCGTGGAAGGGGCCTATTACCCTCATTTTTTTTGGGTCACTTAAAAAGGGCACTAGAACAGAAAAATTTCCATTCCCATGAGCCTTCCCACGATATTCTAGGACAACTGGGTCGATACAATCACCCCTGGGAAAAAAAAAACAAATAACACACGCACCCGTGATCTTTCTTCTGGCAAAAAAATGCAAAATTCCACATTTTTGTAGATGGGAGCTTGAAACCTCTACAGTAGGGTTCTCTGATACGCTGAATATGATGGTGTGATTTTCATTAAGGTTCTATAATTTTTAGGGGGTCTTTCCTCCTTTTTTCGAAAATCAGCCAAATTTTCTCAGGCGCCTAACTTTTGATGGGTAGAATTAAACTTGATGAAACTATACACTGAAATCACATTAAAATCTGATTCTTTTGATGTATCTATTTGTATCAAAATACCGTTTTTCTAGAGTTTCGGTTACCATTGAGCCGGGTCGCTCCTTACTTACAGTTTCGTTTACCACGAACTGTTTGATTTATGATGAAACTATATCACTCCTTTATGTAAGTTTCTAGCTACCACTGCAACCCGGCAAAAAAACTGATTACAAACACAAAAAAAAGCCTACGGCTTTTTTTTCTTTGAAATAGCAAGACTTTTACGAACCTCAAAATCAAGTTGCTAACTAATTCCAGTGTATGCAATTGTTTGTTATTCCAATGATCGTCTTTTAATGTAAACGTAAAAAATGGATTCTGTTTAATTTTTTTTTAATTACAAAAAACCTTTTAAAAACCCCATTGATTTCCTTTAAAATGAGCCATTGAACAACTGTCTATGTTGTTTTAGTCCAAGCTATCGGTGGAATTACTAATCTATATTATAATTAAGTGGCGTATAAAATTTACTATAGGCAAGAGGTCGTTCTTTATTATAAAATACATATACTAATAACCCTAACATGCTCGTTTTATAATTGAAAAACATTGCTATTCCTTCGCTGTTGATAGGTATGCTTGTATATATATATTTTTTATTGCTGCTACATAACTGCAATTGCTCATTCCAAAATTAATATACGAATTTTCAAAGAAGTGCGCCTCCGTATATTCACTGTGTTGTCGAACATATTTTCCATTGCATCTATAAACTGTTCCGCAGTTGCCAATCCATACCTTGGAAGCTTTTTCATTAAACTTGACAACATTTTTTTGGATATTACTATGAAGCTTTGCCAAAGCATTTCTACACGACTTTTCCACACAGCATCCGCTCTTTCAAAGAGAATTTACAATCAAAAATTTTGAATAATTTTCGTGATCTTGATAAACCATGCGTAAAATGTTTCTCAAAAAATTTACGAAGATCAGCCTGCATTTTTGCCATCTTCTTGTATTTCTGAATGTAATTTTTCCCTTTGTCCTTATGCGTTCTTCACACAACCTCGCAGAGAATTTATTTTTTCATTATAGCTTTTGTCACACCCAGTATCTACCCATTATTCTGGTAGCAACTTTTTTCTTATGTTTGTTTCGGTAGTCTTCATCATTATCATACCGTTCCTTGCTCACTTTTGTCTAGCCTGCTCAATTCTTGCTTCTCTGTAATCTTTATCATTATCATACCGTTCCTTGCTCTTTTGTCAAAAAAAGCCTGCTCAATTGTTGCTTCTTTAAAAGTTTATCATTTTGATAACGCTCCTTGATCTTCGTTTGGTTGTCTCAATTTTTACTTCTCGATACGCCTGGTCGGTTGAATACCTTTGCTTTCTCTTTTCAAGATACTATCTTCTGTTGTTTGTGTACAACTGTTTTTTTAACTTGCGTGCAGCCTTGCTTGATTGAAACCATTATGTAATTACACATTAGAACATTTACAGTTCTGACGCTTCTTATATAGTAATTGTGACGTCACGGCGTAATGATTTTATTTCATGATGACGTCATAACGCAATGATATTATTTCATGACGTCTTCAGAAACACACAATATAATTTTGTGTGTTTTTCTATTCACGTCATAGCTCTAATATAAAACTATGACGACATTCATTATTTATCTAGTAGGGTTTCAGACAAGGTAATTCTAATGATGTACTTTTGTTTTGATTTGACTCTATTTTTAGGAGTTTTTGTTATATTTCTTATCATTGGACTGATCGTCTCTTACTAGATTGCTTACTACTGCAAAAAACCCAGATTCACATATATAGTTATTTATGACAGGCAGCCTGGGCCGAGTGGTCCAAGGCACTGGTGTTAGCCACCAGTCACTTCGGAGGCGTTGGTTCAAAAAATCTTACCGCTGGTATACGATTATGTTTGAAAGACTGCAGTGTGAAAAGACATCAAAATGCATTTTTGGTGGAAAAATTTATTCTCTTTTAGAAATAATTTATTTCACAGTTACAAAAGGTTTTTAACCCAATTAATTTCCTTTAAAATGAGCTATTGAACAACCCTCTACGATGTTCCAGTGCCAAGCTATCTGTGGAAAAGAAAAAAAGAAAGAAAAAAATATCCCGTTTAGGCAGAATGTTTGTAGTAGCTGCCACTTTTCTTGATTTTCAAGCCAATATATTTCCCTTGCTGTTCAAGCCAAGGGACAGAAAGTTTTCCTATACAGGGGTTTCGGACAAGGTGGTTCTAATGGTGTACTTTTTGTTTTGGATCTGACTCCTTTGTTAGGAACTATTTTTTTATATTTCTTAACATTTTTGATCGTCCTCTTACTAGGTTGCTAGCTACCGTGCAACCCGTGATAACTACACCTGTGTACCATCATATATCAATTAGTATGGAGAGAGATCGTTCTTTACTGTAAAGTTTTTGGTACGATGAAATAATAAATATGCATATGGTTTTTAAATGTGCTGTGTAAGTTTTATAGTCCCATATGGTGTGTAGCGGATAGGATAGCTGCTTGCATCTAAAGGCCCGGGTTTGATTCCCGGTATTGGAAGTTTTTTAACTCTATAATCTTCGAACATTAGAAGCTCTAAACCTTTTATAATTTATAATGAACCACATCGATCCTTTATGTAAACTAGCAAAACATTTTTTAAGCCTGATGTAAGTATTTAACTAATGTGTGTCAAAGTAGGTTGCAAGTCGTGTGATTTTTTGTTTGGCCTTATTATAATTGTGTATGGTGAAAATAATAATACGCATATGGCTCTTAATCATACTTCTTTATGGTTCATATGGTCTAGTGGCTAGGATAGTGTAACTTTCACTTGTTTGCTCGGTAAGTTTTCGATTCCCGGGGTGTGTAAATTTTAGTGAAGTTGCGTATGCAAGTTTATAATAACTGGTATACGATTAGTTTTGAAAGACTGCAGTGTGAAAAGACATCAAAAATGCAGTTTTTGGTGGAAAAATTTATTCTCTTTTAGAAATATTCTCTTTTGTGTTAAAAATAGTGTCTTGGTCCAAATAGATGAAGTTTTGCAAATCTATGGTTCAAAATATGTTGTTATTTGAAATATCATAGTTTTAGCATTAATCGTATTTACAGCGGTAGTAATAGAAGTAGTAGTACAGTACTAGTATAAATTTAGTACCAGCAGTAGTAGTAATAAAACCAGTAAAGTAGTAGTAATAGTAGCACTAATAGTAAAAGTAGTAGTAGTATTTATAGCATAGTATTAGTACTAGTATTACTGCTGCTATTAGTAGTAGTAGTATTAGCAGTAGCAGTATTAGTAGCAGCAGAGTAAGTAGTAGCAGTTTTACTGCTAGTGGTAGTAGTAGTAGTAGTAATAAACACCTAATCACAGGATATAGTAGTAGTAGTAGCCGTTACCATACCCAGGCTTGCAAAATCATATCCTTTATGATTTAGGGATCGTCTCGTTACCATTTCGCTACGGCAACTTTTAGTGAACAAGATATTATCAGACATAACATGATTTTGCAAAACAAATGATGGGCGGCGTCATAATCAAAAGTTACAACCATCACGGTTGAAGAGGTAGCTGCAACCTAATAAAAGACGAACCAAAGCCACTAGTAACAATAAAAATTGCTAGTTACATTATTTCTCATGATGATTAACACGGATGCTGTCCCAAATCACATTATCTCATTTATATTACACTGGTTTCTTGCCTTTGAGGTTTTAGCTTTTATTTTTCCTTTATGCAAGTCTTCTGCTGATTGAGCTCAGCAGTGTAAATTTTCATATTTAACATTAAAAAGCTAAATTGGTTCACTTTAGTGTTGCATTTTGTGGGTTTGATTAAAGCAAGGGACAGATTAAAAACCTTACACCTAGAAAATATGCAAAAATGTGGTTCAAAAACTTGTTGTTGCTATGAAAAATGTGTTGCTGTTCAAAAAAAATGACAATATGCAACTTCCTTGTTCAAATTGTGGTGTTACCTAGAATAAAATAAAAATATACAAATGTAAGGTTCAAAATTTTGTTGTGTCTCAAAAGACAATGAAAGTAAGCAAACTTGTGGTTCAAAATGTATTGATGCTAAAAATACGCTTAAAATATGCAAATATTTTGCGTGTAAATATTTGTGTGTGTAAGTTTTTTTTTGTGTGTGTAAGTTTTTTTGTGTGTGTGAGTTTTTGTGTGTGTGTAAGTTTTTGTGTGTGTGTAAGTTTTTTTGTGTGTATAAGTAATTTTTGTATGTGTGTAAGTTTTGTGTGTGTGTGTGTGTAAGTAAGTTTTTTTGTGTGTGTAAGTTTTTATGTGTGTTTAAGTTTTTATTGTGTGTAAGTTTTTGTGTGTGTGTGTGTAAGTTTTTGTGTGTGTGCGTGTAAGTTTTTGTGTGTGTGTAAGTTTTTGTGTGTGTGTGTGTGCAAGTTTTTGTATGTGTGTAAGTTTTTGTGTGTGTGTAAGTTTTTTGTGTTTGTGTGTGTGTGTAGGTTTTTTTGTGTGTGTAAGTTTTTGTGTGTGTGTGTAAGTTTTTTTTGTGTGTGTAAGATTTTGTGTGCGTGTAAGATTTTGTGTGTGTGTGTGTGTAAGTTTTTTTGTGTGTTTGTAAGTTTTTTTGTGTGTATGTGTAAGTTTGTGTGTGTGTGTAAGTTTTGTGTGTGTGTGTGTGTGTGTGTAAGTTTTTTTGTGTGTGTAAGTTTTTTGTTGTGTGTGTGTGTAAGTTTTTGTGTGTGTGTAAGTTTTTGTGTGCATGTAAGATTTTGTGTGTGTGTGTGTGTGTAAGTTTTTTTGTGTGTAATGTGTAAGTTTTTGTGTGTGTGTGTGTAAGTTTTTGTGTGTGTGTAAGTTTTTGTGTGCGTGTAAGATTTTGTGTGTGTGTGTGTGTAAGTTTTGTTTGTGTGTGTGTGTAAGTTTTTTTGTGTGTATGTGTAAGTTTTTTGTGTGTGTAAGTTTTTTGTGTGTGTGTAAGTTTTTGTGTGTGTGTAAGTTTTTGTGTGCGTGTAAGTATTTTGTTGTGTGTGTGTGTGTGTGTGTAAGTTTTTTTTGTGTGTGTAAGTTTTTTTGTGTGTATGTGTAAGTTTTTTTGTGTGTGTGTGTGTAAGTTTTTTGTGTGTGAGTAAGTTTTTGTGTGCGTGTAAGATTTTGTTTGTGTCTGTGTGTGTAAGTTTTTTTGTGTGTGTAAGTTTTTTTGTGTGTATGTGTAAGTTTTTGTGTGTGTGTAAGTTTTTGTGTGTGTGTGTGTGTGTGTGTAAGTTTTTTTGTGTGTGTAAGTTTTTTTTTTGTGTGTGTAAGTTTTTGTGTGTGTGTAAGTTTTTGTGTGCGTGTAAGATTTTTGTGTGTGTGTGTGTGTGTGTAAGTTTTTTTTGTGTGTGTGAGTTTTTTGTGTGTGTGTAAGTTTTTGTGTGTGTGTGTAAGTTTTTTTGTGTGTGTAAGTATTTTTGTGTGTGTGTAAGTTTTTTGTGTGTCGTGTAAGTTTTTTTTTTCGTGTGTTTGTGTGTAGTTTTTTTGTGTGTGTAAGTTTTTTTGTGTGTATGTGTAAGTTTTTGTGTGTCATGTGTAAGTTTTTGTGTAAGTTTTGTGGTTCAAAATGTATTGTTGCTAAAAATACGATTAAAATATACAAATATTTGGCGTGTAAATATTTGTGTGTGTAAGTATTTTTGTGTGTGTAAGTTTTTTTTGTGTGTGTGAGTTTTTGTGTGTGTGTAAGTTTTTTTTTGTGTGTGTGTATTTTTTTGTGTTTTTGTAAGTTTTTGTGTGTGTGTGAAGTGTGTAAGTTTTTTGTGTGTTGTGTTTTTTTGTTGTGTGTGTAAGTTTTTTATGTGTGTGTAAGTTTTTGTTTTGTGTTGTGTGTGTAAGTTTTTGTGTGTGTCTAAGTTTTTTTGTGTTGTGTGTGTAAGTTTTGTGTGTGTTGTGTGTTGGTTTGGTTAAAAATATGTTCTTGGTCCAAATAAGATGAAGTTATGCAAATCTATGGTTCAAAATATGTTGTTATTCGAAATATCATAGTTTTAGCATTAATCGTATTTTACAGCGGTAGTAATAAAGTAGTAGTACAGTACTAGTATAAATTTAGTACCAGTAGTAGTAGTAATAAAACCAGTAGTAGTAGTAATAATAGCACTAATAGTAAAAGTAGTAGTAGTATTTATAGCAGTAGTATTAGTACTAGTATTACTGCTGCTATTAGAAGTAGTAGTATTAGTAGTAGCAGTATTAGTAGCAGCAGAGTAAGTAGTTGCAGTTTTACTGCTAGTGGTAGTAGTAGTATAGTAGTATATAACACCTAATCACAGGATATAGTAGTAGTAGTAGCCGTTACCATACCCAGGCTTGAAATCATATCCTTTATGATTTAGGGATCGTCTCGTTACCATTTCGCTACTGTAAGTTTTTTGTGTGTGTGTGTGTGTGTGTGTAAGTTTTTTTTGTGTGTGTAAGTTTTTATGTGTGTTGTAAGTTTTTTTGTGTGTATAAGTTTTTATGTGTGTGCAAAGTTTTTGTGTGTGTGTAAGTTTTTGTAGTTCAAATATATTGTTGCTAAAAATACGATTAAAATATGCAAATATTTGGCGTGTAAATATTTGTGTGTGTAAGTATTTTTGCGTGTGTAAGTATTTTTGTGTGTGTAAGTTTGTGTGTGTGTGTGTTTGTGTAAGTTTTTTTTGTGTAACAAAAACTTACACACACAAAAAAAATTACACATACACACAAAAAAAACTTACACACACAAAAAAAACTTACCCACACACACACACACACAAAATCTTACACGCACACAAAAACTTACACACACACAAAAACTTACACACACACACAAAAACTTACACATACACACAAAAAAACTTACCACACAAAAAAACTTACACACACACACACACACAAAAAACTTACACACACAAAAATACTTACACACACAAAAAAAACTTACACACACACACAAAAACTTACACACACACAAAAACTTACACACACAACACACAAAAACTTACACACACAAAAAAACTTACACACACAACAAAAAACTTACACCCAACAAAAAAAACACATACAAACTCACACACACAAAAAAACTTACACACACAACACAAACAAAACTTACACGCACACAAAAACTTACACACATTCCAAAACTTACACATACACACAAAAACTTACACACACAAAAAAACTTACACACACACACCCAAATTTACACACGCACACAAAACTTACACACACACACACAAAACTAACTTACAACACACACACACAAACTTACACACACAAAAACTTACACACCCACACACAAAATCTTACACCACACAAAAACTTACACACACACACAAAAACTTACACACACACAAAAACTTTACACACTACAAAAACTTACACACACACACCAAAAATTTTAATACACCACACACAAACATTTTTAACCACAAAACTTAAAAACACACAAAACTTACACACAACAAAACTTACACACACACAAAAACTTACACACACACAAAAAAACTTACACATAACACACAAAAACTTACACATACACACAAAAACTTACACACACACAACACACTCATAAACTTACACGCAACAAAAAACTTACACACACACATCAAAAACTTACACACACACACACAAAAACTTACACACACACAACAAAAAAACTTACACACACACAAAAAAACTTACACACACACAACACTTAAACTTACACATAAAAACACACACACAAAAACTTACACACACACAAAAAACTTACACACACACACACACAAAATCTTACACGCACTACAAAAACTCACACACACAAAAAAACTTACACACACACACACAAAACTTACACATCACACAAAAAAACAGCACAAAAACTTACACACACACAAAAACTTACACACACAACACACAAAAAACTTACACACACACGAATAAAAACTTACAAACTTACACACACACAAAAACTTACACACACAAAACAAACTTACACACACGACACAAAACTTACACCACATACAAAGTGACAACAAACTTGTGTGGCACAAAAACTTTACACATGTGTGTGTGTGTGTACACACACAAACAAAACGGACACACACACACACACAAAATCTGTACACGCACAGTTTTTTGTGTGTTTGTGTAAGTTTTTGTGTGTGTGGTAAGTTTTTGTGTGTGTGTGTGTGAACTTCACACACAACTCAAAAACTTACACAGTTTTTTTGTGTGTGTACAGCACACACAAAAACTGTGTGTGTAAGTTTTTTGCACACAACACAAAACTTTTGCGTGTGAAGATTTTGTGTGTGTGTTGGTGTGTGTGTAAGTTTTTTTGTTGTGTGTCGTCCGTTTTTTTTGTTGTGTGTAAGTTTTTTGTGTTACACACCCACAAAACCTTTTTTGTGTGTCGTGTAAATTTACACACAATGTGTGTGTGTGTGTAAGTTTTTACACACACACAAAACTTTTTTGTGTGTGTGTAACTTTTTGTGTGTGTGTGTACGTTTTTGTGTGTGTGTAAAAACTTTTGTGTGCGTGTAAAATTTTGTTGTGTAGGGTGTGTGTGTAAGTTACAACACACACAAAAAGTTTTTGTGTGTAAGTGTAAAAACTTACCACACACACACGAAAACTGTGTGTGTGTAAGTTTTTGTTTGTGTGTAAAAAACACTATACACACATACAAAAAAACTTGTTTGTGTGTGTGTGTAAGTTTTTTGTGTTCACACAATTTTTGTGTACACACCACAAAAAAACCTTACAACACACAAAAACTTACACACGTCACAACACAACACACACACAAATACTTGTGTGTGTGTAGTTTTACACACATGTGTGTTAAGTTTTTTTGTGTGTGTAAGTATTTTGTGTGTGTGTAATTTGTTTTTGTGTGTGTTGTGTGTGTGTGTACTTACAGTTTTTTTGTGTGTGTAAGTTTTTTTTGTACCTTACATGTGTGTAAGTTTTTTGTGTGTTGTGGTGTGTAAGATTTTTTTTTTGTGTGTGTGTAAGTTTTATGTGTGTGTGTGTTTTTTTGTGTTGTGTAACATTTTCACACAACAAACAAGTTTTGCAAACCCCACTTTGTGTGTAAGTTTTTTTCTGCCTGTGTGTAAGTTTTTTTATGTGTGTGTTGGTTTAGGTAAAAATAACTTGGTATAAAACACCATAAAGTGAGTTACCAATCTAGGTTCAGCAAATATGTTACAATACGAAGTACTTACACAGTTAATTAACTTATCGTAGTTACAGCTTGGTAGTAAAACTTAGTATACAGTACAGTATTAGTCACAGTATAGTTAGAAACCAGTATCAGTTAGTAAATAGCACTAATAATTACAACAGTCAGTCCAGTAGTATTTATAGCATGTCATGTATTAGTAAGTATTACTGTGCTAGTTCAATTTTTTAGTAGTTCTTAGTAGTAGCAGAGTTTTGGTAGCAGTTCTGTTTAGTTTTTTTTGTATGTGTGTAAGTTTTTTACACAGAAACTGTAAGTTTTTGTGTTGTGTAATTTTTGTTAATACGCCGGCCCACCATTTTGTGTGCGTGTAAATTTTGTTATGTGTGTGTGTAATATTCTGTGTTGTAACTAAAGTTCCGTAGTGTACGAAATGTGTAAGTTAGAGTTTTCTTCTAATGTTCGCTAACAGGATATGATTTCGTGCCACTGGGTGATGTGTACTGTGTACTTTTTTTGTGTGGATGTAAGGTTTTTACTAATGTGTAAGTTACACCACTAAAGTAATTAACTGCTTTTTATCTGTGTGCTTACTAGTTACTGTGCTTGCTAATTTTACACACTAATAGTTGCAGTAATACTAGTACTTACTGTTGCTCATACGATTACTAATACTACTTTTACAATTGGCGTGCTACTACTTACTACTACTACAACTGGTTTTAAATAATACTGCTGGTACAAAAAAATTTTCACAGTACTGTACTACAAAATCTAGGTTACTACGCATGTAAATACTACACACATGCAAAAACTATGATATTCACGAATAACAACATATTTTTACATAGACACACAAAAACTTCATCTTAAATTTGCACAGACACATATTTTTGTTACCAAACACAAAAAAACGACATTCACAAAAAAAACTTACACACACACAAAAACTTAACACACAGCACAAAAAAAACTTAGACACACACAAAAAACTTACACACAGGACACACACACACACAAAACTTACACGCACACAAAAACTTACACACACAAAAAAAACTTACACACACAAAAAAACTTACACACACACACACCAAACTTACACACAAGAAAAACTTACAGACACACAAAAATACTTACACACACAGACAAAAAAAAACTTACACAAAAAAACTTACACACACAAAAAAACTTACACACACACACAAAAACGCACACACACACAAAAAAACTTACACACACACACAAAATACTTACACAGACAAATATTTACACACACAAATATTTGCCTATTTTTAATCGTATTTTTACAGCAACAATAATTTTTAACCACAAAAACTTACACACACACAAAAACTTACACATACACACAAAAAACTTACACACCGGTGTGACAAAAAAAAACTTACACACCACACACACACACACCAAAATCCTTACGCACACAAAAACTTAAACACACAAAAACGTTACACACACACACAAAAACTTCACACACAACCCACAAAAACTACACACACACTTACACACAACAAGTTACACACAACTACCAAAACTTACACACTACTACACACAAAATACTTACAGACAAAAAAAAACTTACACATTACACAGAAAACTTACACGCAACAAAAACTTACACACCACAGAATAACTTACACACACACACCAAAGAACACAAAACAAAATCTTACACACACACACAAAACTTACACACACAAAAAAACTTACACACACACACACACCAAAAAACTTTTTGTGTAAGTTGCACACGAAAATATGTTGCTTGTGATTGGCACACAGCACAAACTTTACACACAAAACCTTGTGTGATGAAGTTACTGTTTTTGTGTTGTGTGAGTTTTTTGTACTGTGTCACAAGTTTTTTGTGTGGTGTGGTGTGTGTGTAAAGTTTTTGTTTGATTGTGTGAAGTCGTTTTTGGTGTGTGTGTGTAAATTTTTTTACACACAGTTTTTGGCGTGTGTGTGTGTTAAGTTTTTGTGTGTGTGGTAAGTGTTTTGTGTGCGCATGTAAAATTTTGTGTGTGTGTTGTGTTAAGTCTTCTTTTGTTTGTGTGTGTTGTGTAAACTTTTTGTTGTGTCAAAGTTTTTTACACACACATAAGTTTTGTGTGGTGTGTGTTAGTTTTTTGTTACACGTGTAAAATTTTACACAGTGTGTGTAAAGTTTTTTGTGTGTGGGGTAACAAATTTTTGTGTGTGTACAGTTATTTGTGTGTGTGTGTGTAACATTTTGGTGTGTGTTACAGTTTTTATGTGTACACAAGTTTTTAAAAACTTACAGTTTTTGAGTGTGTGTAAACTTTTTCTGTGTGTAAAAGTTTTTATTGTGTGTGTAAGTTTCTGTGTGTTGTGTGTGTGTGTAAGTTTTTTTGTGTGTGTAAGTATTTTGTGTGTGTGTGTAAGTTTTTTGTGTGTTGTGTGTAAGTTTTTGTGTGCACACAAAATTTTGTTTGTGTGTTTTGTGGACAAAAAGTTTTTTTTTTGTGTGTATGTTTAAGTTTTGTGTGTGTGTTACGTTTTTGTGTGTGTAAGGTGTGTGTGTGTACGTTGTTTTTGTGTTTGTATAAGTTTTTTTGTGTGTGTAAGTTTTTTTTGGTGTGTGTAGTTTTTGTGGGGTAAATTTTCATGCTGTATTGTGTAAGAACATTTTTGAGTGTGTGTAAGTTTTTACACACTTTAGTGTGTGTGTAAGTTTTTTTTGTGTGTGTATGTAAGTTTTTGTGTGTGTGTAAGTTTTTTGTGGTGTGTGTGTGTGTAAAAGTTTTTGTTGTATGTTTGAGTTTTTGTGTTTGGTTTTTGTGAAAAAGTAATGTTCTTGGTAAAAAACCAAATAAGATGAAGTGTATGCAAACTTTGTGTTCAAATAGTTTGTTGTGTTATTCACGACACATATCATAGTTTGTAGCATGTAATTGGATTTATTGTGTGGTAGTAATAGTTACGTTGGTAGTAGTACAGTACTTAGTGTGTGTACAGTGTGTGTGTAGGTTTTTTTTGTGTGTGTGTATTTTTGTGTGTGTTTAATGTTTTGTGTGTGTGTAGTTTGTGTGTGTGTGTAAGTTTTTTGTGGTATGTAAGTTTTTGTGTGTGTGTAAGTTTTTGGTGTGCGAAATACATGTTAAGTTTTTGTGTGTGTGTGTAAGTTTTGTGTGTTGTGTGTGTGTGTAGTTTTTTTTTGTGTGTGTAAGTTTTTTTGTGTGTTGTAAGTTTTTTGTGTGTATGTGTGTAAGTTTTTGTGTGTGTGTGTGTAAGTTCTTTTGTTTGTGTGTAAGTTTTTTGTGTGTGTAAGTTTTTTTGTGGGGTGTGTGTGTGTAAGTTTTTGTGTGTACATGTGTGCTTTTTTGTGTGTGTGTGTAAGTTTTTGTATGTGTGTATAAGTTTTTGTGTGTGTGTGTAAGATTTTGTTGGGTGTGTGTGTAGTTTTTTAGTGTTGTGTGTGTAAGTTTTTACATGTTGTATGTAAAGTTTTTGTGTGTCTTGTAAGTTTTTTTGTGTTGTGTGTAAGTTTTTTTGTGTGTGTGTGGTGTGTACAAGTGTTTTGTTTGGTGTGTGTAAGTTTTTACTGTGTGTGTTAAGTGTTTTTGTGCTGTAAGATGTTTGTATTTGTGTGGTGTGTGTATCGTTTTTTTTGTGTGGTGTGTACATTTTGAACCACTGTGTGTGTAGTTTTTTTTTGTGTTGTGTGTGTTGGGTGACAAGTTTTTTTTTTGTGTGTATGCTGTAGTTTTTTTTTTATGTGTAGTGTTGGATGTTAATTTGTACGTTTATGTGTGTGGTGGTAAGTTGGTTTTGTTGTGTGTGGTGTAATCCGTGTATTTGTTGTGGTGTGTGTAAGTTTGTTGTGTATGTGTGTAAGTTTTTGTTTGTGTGTTTGTAAGTTTGTGTGATGTAGTTGTGTGGTGTAAGTTTTTTGTGTGTTGTGTGGTAGTAACCGTTTTTTGTGCGTGTAGATTTTGTGTGGTGTGTGTGTAATTGTTTTTTGTGTGTGGTGGTTAGTTTTTGTTTGTGTAAGCTTTTTGTGTGTGTGTGTGTGTAAGTCGGTTTTTTGTGTGGGTGTTTTTTCTGGTGTGTGTGTGTAAGTATTTTTGTGTGTGTGTGTAAAGTAATTTTTTTTTTTGTGCGTGGCATTGCTGTTTTTTGTTGAGTGTAAGTTTTTTTGTGTGTGTCAGGTTTGTGTGTGTGTAAGTTTTTTGTTTTGTGTGTGTGTGTGTTTGTAATAATTTTTTTCGTGTGTGTGTAGTTTTTGTGTGTGTGTAGTCGCATGTTAAGGGTTTTTGGTGTCTGTGTAAAATTAAGTTTTTCTATGTGTGTGTGTGTAAGTTTTTTTGTGTTTTGTAATTTTTTTTTTGTTCAAAGTTTTTGAACCACAAGTCTGGTGTCTGGTTTTTGTGTTGTAAGTTCATTTTTTTTTGTGTGTGTGTGTGTAAGTTTTTGGTCTGTGTGTGACTAAGTTTTTTGTGTGTTTTGTGTGTAAGTTTAGGTGTGTGTGTGTGTGTACATGTGTATGTGCGGTGGTGTGTTGTGTGTAAGTATTTTTGTGTGTGTGTAAGATTTTGTGTGTGTGTGTGTTCTGTCAAAGTTTTTTTGTGCCCGCGAGTTGTTTTGTGTGTATATGTGAGTTTTTGTGTAGTTGTAAGTTTTTGTTGTGGTGTGTGTAAGGTTTTTTTGTGTGTGTAAAGTTTTTTTGTTTGTAATGTGTAAGTTTTTGTGTGGTGTGTAAGTTTTTGTGTGTGTGTAAGAAGTTTTTGTGTGTGTGTGTAAGAGTTTTTTGTGTGTGTGTGCGTTTTTTGTGTTGTGTGAGTTTTTGTGTGTGTGTGTCTTTTTTTTTGTGTGTGTGTGTAAGTTTTTTTGTTGTGTAGTTGTAAGTATTATTGTGTGTGTGTGACGTTTTTGTGTGTGTGTGTGTGGTAAGTTTTTTTTTGTGTGTGTTTTTGTGTGTACTGTGAAGTTTTTTTGTAGTGTTTTAAGTTGTTGTGTGTGTGTGTATAGTGTAAGTTTTGTGTGTTGTGTGTGTGGTAAGGTTTTTGTGTGTGTGTGTAAGTTTTTTTTGTATGTGGGTAAGTATTTTTTTGTGTGTGTTTAAGTTTTTGTGTTTGTGTGTGTGTGTGTTGCAAGTTTTTTGGGGGGGGAGGTGGTATTCAAGTTTTTACAATATGTTTGTGTAAGTTTTTGTGTGTTGTGGCAAGTTTTTGTGTGTGTGTGTACCAGTTTTTGTGGTGCGTGTAAGCTTTGTACTGTGTGTAAGATTTTTGTGTGTGTGTTAAGTTTTTTGTGTGCGTGTAAGATTGTGTGTGTGTATGTATGTGTGTAAGTTGTTTTGGTGTGGTGTAAGTTTTTGTTGTATTGTAAGTTTTTGTGTGTGTTTGTTTGTTAAGTTTTTTTGTTGTGTGGTAAGTTTTCTGTGTGTGTGTGTAAGTTTTTGTGTGTGTATGTCAAAGTTTTTTGTGTGCGTGTAAGTCCTTTTTGTGTGTGTGTAAGTGTTGTGTGTAAGTGTGTGTGTGTGGTGTGTTGTGAGTGTGTGTTTGTATGTGTGTAAGTGTTTTTGTGTGTAAAGTTTTTTTGTGTGTGTGAGTTGTTGTGTAAGTGTGTAAGTTTTTGTGTGTAGTGTTGTAAGGTTTTTTTTTGTTGTGTAAGTTTTTTTGTGTGTATGTGTAAGTTTTTTGTGTGTGTGTAAGTTTTTGTTTGTGTGTGTGTACGTTTTTTGTGTGTTGTAAGTTTTTATGTGTGTGTCAGTTTATTGTGTTTGTACGTTTTTATGTGTGTGTAGTTTTTGTGTGTTTTGTAATTTTTGTGGTTCAACATGTATTGTTGCTAATAATAACAGATTAAATATGCAAATCTTTGGCGTGTAAATATTTGTGTGTGTAAGTAATTTTGTGTGTGTTGAAGTTTTTGTGTGTGTGTGGTACGTTTTTTGTGTGTGTGTACGTTTTTTTTGTGCGGGTGTTAAAGATTTTGGTGTGTGTGTGGTGTAAGTTTTTTTGTGTGTGGTGAGTTTTTTGTGTGTGTGTAAGTTTTTGTGTGTGGTGTGTAAGTTTGTTTGTGTGTGTAAGTATATTTGTGTGCGTGTAAGATTTTTTGTGTGTGTGTAAGTTTTTTTGTGTGTGTCCGGTTTTTTGTGTGTCCTGTTGTACGTTTTTGTGTGTGTGTAATTTTTTGTGTGTGTGTGTAAGTTTTTGTGTGTGTGTAAGTTTTTGTGTGCGTGTAGATTTTGGTGTGTGTGTAAGTTTTTTTTGTGGGGGGTGTGTGGAGTTTTTGTGTGTGGTCAGTTTTTTTGTGGTTTAATTTTTTTGTGGGTTAAATGTTTTGTGGTGTGTGTAATTTTTGGGGGGGTGTGGTGGTAAGTTTTTTCTGTGTGTGTAAGTTTTTTTGTAGTGTAGGTTTTTTGTGTGGTCTAAGTTTTATTTTGTGTGTGGGTGTGTAAGTTTTGTGTATGTGTTGTTGTTGGTTTGGTTAAAAATTGTTTCTTGGTCCAAATAAGATGAGTTATGCAAACCTATGTTTCAAAATTTTTTGTTTTCGAAATATATAGTTTTAGCATTAATTTTGGTTTACAGCGGTGTATAGAAGTAGTAGTACAGTAACTAGTGTGTGTTTAAGTGTGTGTGTAGGTTTTTATTTTGTTGTGTGTAGTATTTTTTGTGTGTGTGTCAGTTTTTGGTGTGTGTGTGTTTGTGTGTGTGTAAGTTTTTTTGTGTGTGTAAGTTTTTATTGTGTGTGTGTAAGTTTTTGTGTGGCGAATACAATTCAGTTTTTTGTGTGTGTGTGTTTTTGTGTGTGTGTGTGGTGTAAGTTTTTTTTTTTTGTGTGTGTAAGTTTTTTTGTTGTGTAAAGTTTTTTTTGTGTGATATGTGTGAAGTTTTTGTGTGTGGGTGTGTGGTACGTTCTTTTGTGTGTGTTGTAAGTTTTTTTGTGTGTGTAATATTTTTGGTGTGTGTGCGTATTTTTGTGTGTATGTGTATTTATTTGTGTAGTGTTGGTAACGTTTTTGGTGTGTGTATATAGATTTTTTGTTTGCGTGTAAGATTTGGTGGGGGTGTGTGTGTGTAAATTTTTTGTGTGTGTGTTAAGTTTATTATGTGTTGTAAGTTTTGTGTGTTTCTAAGTTTTTTGTTGTGCGGTGGTAGATTTTGTGTGTGTGTGTTGTGTGTGTGTAAGTTTTTTTGTGGTGGGTGTAAGTGTGTTTGTTAATGTGTGTGTAAGTTTTTGTGTGTGTGTAAGTTTTTTGTGTGGGTGTGTAAGTTTTTTTTTGTGTGTGTGTAAAGTATTTTGTGTGTGGTGTAAGTTTTTTTGTGTGTGTTGTGTGTAAGTTTTTTTGTGTGTAATGTGTAAGTTTTTTTGTGTGTGTTTAAGTTTTGTGTATGTGTGTGTGTAAGTTTTTTTGTGTGTGTAGTTTTTGTGTGTGTGTTTGTAGTTTTTTTTTGTGTGTGTAGTTATTTAGTGTGTGTTGTGTGTGTTGTAGTTTGTGTTTTGTGTGGTCAGTTTTTGTGTGTGTGTGTGTTTACGCGTTTTTTTGTGTGTGTAATTTTTTTTGATGTAGGGGGTGTAAGTTTTTTTGTGTGTCTGTTGTAAAGTTCTTCTTGTGTTGTGTAATTTTTTTGTGGGTGTGTGGTGTGTGTGTAATTCTTTGGTTGTGTAAGTTTTTGTGTGTGTTTTTGTGTAGTATTTTTGTGTGTGGGTGTAAGTTTTTGTGTGTTGTGTGTGAGTGTAAGTTTTTTTGTGTGTGTAAGTTTTTGTGTGTTGGTGTGTAAGGTTTTGTGTGTGTAGTCTATGTTTTGTGTGCGTGTAAGATTTTTGGTGGTGTGTGTGTGTGGTACTTTTTTTGGTGTTGTAAGTTTTTGGTTTGT
>JAPEVW010000303.1:0-171240 GCA_027921565.1 Artemia sinica | reverse complement strand
GTGGGGAGTTTATTGACTGCACGCCATCAGATTCCACGAAGACACTTTTAGCTTAGAGGGATATGGCTTTCATCATGAGCTTTACTTGCCTTACGGGTACTTAACACTGTAGCACGATGGTCTGTCTGCTTACAGATAGCACACTTCAGCGCAGCATTGAAGGGTTTATCTTTATTGTTAGCATGTTGACCACGCAACGAGAAACAGCGAGTAGCGTTGTTTACAGCCACGTAGCAGCGCGACCGTAGTCTTGCACTGAAAACACCTCGAGGCAAATACCAATACGCGTCTATTCGGAAGCGCTAATAGCCCAGAGTATAGGGCTTTCATGCTACTTGTAATGTCCTTACTTTCAAAGATATCAGTGTGTTTACAACTTTGATGAAAATTGTTTTTTTTTTTAATTTTGATTTTAAAATAAGGAATTTTAAAAACTACAACTTTTTGCAATCAAAACGGACAAAAATTAATTAAAAAAAAACTTTCCGAAAAATAATTTTTATGCCAAGGAACACTAGTTTCTCGACAAATACTTGATGCCGAAAAGGTTGAGAAACTGATTAGCATCGCCCAGTCGCGGAAGGTCTTCCCTCTGCCCGAATTCTTAGCTGGCACCCCGGTAAAGCCGAGTTTGTCATTCACTGTAACAGGGAAGCGAATCGCTGAAAGGAAATGTTCTGTATAGACACAAACGTGCCAGCCTGCAGGACATCAGCTTCTGAGTTGGTGAGTTTATGACACCCCCCATCAGATTCCATGAAGAAACTTTTTAGCTTAGAGTTGATCCGGTTCATCATGAGCTTTCTGGCTACGGCGCAACTTAACATGTAGCACGGACAGTTTGTCTTCTTACAGAAAGCACCACTTCACTGCAGCTTGCGGGTTTATCTATATTGTTCGCATGATTGGCACTGCAACGGGAACAAGCGAGTAGCGTTTTACAGTCATTTAGCAGCGTAACCGTACTCTTGGCACTGAAATGAAACACACCTCATGGTTAGAAATATCGTATAGTACGGCGCTATTCCGGAAATCGCTCATAGCCCAGAGTTATAGGGCTGTTCAGCTACTTTAAATTGTCTTTACTTTGATATCAGTTTTAATGCCTTTGATGAATATTTGTTTTTTGTAAGTTTGATTTTAAAATAAGAAGATTTTTAAAACTAGAAACTTTTTGCCAATCAAAAACGAACAAAAAATTAATTAGAAAAACTTTCCGAAAAATAAGTTTCAAAGAAAAGTAAGGACATTTTCTACTTAAGTCAGCAGATACAATAACCTGTTAAAATTGCCAAGTCAAAACGACCAGAAAATTGATACTATTAAAAGAATAATGAAACCCAAAACGGACCAGAATTAAATAAGCAATCATAGCAAAAAAGAACCATACAATAAAGTAATAATATACTGAATAAATAGATCTTAAAGCGGAGTAATTCTTTGACTGAATATGAAAATCAAGCTAAAACCCGCCCCCCCGAAAAAAAAATATTTTATTATTGAAGATAAATGAAACTCAAGACAAACAGATATTAAAAAACATCAATGCAAACTAACATACAATAGATATTAATATAAAATGAATAAATAAAATCTTTAAACGAGCTGACTTAAAAATTTGAATATGCAAATCAACGCTTAAACGACAAAAATCACTACTAAACAAGGTTTGATAGTTTTTACTACAAACGCGTTGTCTACTTTCAAAGACAAGTCTTGTATGAGCGAAGTTGTCGAATTCTCTCGACTTTCGTACAATTCCTAATCTTGAACATAGATCGTCACAGCGAACTCATCAGGACACATGTCTTATAATTACAAAAAAAATAAGCGAGAATTTGATTGGCTTCAGTCCGGAGCATCAGTTGTCTGCAGTCTGATATTTATTCCTGATAATCTAATTAACTTTTGTTTCTGTAAGTTATAAAAGTGAAAACATTTAAAAGAATTTTTTCAGTAAAGTCAATTATATTCTGGCTTTTAAAAATTATAGGGTTTAGAACCCTACTCAGATTAATTTCTGCTCGTTTTTGAGTTTGACTTGATTTTACTTTCTGTTTGTTTTGGATTTCATTTATTTATTGAGTACTATTTGTGGTAGTTGTGTGCTTGGTAGATTGTATTGATTCTATTTGTCCGTTCATTTTTTGAGTTTTTGGAGAGTTCTTTACTTTTGTTTTGAAAAGACTCATTTTGTGGACATTTTTTTTTGGTTTAATGATTTTGTTGTTCGTTTTATATTGATATAGACTTTTTTATGGGAAAAGAAAATAATAGTTGAATCTTTCCGGTTTTCCTTTAAGGAATCTATAGTTTAGGGCTGCTATTTATATGCTGCGACGAAACTTTTTCAGAAATTTTTAACAACAAGAACTCTTTTCAAAATTATGACACCCAGTAGTTAGTTTTTAATTTTTAATTTCTTCAGCTAATTTTATGAATGAGCTCTTTTAATACGTTGAAAAAAAATGGTTATCTCAAATTTTGATCGGAGTGTTTAGGGGAAAACGATGCGGTTTTGGTGTGGGGGGGGACGTTTGCCCTCTGTTCACACTTTCGGAACTATAAAAAATGCACTAGTCTCTCAATTTCCAAATCGAATGGCCCTTTTTTGAAGCTTCTAACAAACACTTGCTAGTTCTATGAAAAACCTTAGGCCCCAAGTTGCCCAAGCGCATAAACTTTACGACCCTTGTCCTGAGCGCTATCGTGGGAGGGGGTGGCATGCAGCTCAATTTCCCAGACCTCTGAACTACGTTGAACAACATAGAATATATCAAACGTACATTGATTGGAATGTTTGGGGAAATGGTGGGCATGGGGGGGTTATTCTCCCTCCTATTACTTTTGACTATTTAAAAAGGACAATAGACCTTTAATTTCCAAAAAAATTAAGCCCTTTTTGGAAGTTTCTAACGACAAATAACGCTTCTATATAAATCTTTTTATTCGCCCCAGGCATAACTTACAACCTGAGCCTGTGAGGGTTGTGGTGGGGTCGTCATACTAAAAGACATAATTTTTCGGACCCTTCAACTACCTTCAACAAAATGGCTATATCAAATCTTGATCGGAAGTGTTGAGGGGAAATTATAGGCCGTAAGGGGTGGGAGTGGGGGGCTGGAGGTATTCGTTCTCCGATTCCAGTTTAATTTCTAGAACTTTCAACTACATTGAACAAAATGGCTATCTGAAAATTTTTGACTGGGTGTGTTTGGGGAAATGGTGGCGCGTGAGAGGGGGTTTCAGTTACCCTCCAATCCCCTTTCGACTATTAAAAAGAGCACTAGCCTCTCAATTTCCAATTGAATGAGCCCCTTTTGAAAGTTTCTTCTATACGACGACGCTAACTTTAAGAACCTTATATGCCCCCAGGGCATAACTTACAAAACCTTTGCCCTGGGGGCGTTCTGGGGGGTTTGTAATCCTCAAATACATCCATTTCCAGAACTTTTCAACTACGTTGAACAAAATGGCTATCTCTAAACTTTGAATTTGAATGTCTGTTTTGGGAAATGAGTGGGTACGTGAAAGGGGGGGCTCAGTTGCTCCATTCACTTTCGACTATTAAAAAGGGTCACTACCTTTTCAATTCAATCCAATCAAATGAGCCCTTTTTTTGAAGTTTCTACGACAAAACTTTCTATAAAAACCTTAAATGATCCCAGGTCACAACTTACAACCCTTGCCCTGAGAGCTCTGAGGGGGTTATCATCCTCAAAGAACATAATTTCCAGAACTTTCAAACTACGTTGAACAAAATGGATATTCAAAAAAAATTTGATTAGATGCGTTTGGGAAATGGTGGGCGTGAGAGGGGGAAGGGGGGGTTTTAGATGCCCTTCAATCCCATTCGGACTATTAAAAAGGGCACTAAGCCTTTACAATTCCCAATCAAATGAGCCCTTTTTTCAGGTTTCTATTACAAAGCTTTCAATAAAAACCTTATATGCCCCCCCCCCCCCCCGGGTATAACTTATAGAAACCTTGCAACTGAAGACTGTAGGGGGACTATCCTTCTCAATGATATAATTTCTAGAACTTCCAACTGCGTTGAACAACATGGCTATCTCAAAATTTTGATTGGATGTGTTTGGGGAAAAGATTGGCGTGAGAGGGGGTTTGTTTTGCCCTCAAATCACTTTAGGACTCTTAAAAATGGCACTAGCCCTTTCAATTTCCAACCGAATGAGCCCTTTTTAAAGTTTCTATGACAAAGCTTTCAATAAAAAGACCATATATGCCCCCCAGGGCACAACTTAACGGCTGTGAGGGGTTTGTCCTGCTCAAAGATATAATTTCCAGAGCTTTCAAACTGCGTTGAACAAAATGGCTTATCCCAAAAATTTTGATTGGATGTGTTTTGGGGAAACGGGGGGCGTGGAAGGGGTGTTAGTTGCCTTCCAATCACTTTCGACAATTAAAAAGGGCACTGGCCATTTCAATTTCCAATCGAATGAGCTTTTTTTGAAAACTTTCTACGACAACACTTTCTATAAAAATTTTAATCGCCTCCACGGCGTAACTTACAACCCTTGCCCTGTAGACTGTGGGGTTTTTTTCATCGTCCTCAAAGACCTAACTTCCAGAACTTTCAACTACTTTGAACAAAATGGCTATCTCAAAATTTTGATTGGATGTGTTTGGGGGAAAGGTGGGCGTTATGAGGGGGGGTTAGTTGCCCTCCAATCACCTTCGACTGTTAAAAAAAGGCACTAGCCCTTTGAATTTCCAATCGAATTAGTCTTTTTTGAAGTTTCTACTACGACAACACTTTCTATAAAAACCTAATATGCCTCTAGGGTATAACTTACAACCCTTGCCCTGAGGGCTGTGGGGGAATATCCTCCTCAAAACATAATTCGATCTGGAAATCAAACTAAGCTGAACAAAATGGCTATCTCAAAAAAAAAACAAAATTTTTTTGTTTTGATTGGATGTGTTTTGGGAAATGGTGGGCGTGGAAGGGGTGTTAGTTGCCTTCCAATCACTTTCGACTATTAAAAAGGGCATAAGCCACTCCAATTTCCAATCAAATGAGCCCTTTACGAAGTTTCTACGACAACTCCTTCGGTACGAAGTGCCCTGGTCTAAGAACCAAGAAAAAAAAAAAAATAATACATTGTGCCAACATCTGTTCTTAACTTAGGCAGTTGCGCTGCCTATGCTTTATGAAACTTTCCTACACTAAGGTTTCAATATCGGTAATGTCATCATTCAACGCTTTGTTCTCATGGTTCAAGCAGATGTCACACATATTCGTATCAGCATGTTGGCTTTTTCAAAGATATTTTCATGGACAAAAGTATCTTCGATGTGCTTCAAACAGAGGTGTGTACAAGTGGAAATTTCTTGCGAAGTCTTTGTGCATAGTATTGATTGTAAGAAAGCTATCGAGATCAAGCCTATTCGGCGCATTGTATCTTCTGTAGTGACAAAAGGTTTGTTGAAAACTGTTTATATGGGGGATATTTAATTTTTCTTTTCAAGTTGATGTAACAGTTCCCACCACGTCGCTCAGTCAGAAAACTTCCTTTTCAGCTTTCTCTATAACACCATGCAGTTCGTTCACCCACTGAGTTATGCTTTACCCAATGCGCACACTGGAACATTTTTCGGCATACATGTCAGGTATTTTCGTGGTCTTTATTTAACCAAACAGGAAAATTTTGGCGGTGTCAGAAAAATTGGGGCGCTTCGTGTTCAAGCAGATGTCACCATCGATGTTGGCTTTTTCAATGATGAAGCATACTTTGATAGGCGGCAAAATCTGAGGTAGTTTTAATTTTCATGGAACAAAAGTATTCTTCCGATTTTGTTGCTTATGGTACGCAACAAAAAACCAGACAAAACTGTGTACAGTGGAAATTTCTTGCGAAGTCTTTGTGCAAGTATTGATTGTAAGAAAGGGTTATCGAGATCAAGCCTATTCGGCGACATGTATCTTCTGTAGTGATAAAAGGTTTGTTGAAAATGTTTATATGAATTTAATTTTGTCTTTCAAGTCTGATGTTGTAGCCGACAGTGTTCCCACCACGTCGCTCCGTCAGAAAAACTTCCTTTTCAGCTTTCTCTATAACACCATGCAGTTCGTTCCACCACTTTTGAGTTATGCTTTTTGAAAGTTTTTTAACAAGCGCACACCTGGAACATTTTTCGGCATACATGCCACTATTTTCGTGGTCTTTATTTAACAAAACAGAAAAATTTTGGCGGTTGTCAGAAAAAATTGTAGCGCTTCGTGGTTCAAGCAGATGTTCACCACATATGGCATGTGGCTTGTCAAAAGATATTTTCATGGACAAAAGTATCTTCCGATGTGCTTCAACAGAGGCGTGTACAAAGTGGAAATTTCTACTATTAATGCCAAATTTGAATTTTTTTCGAAGTCTTTGTGCCATAGTATTGATGTAAAGAAGCTATCGAGATCAAGCCTATCTCAGGAGCGCATTGTATCTTCTGTCTAGTGACAAAAAGGTTTGTTGAAAAACTGTTTATATGATATTTAATTTTTCTTTCAAATTGATGTAGGGGCCCAAAGGGTTTTTTCACCACGTCGCTCTAAGTCAGAAAACTTCCTTTTCAGCTTTCTCTATTAAGACCATGCGGTTCGTTCACACACTGAAGTTATGCTTTTACCCCTTAAGCGCACACGGGAACATTTTTCGGCCTACATGTTCAGTATTTTCGTGGTCTTTATTTTAACCAAACAGAAAATTTTGGCGGTGTTGGGTGGTCAGAAAAATATGTGGCGCTTCGTGCGGTTTTTACTGATACTTTTCTTTATCAAGGGTACTAAAAACATTGGGAGGGGGCGTCCCCACTCCCCTATACACTATGGCCCTGGATACTACAATTACTGCTACTACCACAAAAATACTGATTTTAATAATTTTCGGAGACCACACTGCCTTTCATGACGATAAAAAATAAAAGTCCGAGAAATAGGGATAAAATCCTTTTAATAGATAGTGTATAATAAATTTCACAAAAATACCAGATATTTTGGTCACATGTACAGTGACCGTCATCAGTAGTAAACTAAACTAAAACAATTTAAAACAAAAGTTTATATACTAAATCAAACAAATTACATATTGTTTAAATCTCTAAATTCTTTTCAAAGCAAAGGCAGAAGCTAGCCTGAACATATTTTTAATTTTCCAGACCATTTTATTTTGTTCGAGAATGTCTCTTGGATTTCTAGCGATCGGGGTTTTAAAGCAAAATTTTCGTGAAACGCTTGAAAAAAAGACAATCCTCGATTCAAGAATATTGCTTTGAATTGGGATACAGGTGAATATGGGCTGAACTCTATCTATGAGTAATTTATTAAAATCTGACAGAGTAAAGTTCAATTCACCCAATGTAGTTGACCTTTGTCCAATGTTTATATCATTGAACGCTAATGAACCGAATCCAAGAAGGTCAAAGAGGCTAGCTTCGCCATTAGCTTTGAAAAGAATTAGAGATTTAAACAATATGTAGTTTTATTTGATTTTCGTATATAAAGTTTTTGTTTTAAATTGTTTTTAGGTTAGTTTTACTACTGATGACGGTCACTGTATATGTGAACGAAATATCTGGTATTTTTTGTGAAATTTGTTATACACTGTTTATTAAAAAGGATTTTATCCCTATTTTGGATTGTTTATTTAAAAACTACTGATTCTGTAGCATGAGTAAGTACTACCAAGGCTGAGGATATTGAAATGTACATATGAGGAAATGTCGAGAGGTAAGTTGACTAAATCAAAACATACTATGTGCACACATACTGCTGAAACAGGCGTATCAGCAATATGTTTTGGAAACAGGCTTACCGTATCAAGATGAAACTTCTGGGGCATCATGACGAGGAATGTTCAACTGACCAAAAGGCAACATGTACCTGGGTACTACTGCTATAAAATGTTGCTACTACTACAGTGTCCTACTACTACCAATACTACCATGATACTAGCACTATTAAGGCTACGCGTATGCAGATGAAAATTTGACAGAATATTGAGGGAGAATTTAATCTACATCAAACGCACTAAGTGCATGCAGATTGTCCAAAGGTCGTATCTCAAGAATGTATTTATCCTAGAATGCTCAAAGGGGAAGATAATTTTCCAAACATATCCGATCAAATTTTTGAGATGGCCATTTTGTTCAAACGTAGTTGAACGGTCTAGTAATTAAGTCTCTAGATATATTAGGTATCAACCCCGTTCCTCCCTATATTATGAAAAATTTGGCCCATTATGCTTTAAAACTAAATGTTGCTGTTAAAACTGCAGTGTGTATGCTGGTTGATAATTACTGATATATCTCAGTAATATCCCAAGACACAACTGAGGGTATTAACTTGAATCTTTCAGGAACTATTACTATTACTACTTCTGCTCTTACAATTTAACTAATTCAAAAATAGTATAGATGTATACAAGCCAGGTGTTCAAAAACCATGGATTACAATTTTTTGGGAATGGGTCTTAAGTTCGTTTTCTCAGGGCAGCCTTAGGAGGTACAAAACTAAATTTAACAATGCCATTTGGTCCAGATTTTTCAAAAGGGTGTATGTTTGGGAATTATTGAAAAATTTTTCTCTAACATACAAATAGCAAGCCAAACTATGGATTTTCTAGAAGAATAAACCGGAAAAGATATAAAATATGATATTGTTTTTCATGAAAAATACTTTGGCAATATCAAACAAAAACAGATATTAGCTTAAATACTTCTTCTACAAAATGAGTTTTTCAAAGAAAAGGAAGAGCTCCATTAAACCAAAAATGAGCAGAAATAAAGTCAAATAATCTTCCAACTAAAATTGCATAACAAAATTGCGATAAATAACAGAAATTACACAATAAATAACCGAGTCAAATTCAAAATGAGCAGAAATTAACATGAGTAAGACTGAAAAACCCCCATGCCTTCTCAAGAAAAATATGAATGTGGATTAGCAGTTTAATTTACATATGCTAATATTCCTTCCTTAGAGTCCTTAATAATTTTGATTTTTTAAATTAAAAAAAGTGAAAACATTTAAAAAGTTCTTTTCCTGTAAAGTGCAAATTACGTTTTGGTCTTGAAACAGGCATGGGTTCTCAAACCCTACTCATGTGCTCCTGCTCATTTTTAGTTTAATGGAGGTCTCTACTTTCTTTGAGAAACTTATTATGTGGAATTGTTTTTAATTAGTTACAAAAAAGAGGAGACGCCTCGCAATGATTACTCGAAAGAACAAGTAAGTAAGACACTTAACTTAGATTTTAATGGTTTCCCGTCTGGTAAACTCGTCTAAAAGAAAGTTTCATTCATTTACTTGCAAAGAAACTTGCCAAACGAAATGAATAGAAATAAAAAAAAAAAAAATCTCACCGCAAACTTTTTATAAGGAAGCGAGAAAAATTATGTTTGCTCCATCCCACCCCCAATCAACACAATTTGAAGTCTCCATGCAGCCCCCCCCCCAAGACAAATACAATCACTTAAAAATAATTCGCGAAAAAAAAATAGAATGAATGTATTGTGACCTTTTAATAAAACCTATTGACTGTATGATATCTCTATAATGAAAATATACTCGCTTGCCTTTAGGCTTCCAGGTATCCATAGTTTAACATCCGCTGGTTGTTTAGCACAACTAAAAATTAGTAAATTACAAGAGTTACAAACACATTACCTATGATCTTACGAACAAAAATACTTACGGCAGTTTGCCTTATTATCAACAAACTGCCCTTCCAGTCAGTAACCAAATCTCCAAAACCTAATCTTTATCTCACTTCCAACATTAGTGCACACCGAAAAGGGTGGCCAGAAGGTATCCTTGTGTTTTTGAACCCTCTAATCCAGTTGAAAAAAAAATCTATTACATTGCTCTATACATTACCTCTTTGTATATCTACATGTTAAAAATTGCTTATCCAGATTTGTACTTGTTCAGAGCCTCACCCCGAGGGAAGAATTAGGGCGGAACAATTATTTTCAACACTAAAAAAAAAAAGAAAGAGAAGTCAGAGTACTGAGACAGTTAATCTCAATTTATTACGCTACTTAAATAACAAGGAACAAATACAAACAAACGTAAATTATATTATAAGAAAAAGAAGAAATAAAATACATTCATATTTTAAAAGCTATAGGATGGATGAAGCATTGAAACTTTCAAAAATTTCACATTTTTTTTTTTTTCAGTAGCTTCAACAATATTTAAAAATGATCACAACATCAGCAAGGTGTATTTTCAATACTTCTTTGAAACCCAACACATTATACCACAAAAAGATAAGAAAGAAAAACATAATACAGAACACAAGACCACCAAGAAAGAATTCTTACATACAATCCGAAAACTACAGAAAAACAATAATAAGAAAAAAGAAAAAATGAGTGTAATAAAATAATTTCAGAGAGTATTCCTGACCACGAAAACTGATCAAAACTTTTAAAAGGGTTAGGTCTATATAAAATTCTAAAACAAATAAAAAAAGGATATAAGTCTATATACTGTTTTTTAAATTTCTTACTTTTTTTATTTATTTTTTAAATTTCTAAGATAGGATTTTTTTTTAAGAAAAATAAATTAATTTCTAAGTTAGATAAAATGAGGTATCAGGAATAGCCTTGTTTATTTATTTCATTTTTTTTTTTCGCTAATCCAGTGTTTTCAAATTCTTATCTCTTTGAAAGAAAACAATATAAGGTAGATCTGAGGATTCTGATATTACTCTTAGGACTTCTTTTTTTATTTTGCAAATTTTTTTTATTCTACCATGTTTTTTCTGTATATACTGTTTTTTTTCGAAGGAGCAATAGCTTTGTTTGCTATTTTGAGGGATCAGAAGCTTTGTGAAGATGTAACATTAAGGTTCAAACATTGTGGTAATTAGTAATGTTACGTTTGAGTAGGGTCTTTCATATCAGGCAAACCAGATGTTGAGCAATAGTCTGGATAAAAAGTACTTCCTTCAATCCAAATCCATTTAGGACCTCTGAATGGCAGCATAATTAATGCTAACCTCCCATTAATACCCTGCTTGTTTCAGAAAGAAGAGAAAAAATATGGGGTCCGTCCAATCTTCAGTCAAAAGGAAAGAGAGGAGAAAGACCAGATTAGAACAGGGTAACGTTGCTACAGACCAAATGATATAGGTTTCTAATTTTTTTTAGTGGAAAGATTACATTAACTGTTCATTAAAAGAGAATAAGCATATGAAAATAAGGTGACATGCTGTGTAGAGAAGGGCTACTCAAATGCCAATATATCATTCAATTATAAACACACACCCACGAAATTAATGAGTGCAAGCATATTGCTTTCTTTCACCCTGTTGTGTATCCATCCAAATTCACAATAACAATATCATATTCAAACTTGTTTCTCCCAGCCCTTAGGTAATTTTGCACTATATCAACTATAAGGCGCTGTAAAATAATAAAAATACATAAAATAGTTCCAATTTTAGGGCGGTCTGTAAAATTAAGGTAAAATACACAATTTTTACTGTGACCAATTTGCCAATTACAACACTAGAACAAACCAATTATTTCTCATTTCTTTACTTCTGCATTGGTTTTCCAAGGATATATAAACACTCAAAATGACCTCAAAGTCTCCTAATGAGCAGATATCCCCCTTATCGCCTTGAGTAGGAATCCTTGTGACAATCATAGTTTTAAGGATTTACGTCTCTGAGGACAGACCAAAAACTACCTACAGCCTGGTTCACAATGTGCATTCCCAATGAAAGACAAAGAAACTTTAAAAAAAGATGAGAAAACATTATAGAAGAATAAAATAGATTTTACTGGGGTGTTTACCCAAACATGGATACACATAGTGACTTATTTGGGGGGGGGGAAGTCATAGCCAAAGGGAACGAACAAGTCAAAACAAAAAGCAAAGAAAAATCACTAGAAAAAAATAAACAAAAATGTTCCACAAATCAATTAATAAACTGAAAAAAAATATATAAATGAGAAGCAAAAAACAATAGAACGGTTTACAATAGGGTACAGCAAGACCAAAGAAGTTGTTATTGTACACTATGAACTAGTAGGCTTTTTCTGAGAATGGGTTGTTTTATGATTATTAAGATTTAATTTAGAAGAATATTCTCTCTTGCATATATCACACTTAAACGGTTTCTCGCCAGTATGTACTCTATGGTGTTCAATCAAATTGCTTGAATCAGAAAAAGCTTTTTCACAGACATCACACTTAAACGGTTTCTCACCAGTATGTATTCTTTGGTGCCTAATCAAATTGAATGAATGAGTAAAAGGTTTATCACATATATCACACTTAAAGGTTTTTCACCCGTGTGTACTCTTTGGTGCATAATCAAATTGCTTGACCGAGAAAAAAAGTTTTCTTACAGACATCACACTTAAAAGGTTTTTTCCCCAGTATGTACTCTTTGGTGCGTAATCAAATTGCTTGACCGAGAAAAAGTTTTCTCACAGACATCACACTTAAAACGGTTCTCACCAGTATGTACTCTTTGGTGCAGTAATCAAAACTGCTTGATTGAGAAAAAGTTTTCTCACAGACATCACATTTAAAGGGTTTTTCACCCGTGTGCACTCTTTTGTGATTAATCAAATTGATTAACTGAGAAAACAATTTTCTCACATATATCACATTTAAATGGCTTTTCACCCGTGTGTATTCTTTGGTGGAGAATCAAATTGCTTGACCAAGAAAAGGTTTTCTCACAGACCTTACATTTAAACAGTTTCTTACCAGTGTGCACTGTTTTGATGCCTTTTCAAATCGCCCACACGAGAAAAGCTCTTGTCACATATATCACAAATATATTGCTTATCCCTGTATTTGTTTCTTTACATCTTTTCAATATTCTGGATTTTTTACTACACAAGGAACTATTCAAAATATATCTTATGATTATCCAAGTTTTTTGTTTCAGAACATCCAATTCAAATGAATCAATAGCCTTCTCTGTCAGCTTCTTTTATCTTCACTATTGGTTTTGGGCCTAAGAGTTTTAAACTGATCCATACCATTAGAACTGCACACAGTAGAATGAAATATCTCTATAGTAAAAAAATTATTTTATATAAAATTAAATAAGGTGAAAACGATTCAATAATTATGTATCATAGTAATTACAAATGAAGAGGACGAACATTCTATAACTGTTACCTTTTTGGGATCTACCACTGCCTACCACTTTCGAATGAAACAAGTATGAAAGAACGAAACTTGAAAATACTTTCACTACTTAGAAGAATTAGAATTTTTAATAATAATATATAATTTTTTTATCAGCTTTAAAACTTGAAAGTCATACGGGATTAAAAAAATAGATAGGTTTTTTAACGAATAACTTCCTTTTCTACCCCTCTCCCCTAGTGGAAACTTGTAATAAACTTGTATCATAATTTTGCTTTTAAAACTAATTTAACCGCCAACGGTCTATAAATTAGAAAGGCCATTGTACCAATAAAATTCAGACTTGCATAATATATCGTATCCAGGGTTCACACGGCCGCGACTTCACGCGCAAAAATCAGTGACGTTTATCTTTTTTGAAGATTATTGTATTAAATTTCGTGATTAGTTTTCAACAATATTGAAAAAAAGATAAAATTAACTAATTAAAATTTATTTATTTAACTTTAAGAACTAATAGCAGATTCATGTGCTACAGAAGAACTTCTATAAAAATCGTTAAATAGCCGTTAAATAATAATCGGCTGTTAAATAATAGACGGGGAGGAAGACCATAAAAGGGACACAGAGGGCTGCTTTGACCCTGTCGGGTTTACTTACAAAGACTGGGGACATTGCAGTCAACACTATTCCCACATGAGGAGTGGCACCATTCAAGAAAATTATAGGATACTAGGATATTATATCCTAGTAAACGACAAAGCATTCGCGCGAGATTCTGATTAATGGATAATTGCTATAGGCTGTCTGTTTGGGTGGCCAAAAGCTCTTTTTCGGGCTGAAAACCTCTTCCCAATAATTATCTACTATGGGTTGTATTCACAGCTAACCTTATTGATTACGTAATTGTAAACCAAAGACTTATCCTTATACAGATACTGTTTTTAATGACAATTACTTAAAAAAAAAAGCTGTCCGAAAAATAAATTTTTTCAAAGAAAAGTAAAGACCATTTTAAAATTAAGCTCAGCAGATACAAATACCTTTTAAAATTGAAACTCAAAACGACCAAAAATTCCTATTAAAGAATAAATGAAACCCAAAACGAACAGAAATTAAATAAACATTCATGGCAAAAACATACAACAAGTAATAATATAAATGAATAAATAGATCTTAAAGCGAGTAATGCTTAGATTGAATATGAAAATCAAGCTTAAAACGAAAAAAAATATTTTCCTATTGAAGTATAAATTAAAATTTAAGACGAACAGAAAACTAAGTAAACAATTTAGTTTATTTAAAACTAAATAAGGGGGGGGGGCTAGTTGCCCTCCAATCTCTTTTGACTCTACAAAACTGAACTAGAACTTTCAACTTCCAATCAAATGAGCCATCTCTGAAGTTTTTACGAGCATCCCTTCAATAAGAACCATATATTCCCCCAGGGCATAACTTACAACACCTGCCTCGGGCCCTGGGGGCTGTATCGACCCCAAAGTTTTCGTTATATGGTCTTTGAGCTATTTTTAAAAAAAGCTATCTCATAATTCTTATCGAATGGGTTTGAGGAAAAAATAGTGTGGAGGGGGGGGGGGCTAGATACCCTACAATCTCTTTTGACTCTTAAAAAGTGAACTAAAAAACTTCAATTTCCAATCACATGAGCCCTCTTTGAAATTAATACGAGCATACCTTCCATAAGACCCAAATATGCCCCCAGAGCATAACTTACAACGCCTGCCCCCAGGCCCTGGGGGGTTGTGTTGACACCGGAATTTTTCTTATATGATCTTTGAACTATTTTTAACAAATTTTCTTAAAATAACATCTTTAACATCTTAAAATTTTTATTGGATGCATTTGGGAAACAGAGGTTTAGGGGGGGAGAGCTGGCTACCCTCCAATATCTTTTGACTCTTAAAAAGTAAACTAGAACTTTCACATTTCCAATCAAATGAGCCCTCTCTGTTTATAAGAGCATTCCTTCCATAAGAACCATATATGCCCCAGGGCGTAACTTATCACCCTTGCTCCTGAAGGCTGTGGGGGGAGTGTCCAGACTCAATCATATAATTTCCAAAACTTTCAACTACGTTGAACAAAATGGCTATATAAAAATTTTGATTGAATGTTTTTTTTTTTTGGGAAATGGTGGAATTGCAAGGGGTGTCAGTTGCCTCAGAATCAGTTTTCGACTATCAAAAAAACGAACTAGCCATTTAAATTTCCAATCGAATGAGCCCTTTATGAAGTTTCTACGACAACACTGTCTATACAAAACCTTATATGCCCCCAGGGCATAACTTACAACCCTTGCCCTGAGGGATGTGGGTGGGGGGGGGGTGTCATCGTCAAAGACCTAACTTCCAGAACTTAAAAATACGTTGAATAAAATGGCTATATCAAAATTTTGATTGGATGTGTTTGGGGAAAAGGTGGGCGTGACAGGGAGGTTTAGTTGCCCTCCAATCACTTTCGACAATTAAAAAGAGCACTAGCTCTTTAAATTTCCAATCGAATGAGCCTTTTTTGAAGTATCTACGACAATACCTTCTATAAAAATTTTATATGCCTTCAGGGCATAACTTACAACCCTTGCTCTGAAAGCTGTGGGGGAGTGTCCTCCTCAAAAACATAATTTCTATCTGGAAATCAACTACGCTGAACAAAATGGCTATCTCACAATTTTGATTGGATACGTTTCGGAAATCACTTTGGACTATTTAAAAGGCCAGAAGCTACTCCAATTTCCAATTGAATGAGCCCTTTTTTCGAAGTTTCTACGACAACTTCTTCGATACGAAGTGCCCTTCTCTAAAGGAAAAAAATAATAAATAATACATTGTGCCAACATTGTTTTCTTATATGGCCCCCGGGCATAACTTAAAACCCTTGCCCTGAGGGTTGTAGGGGAGTGTCCTCCTCAAAAACATATTTTGTATCTGGAAAATCAACTACGCTGAACAAAATCGCTATCTCAAAATTTTGATTGGATGTGTTTTGGGGGAATGATGGGCGTGGTGGGGGGGGGGGCTAGTTGCCCATCCAATCACTTTTGACCCTTAAAAAGGGCACTAGAACTCTCAACTTCCATTTGAATGAGCCCCTTTGAAGTCTCTACGACGAAAACCCTTCCATATGAAGTGCCTCAGGAAAAAAATAATAATAAATAAATAAATAGATAATAATAATAAAACATTGGAGCCGTATGGCCTTTACTATAGCCAACGCTATAGCGTTGCCTCTGATAACACTTTTTTCTATGTAAAAGAATAACATTAATTCGGTTAACATAGGAAAATACGGCTTTCCGTATTTTCGTATTAATCATCAGCATAACTATGTCCTGGAAAGTTTTACTTTCGTATTAAAGCTATTAAGTAGCAAGTCTCGTATTAAATCTCGAGTTATGCCGGATTGTATTCTATCCCCATTTACATGGATTATTTTGATGGACCTTGTCTTAAGGAGCACAAGAAAGGCAATGGGAGAACACGGAATCCAAAGGGAAAGTAAAAACTTCTCTGGACTTGGATTATGCAGATGATTTAAACATCCTACATGAAATTGTGAGCAAAATGAATAGGAAGAAACTGAAACTCTGAATAAGAATGAATAGGAAGAAATTGCCTACGGACTGTTTTGGGTTCCCGACTGACTGATTATATTTCAAACGATAGGCGGTATGAAAAGTGGAGTTTAATACTGCTTTATAGAGCTATAATTGAGAGAAAGCTTGAGATGGCTAGGGCACGTTCTGTGGATGGAGGATGACTGATTGCGAAAGATTGTCCTTTTTGGCCAACCGTCTAGGGTTAAACGGAAATCAGGTCGTCCGCGGTTGGGGTGGGAGGACTCACTAAGAAATATTCACGGGAAATGGGAACGTCCTGGGAGGGCGCAAAGAGGGGGGGCTGTAAATAAATTGGGATGGAGGAGGAGCGCGCGTTTCTGTGTTGGCCTCAAGCGTTTTGGTTCTTCGATTTGTCGTTAGTAGTACTAGTAGTAGTGTTTAACTCTAGAAAAGAATAGTCAGCAATTTTACTTGCATCTGATCTTTTGCAAAAATCGAGTGAGCACGAGAGGAGGTTGACAGTAGAAAGCATAATAACAGACACCATTTTTGTTGCCACATTTTAGGCACTACGATAGAAAGATTTACAAAAAAAAACAAATAAAAACACGAAAAAATAGACTAGATTTTTTATAAAAAAAAAAATAGAAAAAATATAGACTAGAAAAACAAAAAAAATAGAAAGACTTATAAAAAAAAACACGAAGAAATAGACTAAGCATTGGATTTCAAAAACTCCATTAGGCCTTGGATTTATGTTACCCTTCAAAGTTATAATGCTGTGAAAAGCCTACAGATCTTACTTGCATCAAGTGAATAAGACACTTGTATGGCGGGATCATTCTTTTCGAATCTGTGAATTCAAACAGAAATATGAAATTACTCAGAATTTTCAACAGAGAATTATTTAAACTTGCTTGAAAATTTGGAAATTTTACCTATATTTAATGTCTTCAATTTGTTTTTATTTAATGTTTAATTATATCTAAGGTCTAATTAAATTATAATGTCTAATTATATTTAATGTCTTTTGTTTTTCCCTATGACAGATTCAAAGTAAATTTCAAAAATGTGCTTGGATGAATGGCTAAAACTGACTCAACTATGAAATGAAATCATGACTGTCGACATTAACAAACAAGACTTGCAGAGAGAACAAACTTTAATAACCTACGGGCTACAATCTAAACAACCAATGCATAAATGCAATTCTCCTGTTTTTTAAGAAGGAGCAGATGTAGGAGGAGAGGTGCAAAATTTTAATGACAAATTTTAATGCAAATTTTCATTTACATCTGACATAGGTTTTTCATCGGCTTCGGTATCTTTTATTTTAGAATGCTCAAAAGAACGTTTAAACAATGAAATATTACTGTTTTCCTGAATGTAAATAAAAACTGTTGTTCAGAATCAGCATCCATTAGGCCTAAGTTTAAGAATAAATGTCCACTTCGGCAACTAAATTCACATGTAGCAAAAGTCACGCTGCACTAGTTTAACTTTTCAGTTACTTGAAACGCTCTTTAGTTATTTTTAATGATAAGAGCCTCACGCGGAAAAAATTGTCACAATATTTTTTGTGCTTAACTTTTGATTTATTTTGATGTGCTACCGTATCATTAGAAATGCAAACTTAGCCTGCCAAATACTTTCGGTAATACTATTTAAACGCTTTAAAAACATGAAAAATGTGATGTCACACTTTAAAAAAAAAAATATGTAGTTCTCTTTTTCTTTATTTAGATATTCCTTATGGTCCTTTGCTATCCCTTTGTCCAACAAATAATAAAATTCGTCCTTTCTTGCATCTCTGCAAGTTTTGATAGGGTAATTTCTCTCCAGGATGTTTTGACTAGAAAGTCATTAACTCATGATTTTAATTCGGTAGCTCTACCTAAAGTTCTTCTATATTTAGTACGGTTACCATATTTTACTTTTTCTAATTGTTCAGATATTAAAACTTTTTTTCTTATTTTGGAAAATTTTTAGGTCGACTTTCAAAATTTTATTCTACGTCATCAGTGATAAAACAATATGGTATGAACGATCCCATTGTGATAATGAATAAGAAGCAACAAAAATCTAAGTTGCTAGGGCCATCGATTTGTTTTAGCCCGACTCTGGATTTTTTTAATTATTGAAACTCCAATTTTTTTTTTCTTTACCTAGTTGGTATAATTTTTATAATTCCCAATAATTCCATTTTTTATACTCTCAGTTTTGGAGGTTAATAAAATGCTTGAATTTGAATTATGTTATGTTGTTTATATTGTTTGATATATTGTTGATGTTATGCTTGTAAAATTTACAAAAAACTTTTATGTTTGACAAAATATTTCCTATTTCAAACTAAGTTCATAACACCACTAGTTTCAAAATATACCTTCGTCATTGTTGTCCAGATTTTGCGACTCCGATTCAGATGTTAAATTGGTTGTTCTGGGTGAAACAGCCACAGGTAGCTGTTGATGCTCCGATGATAGAGTAGAAATAGAACTTTCTATGGTCGTTTCAGCTGCAATTGATAAGCGTGCACACAAAAATAAAAAATAAACAAAGAGACAGAAAATAACAAAAGTAGGATTAAATATTCTCAATAATTTACCATAAAATAATAAAATCCTCACAAGATAAAAAAAAAAACAGACTACAAAAATGTGAAAAATGATACTAAACATTAGACCTCAACAAATTTAAGCGTTATAATTTGATTAAACCGTAATAATAGTGTGACAGCTAATTAAGGTAATTTGATTAATAGAAAACCAATTTCATTATTTAGCACTTAATTCACAAATTTGCATATCCATATGATAGCTAATTAATTTTTGAAATAGAAATAACCAGAGCTAACCTATTTATACTTACCGAGAAATAGCCTTTGAAGACTGGAAAGCCATAATAGCAAATTATCAGCACTTCTACCTTTCACAAGCATCTTTTGAGTGAACAATCAGTCAATGTTACTCTGTAGTTTCTGAGGTGCTCTTGAAAAACTTTACCCAGATGTTCTAAAACTATTAAAAACGCCCATATTAACAGTGGTGAAGGTACCCTTGCACTAAAATGTCACGCATTTATATCATAAAAGCAGGTGTGAGGTTACGACGGTTTTTCTATTTAAAAAAGATCCTTTGCCACTTGTCTCTTTGTGATTGTTTTTCTGTTTTAATAGCATGGGTCTACTCAGATACCAGAGTGGGGTAAAAACACACGCTTCCAAAAAACTTATTTTTGAGGAAAAGGGTGATGACTTGGTGAGCACAGGAATCTAAACAACGCCAAGCTATCAAAATCAGGATTTTTCAAATTTTAACCATTTTCAAGTGTTTTCAAGTCGGTTTTGAAATTAACGCAAAATTCTTTTCCCTGGACAGTTATTTTTTCAAAAAGCATTTTCCTACTATATGCTACTATGCACCATGGTTCGCTCTGATTTGCTCTTTACTAGGCTGCAGCAATTATCCTATTCTTCTTGTTATACTGCTCAGAAAGGACTTTAAAGGGATACACTAAGTTTCAAACGGGAACGTAATATACTTTTTGTATGGATGGCTTTTGTATATTTTTAAAAAAATTCTTTTCGTTTATTTAGTTATAATTCTTGCTTTGCATCACTTACTAGATATTTTATAATCGAAATAAAAAAATAGCAGTGCCTTTCAATTTGACTATTGAAACTATATTGTGGCAATAGATTTTCCAAAGCAATCTCTTTCTATTTTTCACGGTGAAGGATAGTTTTGAATCTGGTCTGTTTTTGCTACTGCCTTGTTTAGTATTCTAGGCATTTAAACTTCATAATCTTGACTTTTCCATGTAATTAATCAAATTTGGCATTTTCCCTGTAAGTTTTTTTTTAAGGTAAGCTTTCAGTAAGTTTGCCCTTCCGATGTAAAGTAAGGTAAGTTTTTAAGGTAAGATTGGCCTTCCAATGCCCAACAGTCAGTGGTGTGAAAAGCCGTCAGTGGAAAAGCCATCAGTGGTTACTGTCAGATGCAGACTCCTTTCTGAGTTTAATGAATGATGACCTTTCCATACCTTAAACCTGACTATTTTAGACAATAATTTGAATAACAACTGCTTAACTTTATGGAGCTCCGGGTTTGTGACTCACAGCATGTGAGACTGCAGTTTCAGAGGTGTATTCTCTGTCAGTGACCTTAGCTGCTATTGGTATCTTCTTCTCTCTTAAAATTTGGCATTGGAGGGACCAATATGGCATGTAGTAGATCAATACTTCAGTGGAGTGGGAAAATGGAAGATGATGACATTTAGTTGGGTTGGGGAATGCGTGAATCGAGGAACTTCCTTTTTCAAACTAATATTACAACGCTATTATTTTCAAATATACCTTCATCATTACAATCCAGATCCTGGGAGTCCAACACAGATGTTAAATTGGATATTCTGGATTCAATGCTCAAAGGCAGCTGTTGATGCTCACGTGACAGACAAGAATTAGAAGTTTTCTCTGATCGTTTTAACATTGTCTGGTGAAGCATATGCAGCTTCTATAAACAAAAACAAATAAAGAGATGGGAAATTATCAAAGTATGATAAAATATTCTCATAATTAATAACCCCACAAGACATAAAAACAGACAATAGATGTGAAAAAATGACATATAATATGAAAACTGAACAAATTAAAGCATGATAATTAGATAAATAGGAACCCAATTTCACAAATTAGCATTTTATCCACATATTAAATTGGGGCTTCTAGACAGAGTGTGGGACGTTGCTAAGCATGCAATATAAAGCTTTGAATATGTGTCTGTAAGTTTAAAATCCTTCCAGAGTATTTAGCTAACTAACACAAAAGCCTTAAGCTTTAGTAGCTAAGACTAACAATGGAAAAATACCCTTCATATATAATATACTTCAGATGTGACCTTCCACTTTCTTCTCCTGGTACCAACACCTGCAGAGTGCCACCCTATACGTTGTCTTTGCCACCTTGTAACGCCACTGCTCTTACTGCATTGAAGCAGAGTGGCTTGTAAGTGTGATTCAAACGTAACAATTCTATCTTTGCTTTTAAAAGTAGAGGTCTATTTTAGGAGAATATTTGACACTGACTGAAGTGTTTTCCAACGCTTAATTTCCTTTGATGAGTTTTCAAAAATTCAGAAGGCAAACTGAGTCTTACTGTAAACGTTTAGTGAATGCTATTTGAAAACTTTATACAATAATAATATATTTTCTGCTGGATTTACAACAATGGAGACAAAACAAATGGAGTGACTGTAATAAATCATCTACAAGTACAAATTATTTACACTAAAATACTTACTACTACAGTACAAGATGACACTAATAATTAATATTTTAATTTAGAAATGAAACAAGTTCTTTGAACAAAATCAGCTAATTTTTTCTATAGAGAAACTTGCTAATTCCAGAATTTACAGGAATTGTTGTCCATAATCTATTGCATAGTTTCAAGTTTTTTTTTTTCTTGTTATGGCTTTAGCAGTTTCAAATCTTAAGATGATGAAGACTTAGCAAAGTCTAATTTGTTTTAGCTTTTCCCAATAAAATATTACCCAATATATTTGATTATACAAAACACAAATGCTTGACATGTACCTTCATTGTCAAAACATGTGGAGCCTAATTCCTGGGTGTTAGGTTCAAGTTTACATGGTCCTGAAAAGCAGCAAAAAGTACCCACAGGAACCTCTTCCCTTTTAGGAGACAAAAGATGGGTTGGAAAGTCAAAAAGCTCTTCATGGTCACTTGGTAAAGCCTCTTCAACTTCTGAAAGAAAGCATAAATAAAAGAGACATAAATAAAAGAGGCATAAATAAAAGAGACATCAAACACATTCAACAGAAAAGCTTACAAAACAAGCCCAACTGCTTCCCCGTTTTCAACACAATTGCCACAAAAATGAATAATGACCCTTATAAGGACATAAATCAAACTATCTTTGGCAAATAGCCAAAACAAAATTTCTAGATTTAGAGTTGATAAATATTCCTGAAAATTCTTCCACAGGTTATGCAGTTGATTGGCTAATGAGTTGGCTAACCATCTAGTATAAAAAAAAAGCCACCAAATACTTGGTGGCAATGTTGCTTTTTCTTTGAATGCTAGTCCCAGTTTTCTTTAGCATCAAACAACAAAATTGTTCAATTAATTCTATTTTTTGCATCTTTCATTCATTTTGTTTCAGATTTTGTACTAGTAAAATGATTTTGAATAACAGATGCATATACACAAGAGAAAATAGATACCCCACTTCCTGTTTGACAGAAACATTGAAATACTTTAGCTGATAATTGATATTTTTTCCCTTCCAATTCTAATCAAATAACTGAAAGATTATCACCAATTATATGAATCATTTTTTCTACCCACGGAATACCCACATTTGTCTACCCACAGCTGCCTCACAGAATAGAAACTTTCAGTAGGAATGCTTTTTTCTTATTGCTTTCTAATTTTTCTTATTGTTTATGCCTGCAAAAAGATAATAGTAAGAGAAAATTTTTTTGACTTGAAGACTTGTTGTCTCCCCAAACTGAAAAAATATAGCTAATAAACTAGACTTTTGTGTAGCAAATAGCCATTTTTTTATGCAGTTGCATGTTGTTTCACTTTTGTTATTTTCACTGAAGAAAACTTTAGAAGTAAGAAGAAAAAGAAGCAATTATTTACTCTAGAAAAGCAGCTTTTTTTCTTTTTTTACACAAATTTTATTGGATAACTTACCATTTTTAACAACAGAATTCTCAGGAATGGCGATAGGCTCAGCCATGTTTGGAATTTGAGGGACATCCATAATATTATCTCTGAAATAAGTTAATGACAGCTATAAAACATAATACTATAAACAACACTTGGAAATGGCACTCCAGTTTTAAATTATTACCACAAACCATCCAGATTGTTATGCATTCACTGTGATGTATTTTCAAACCGGTATTATTCCCCACTTTTTCACAACTTTCGGAAAATGTATTTTTTTTTTTTTTTTTTTAATGTCTTTTTTGGTGCCTTGAATTTTGTTTGAGTAATGCATACATGATAAAACTGCAGAATACAGGCTTTTATTACCTTGAAAAAGCAACACTTTCTCAATCGTATTCAAAGCCCAAACTAGGGCCAAGGAAAATGCATGACAGTTTAGCTGGAAACCTTGTCTTAAGTCAAGTGTTTTGAAAATTATTTTGATGAAAGGCTTGTTGATGGTTTTAATGATTAAGAAAAATAAAAAAAATTCAATAACGCTTAGAAAATAATTTATTGCTTACTTGAAATCAAAGAACCAAGATGATAAAAATTACTTTTCTGAAGATGATCTAAAGATGTAGCATAAGAATTTCCCTGAGTGTAGAAAAATTTATTTCTCCTTTTGGCTAATATGTTGTCACTTTATTTACTAATGTCAAAATAGGACTAATTCTAGTAATTATCCAAGGCCTTTGCTATTTTGGTCATACAAATTATGTATTTTCCAAAGTCCATAATTAGTTGTTCCTACCTGATTTAGTGACAATTGATCTAAAAGTAGACACAAATAGAATTTAAATATTCACCTGATAAAAACCCTCAAAAACAAGTGATTAGCCCCCCCCCCTGCCTCTGATTAGCTTCTGTTAATAATTGACACCTACCCCAAAAAACTTGTCTTGTGTCTGGAGGTTAGTAAGCAACCCCCTAAAAAAAAATTGTCCATTCAATACTAAACAAGATGACCTGATCAGAAAAACAGGAACCTACCACTCAATGCAATTGTATGTGGTTTTATTAAACAAATAATGGGGTCTGGGTGGGGGGGGGGGTCAAACTGAGGTCTGGGAGGGGCAGTTTTGCCCCCCCCCCCCCTGTCCCATAGCAAGCTACACCCCTTATTGAGAGCAAAGTTGTGAAGCTAAAAACAGTTTTGTTGTATCTTATTTAAGTAGAAGATCTATTTTACAAGGTTTCAATTTTAAACATCAAGATTTTTAAAAGATCATCAAAGGTCAGGGCACTCTAGAGGGAGAAAAAAGTGGAGATAATTACTTCAAAAATACCTTCCTTGGACATACTTTAGTCTATACATGCATCCCTGAAACTTTCATTTCCTAACCTAATCCCTTTCCAAGATAGCACAAAGTAGCTAAACTAGAATTTTACCCTATGACAATAACCCCAATGATCCCATATAGCCTTGATGATATATTTCATTATTATTGAACACTGTTATATGTGAAAGCCTCTTTATTGAAATGTGTCATGTGTAGTGCATAGACCTGGTGCAATCTAATATGTGTTTTTTTTTTTTGCAACAAAACATTTCTTAATGGCAAAAAGTGTCAGTTGCAAAAAATGGTGTAAATTATGACCATTCCACCTTATAAGGAGACATGATAAGAAAACAATACAAGAAACAAAAAACAATAAGGTAAAACTGGCTTTGAATAAAGGCTAGTGAAAATTGTACATGCTAGTTTTTAAACAATAACAAAAATGTGTTTTTGCTAAACCAACCATTCTTTAATAGCTGTAATTTATTCCTATAGCCTAGGCTATATGTTCATGTGGCCTATGCAAATTTCATTTTTATCTAAGCAAACCATTTTTCGGTTTAAATTGGTTACAATTGTTGATTACAAATAAAAACTAATTTTATGTTAGTAATTGGTCACAGTTAAAAACATTGCAAGGTTTTCAAAACTGTTCAAAATTCACCTTCGATCCAATAAGTAGGGACATAAACACACATTCTCAGACCCTAACCTGGCTACAGGTGCATTCCCAAACAATTTGTTCACCTATTGAAAATATTTAGCCTGTTGTTCTGGTGAAACAAATTAAGGTAGCAATTCACCTTAGAAGTGTGTAATGGTTTAGAAGGACTTTAGACCAACATACTCTCAGAATTCCCTGAAATTTTTCACCTTAATACTATTAGTTTTTAGCAGGAGTAATAGTAGTATTAGATGTAGAAGCAGTAGCAGGGGTCGCCGCGACGAGGTGCGCGAAAAAAGTGACTTTAGTTACTTGAGGACACACCAAAAAAGTCAGAAGCCGTCAGAGCATAGGCAGATGGATTACAAGGAGGCCAATTACTACCGTAAGATCATCACTGGCCTATGAGAGCCCGAGAAGTTACGGACAGAAAGGCTGAAATCCCTATTTTTTCTTCAACTGATTTATTTACTACACAAAACGACAACTTCAATAAACGTACGACTTCGAATATGTTACTAGGAACGAAACTGAACTTCGGTAAAGAAAAAACTTCAGTTATTGAAAAAACAAGCTTCCGCCACGACTAGGTATAAGCAATCACTGGATATTATGTCATCACTTCTTTGACTTTTTCGTAAGGCGATCAATTAGTTCAGATTTCCTCTTCAGAACAAGTACTTCAACCGATTCAGCATCATCTGCCCCCTTCCTTTCTTCGGAGCGAGCTTTTAATGCTGCTTCCAGCATACTATGAGGAAGACCAATGTCCAGGAAGTCCTTCTCTTCCAAAGCTTTCTTCAACCGTTCCCCTGCCGCTCTCAGAAGGGTATCGCCTATTTTCTTCTTCTGCTTAACCATCTCTTTTTTTCGTACAATGTCTGACTCTAGGTCCGGTATATTCTGCTTCTTCCGCGCCATCTCCTGGATTTATTATTCAGCATCTTTCTTCTCAACTTCAAGCTTCTCTCTCTCTCTCTGATTCTTCCTGTCTTCGCTCAATAAGGTATAGTTCATAGCTCGCTCTAGCTGATCTACGCAGACAAAGCAGCTTCTTTGTGATCAGCACACGCTCTGGTCTATTCTCATAGTCGCAGAGCGCATCCGTAACAAAAGCCTTAGCATTCAATGTCTGCTCTTCTGTACAAGCTTTGAAGGCTAGTCATCAGCAGAGCTGACCGAGAAAAAGCCTCTCTCTACGTCTGCAATTCCATGACAGAGTGACAGAGCTGTCCGGACGATCAGAACTAAGGCCTGATATTTGGTTTCACCAGATGGTGTCTTCAGTTTCCAGGATCTTTTGCCAATAGCTATCGATTCGAGCACTCTCCGTGGGTGGCGGCACAGGATCTGACTGTAATAACAATTCTTCTCCCTGGACTTGCTCGATGTCCGTCTCAAATGGAAGTTCTCTAGCAATGTAGAGGATATCACTGCAACTCGCTCTTTGGAAATCTGGACTGGGAGGGCTTAGGCAGGCAAGGCTTTGGAAAAACTCGCTGTTCACAGGGCATTTTGTCAGCAGGTACTGTACAGCAGCTTTGATATGCTTCCTGATTCTCGGGAAAAAAAAAAATTCCTGTCTTTCAGAATAACTTTCAAAGAATCCAGGGCAGCCAGGACCCTTTCATTACACAAGGATCGCTGTAGGTAAACATCTGCAGTACTATCTAAGCCTTCAAAACCACCGAGGATCTGGAGATTGACATCATCAGCCTGCACAATCTGCCCCAAAAGAACTGTGCATAACCGTCTCAGCTCAAAGTGTACGACATGAATTAACGGCTCCTGTCGTTGAAATACACCAGTAAAAAGCGATGAAAGTTGCTGCAGAGCTTACAATGAACTCAATTTCGGCTTTTCATTGTTTGCTTTTTTAGCCAACTTACAATTTCAAATATTTTGCATTTGACATCAGGTACTTCAGATTATTTTTCTTTGGCACAAATTCTAGGAAATATTCTATCAATGCAGGGCACTGTTCGATCAAGTGGCTTACTGCTTCCCCTATGGTGAGCCATCTCGTGGAGACGTGCTTCACAAACTTATGCTAAGGAACTATAACTTTCCATTGGCACTCGCTGAAATCGTCACAACAAGCTAGCCATCCACTGAAAAAGCGGTAAACAGCCATGATCATATCAGAGCACTCCTCCCCAAGTTTGTGTAGCCCTTTCAGGAATGCATTATGCACTGCATGAATGTTGCAGGTTCTTATATTCAATAGGCCTTTTGAACTGACCACACTTTCTTACTGACAGCTGGGCCATCACTTGCAAGCATCAGTAATCTCTCATGTGAAAGTCCGTCGTCTTCAATACTCTGCAGGATTACTCGGATCTTCACTGGTTGCATGTCCCATATAATATGTCTGAAGATGCCGAGTAACCACTGTTTCCGCTCTTTTGACCAGTAGCGAACTCTTATTTGGAGCTCTTTTACCCCACCATTGTTTGTTGTTTCATCAAATTCTAGCACAAAATTTCTAGCAATGTCATTTTTTTAGCATTTAACGAGGAACATTGTTCAGAACACCGCGGCAATATGATTACACGAAGCTGCAGCAAAAGAACTAGCAATAGTCTTTAAAACTCAAACTATCTCCACCCTTGACGCTGCATCTCGCTTGCAGAGCATTTCTAGATTCTTCCGTGGTATGCTATCGCCACTCTGTGAGTTTGGGTGGTTTCCGGTTGGAGCTGATGCAGTGAGTCTCAACTGACCCTGGTTTAACATGACAGAAGCATTCTTTTTGTGATCTTGTGCGGCTGTATGTTGAAGAAAAGCCTGGAACCCTTTCTGGCAGCTGAGTGTCTTTTTACAAACTTTCTAATAGAACGAGCTGTCATTGTCACTCCCTTTTGTGCACCACTCTGTCACTTTATGCCCAGCACCGTCTTCCTTACTGAGCCAGCTCTTCAGAAATTTTGTCTAGCCCATTATTTACAGTGACCTGAAATAGGAATGAGTTTTAGGATGGAATTTGAAAACACATAAAGCTAATACAAATATAAACTGACAAAATCAATGAAAACACGAATTTAATCTTACATTCTGACGTCCTCAGACCTGTGGGCATGCATACCTTTTGCAGGAAATGGTCTAAAATCAAAGAAACTGGCTAACACTGAAAACATTAAGAAGGAATCTCGGCCTAGCTGTCGGTTTGCTAAGCAACCAGGCAAGAATGGATGCTAAGTGAACCAACGGCCTGAAAAAAAACCATAGGCAGTTACGGTACGGTAGAACTAAATCAATCAATCATCTTATTTGCAAGAGCCTAGATTTTAACACACATACACACACACACACTAACCACGTTTATCACAGCCATAGACATTGTGCATCTTGAAATACAGTCCAAACTATTAAAAAAAGACTTACCTTTTCATGAATTATGCCACAGTCGACAGTCAACTATAATCACAGTATATAAATTATAGGCAGCATGATCTTTCCCTATCTCACCCATTATAAAAACCTGGACCGAGGTGCAAGTGCTCCAGAGAACATAGAAACATAAGCGACATTAGATCTTTTCACGGGTAAACAAGTAAGATTTCTCTTGAACGCGAAACTTGGCTTCAACGTTGCAACACTAAATTTTGAATAAACTAATTTTAAATTAATGTATTCCAATGCATATATGAAAATCGGTAATTAGTAGTGCAATGTTATTATTAGATGTTTTTAGGAATTAAAAGAAGGTTTCAAAGTCTCAAGTTGGTTTCAAAGGCATTTTGAGAAAGTTTCTGCCAAAATACGTGTTCCAGGGTAATTGGACCACTGATGGCAGATCAGATGAGAGGAGCTGTTTGTATGCGCTAATGCAAGAATAAGTGGGAGGAGCTGTTTGTTTGCACTGAGAATGATGAGCCAGAAATTATCAGCAGTAAACTTACTGCTAGATCTTTATACTGTGACTATAACATACTGTTTCACCAAAACAAATAGGTCCGAAAAGTTGAAAAGTGACTTTAGTGACAAAATGACAGAAATAGTGACAAAAAGTGACAGGTCCCAAAAAAAGTGAAAAAAAGTGACTGCGACCGATCCCTGCAGTAGTAGTAGCATGAAAATATTTCTTTTTGGCTAGTTCAACATCAGTCACAACAAGCCCAGTAAGCTTCAATAAAATACTCCAAAGCCCTTCCTAAGGTAATTTCTACAACAAACTGATAAAAGCATGATAAAAAAAAGAAGAAAAAAGAATTAGGCTAAAAAGCCAGTATCCAATTGGGCAAAATTATATAAATTGAGAAGTATTGTATGTCAGAGGCAACGCTGTAGCGTTGCCTATAGTAAAGACCATACGGCTCCAATGTTTTATTATTATTTATTTTTTTTTTTTCCCCAGAGGCACTTCATATGGAAGGGGTCGTCGTAAAGCTTCAAAGTGGGCTCATTCGATTGGAAATCGAGAGTTCTAGTGCCCTTTTTAATAGTCAAAAATGATTGGAGGGCAACTAGCCCCCCCCCCCCCCATGCCCATCATTCCCCCAAACACATCCAATCAAAATTTTTTGAGATAGCCATCTTGTTCAGCATAGTTGATTTCCAGATAGAAAATATATTTTTGAGGAGGATACTCCCCCAGAACCCTCAGGGCAAGGGTTTTAAGTTATGCCCTGGGGGCATATAAGGTTTTTATAGAAGGCATTGTCGTAGAAACTTCAAAACAGGCTCATTCGATTGGGAATTAAAGAGCTAGTGCCCCTTTTTAATAGTTGAAAGTGATTGGAGTGTAACTAGCCCCCTTCCCTCCCCCACGCCCATCATTTCCCCAAACACATCCAATCAAAATTTTCAGATAGCCATTTTGTTCAGCATAGTTGATTTCCAGATAGAAAATATATTTTTGAGGAGGACACTCCCCCACAACCCTCAGGGCAAGGGTTTTAAGTTATGCCCTGGGGGCATATAGGTTTTTTATAGAAGACTTTGTCGTAGAAACTTCAAAACAGGCTCATTCGATTGGAAATTAAAGGGATAGTGCCCTTTTTAATAATCAAAAATGATTGGGGGCAAATAGCCCCCCCCCCACGCCCATCATTCCCCCAAAAAAAACAATCCAATCAAAATTTTAAGATAGCCATTTTGTTCAGCATAGTAGATTCCAGATAGAAAATATATTTAGTAGATTTAGTAAATATATTTAGTATATTAGTAGATTTCCAGATAGAAAATATAAGGGGTGTAGCAAGCTACACCCCTTATTGAGCAAAGTTGTGAAGCTAAAAAAACAGTTTTGTTGTATCTTATTTAAGTAGAAGATCTATTTTACAAGGTTTCAATTTCATAACATCATGATTTTTAAAGATCATCAATGGTCAGTGCACTCTAGAGGGAGAAAGAGTGGAGATAATTACTTCAAAATACCTTCCTGGGACATACTTTAGTCTATACAATATTATTGCTCTATACTTTTATTGCTTGATATTTATTCAATAAATTACAAATATTAAATATTATATTTTCTTTTTCAATTACTTGTCAAAACAGAGACACACATTTTCATTTATGGTGACAAATTATTGGTGAAAATTTCACCAAGAGGTTGGGGCTTTTGTTACTACCCTCACATTGCATCATTTTGTAGTAAAATAGGGGTGGTCCAAAAAACCATCTTTATTTTTTCCAGAATGCCAAAGAAAAGTTCATCTTTCCCAAAAAGCGGTCTCTTATCCTACAAGTTCAACTATGTTCATGGGACAATAAATTTGAATCTAGCTGCAGACAAGTAGCCAGAATCAATTTCCAACAGTAGGCCTATTCTAGTTTTGCTTCCTGAGGTCACTTCTTGTCTTCTTACTAATAGGCTATAAGTCTAGCATTATTTCTACTAGACTAGTTTAAACTATTAAAATCAAGTAAATAAAACTGGTAAATATTTACCAAATCATATTATTGAGTTATGACTAAAGTGAATATACCACTCAATGCCTTTATGCTCTTTACAAATATAATAATCATTTTTATCAGAAATGAATTTTAGCCCTCAACCCTATATATACCAATTCAGGGTATATATTTGCACATTAGGGGGATGGGGGTAATTTTATTTCTGATGTAAATGAGATGTATTTTTAAACTTTCCCCCCACCCCCTCATGTGCAAATATATACCCTGAATTGGTATATATAGGGGTGGGGGCTAAAATTCATTTCTGACAAAAATGATTATTACATTTGTAAAGAGCATAAAAAAGGCATCCAGTAGTATATTCACTTTAGTCATTCTTCTATTGTATTAGAATCAGGGCTTCCAATCTCAAAAACTAAAATTCGGGGACAAGTTTTAAAAATTCGGGGAGTTTTCGGGGACAAGTCTTCAAGATTCGGGGATTTTTCGGGGAAAAAAAAAAACAAAATGGAATTTCGTTTGCGAAAATTTGGGAGCCAAAATTAGTTTTAGCTTCGTTTTCAGGCTCAAGTAGGGTTTGTATCTGCGTAGTAAATCAAGCGTTTTACAAAATAGGTTTTAGAGCCAGAGCCCGGGATTGGAACCCATAGCTGAAAACAATTATTGCTGATATTGCGGCAAAAACTTCAAAATTGTTTAAAAAAAAGAAAGAAAAATAGTTAATACATGTGAACTGTAAATACCAGTAGCAATTTTTTATTGAGTCATTAATCTCAGAAATTCATTAATAATATTTAAAAACAAAAACAAATATTGTTTGCGGTTTCTAGATAAGTTAATTAAATAGACAAATTCAACCTATTAGTACGGGGTAATATTAAAACTTAAAACAAACAAGAACTAAACGAAACAAGTAAATTTAAACTTAAATTAAGAAGGGAATTTTGACGACAATTGAGACATTATTGGTTTTTCATGCTGCTTCTAAGGACTTAGGTGTTTCCCCCCCCCCCCTCCCCAAAAAAAATCTTCCTACGGAAAAACGGAAAATACCCCCCCCCCCTCCTCACAAAAAACATACCCCGCAGAAAATGCTCCCCTGCTGAAAATACTCCCCACGGAAAGTACCCCCGCGGAAAATATCCCCCGTGTAAAATACCCTCGGAAAATACCCAGCCCGTACGGAAAATAACCCCTCGGAACATACATTTTTTTCATTGTTTGTTTCTACTATGTTTTTTTTGTTACCTCATGATTACTATATAGACACCGATTAACCCCAACCCTCCCACCAACCCTGTGACGATCTATATTCCAAATGTAATGCTTATTGCAGTCTCATTTTTATATCAGCCCATCTAATACCTGGACATGATAGTTGTAGGCTACAAATCATATAAAATTTACTAATTCTTTTACTTCGCACTAACATTATTTGGCATTATTAACCAATTGTTCGTGATAAATAAGTCCGAAAATATTTAAAACTTGACAAGAAAACAATATGAGCCTAATACCCAAATTTATACTTTAAGCTGTATTTTAAATTTTCTTATGGATACTATTTTTGGGGTTACTTCTGTTTGAATCCTCTATTCCCCGACCTTTTACATAGTCTGCAGTTAAATTTTGCCTCATTAGGAGGGGGAGGGAGTTGTGCATTTTTTATGGTAAGAAGATCGTATTTAGGGATAGTTCTTAGGAAAAAATAAAATATACCACATTTTCTTTAAACAAAATTTTTATCTCAGAATTAGCTTTCATACAGGGTTATTAATTGTTAAAGCATTATAAGTAGTGAAGATAGACCTTAGATATTTAAATAAATTTACTTGGCTATCCCGAATTTAAGCAGAATATATTTTCCGTAAAATTTCCTTTGCCTAACTAACAGGTTTGCAAGACCGTAAAAGTCCCTAAAACTGAAGTTTAAAATATTACGTCACTGAAAATACTACACGGGTGAAGGGGCCAAAAATAATAATTGTGAGGGGAGTGCTGGTATGAATACGTTTGAGGATAAAGGGTGGTATGACAAATACTATTCTCAGATAAAAAGAAAAGAACCTAAATTTTACACACCGAATGAAACAAAAATTTAAATGGTAAGAATTCCTCCTGGCAAAAAGATCAATTTCTTCAATATATTATGCGTGCAATTATTTGGTATTAAACATTAATACAGTGTGTCTAAAGCCGAAAATAGGAAAAGAAAACTAAACTTAAACTTTTGATTCGGTTTTCAAAACAATTCTCTTTCTTTAGAAGTTCAATTTCAAAATCCAGAATTTAACTGAGCGTTCCGTTAAACAACTTCAAGTATAATTCTTGGCTAATTTTGTCGAGAAACTTGACCACGAATGATGTAAATGTAAGAATCTTATAGCATTTGGAATACTGCATTCAAAATTATAAAATCTAAATAAAAGAAAGTGATACGTTTGTGAACATATAAAGAACCGTCTATAATTAAATTGTATCGGTCTGGTTTCTTATGCAAAGTAACACAGGAGACGAAACTTAACGAACAAGAGAGTAGTGGAAAATTATGGTATGTAAAGTAATGTTTGCTCGGGATAGTCACTAAGGGTCGAACCGTGGTTGAGTGATTTTCGGGGAAATTTTGGGGATTCGGGGAAAAATAAATTTTTTCGTGGAGACACATAGATTTTTGGGGAAATCCCCGAAAATTCGGGGATAGTGGAAGCCTTGATTAGAATCTACCTTTCGACTTTCCTCGAAATCCCTAAAAAGAGTGTCGAAAAGAAATTGTTGTATTCAAATTTAGCAGTGGTTAAATGATGACTTCTGGTTCGTTCACACATTGCGGAAATCCGCCCGTTTCTGTTAGAACTATGGCTAAAATAACGCAGCGTTATAAAGGCAAAAATTTCAAATTATTGCAACAGCGTGACCTAGAGTCAAAGCGGTGAAAGGACAAAGCAGTGAAGCGGTGAAGGACATATGGTGGATATTCCCTGTAGCTATCATCAAAACATCAAGAAGGGTATTAAGTTCTTACCCTCTTCTGAAAGCTGTTGATTAATAGAGAGCCAAATGACACCGTTTTTCTTAGTTTTCTTATAGCCTGAGTGCGCAGGATTATACAAGCTGGGCTAGCCTTGAACAAAAGTTATAATATCGTGTAGATTTTGATGATACATACTCATGGTTTTATTTATTTAAAAACCTTGCCAATATTCCGTCCTAATTTGACCAAAACGTTGCGGAAAGCTAGAGATTTTTTCTAGCATGAAAACGAACGGAATTTCCGCATGGATTGTAAATCCGCATGAATTTCCGCAATGTGTAAACGAACTATTATGGCTTTGATAGAAAATACATTACAGTTTACTATATCATATGCAGCGCAATGCACTGACCAAGGCACTTCGTATAGAAGGAGTTGTCATTCAGGATTCAGGAACAGGATGATTCCCCTCTCACTCTACAGCTCAGGGGACGTCCGTGGCTATCTAATCTTCGCTTCTTCTTCAAGCGCGTATAAAGTCTCTTTTTTATGAACTGCTTTCAAATGTCCATAATTCTACCACTTTTCTTCAAAAACTCTATTACAAGACGTGTAATCACACAATTTTCTTCTTTACTTTCTAATCCACCAGTAATAAATTTAGATTTGGCTGCCTTCTCTTAAGTCTAGAAAATTACACTATTTCTCGTCTTTCTTCTTTACTCTCACGGCACTCTATTAACAAGTGTTCAATGGTCTCTAAGCTCCCACATTTGGGACAATTGTAACTTTCTCCCCAAAATCTTGCTTTGTAATATCCTACTCCTACATGGTTTGATCGAAGGTGGAATATTTTCTTTGCTTCAAATCTATTTAATTCTTTTTACAATTTATTTTCCATTTTCCTTTGATTTTTCTTAGTAACAAACAAATTTCCTGTCGAATCCCTGTTTGATAGAAAGCCTTCTTGATTCAATTCTTGAATTACTTTCCCCGAGCATCATATATTTTTGAGGGGTGTCCAATTCATTCAAACTTATTCCAACTTCAACTGCAGACTTAGCATACGTGTCTGCAATTTCATTCCCTATGATTCCAGTGTGAGCGGGAATCCATTGAATGAAAATCTTCTTCTTCTCCGTTGCTGCATCTAGCTTAATGTAGCAGTTTATGACTTCTATGCTTGGTTTTGGCATGATGTTAGTATTTGTAATAGCTTGAATTGCGCTAAATTGAATCGGAACATATTACGAATTTTTCTTCTTCACATTCTTCAGTAAATTCTAGTAAAGGCCTTTCTAATAGCATATACTTCTGCCTGAAATACACTGTATTCGGGGGGCAATTTGAATTTTCTTGATATGTTTTTTTCTGAGGGGACCAAAATGCTATTCCAGCATGCTTAGTTTCATGAACTTTAGATCTATCAGTAAATACTGTGATATATCCTTCATATTCATTACTCATCAGCATACGAAATGCCATTTCTTCAGGTATATTTGGTTTCACTTTGAAATCCAAATTTGATAAAATCCTGTTTTCCTGCCATGGCGGAGGAACTTCTATTTTACTCACTCTCAGCATTTCTGATAATTTGTTTTCTACTCCATGTCTTCTACATATTTCTAAAATTTCTTCCATACAATTAAATTAATCTTTGACTTTGCATTCGTTGGCAGTTACTTGTCGTCCAGGTTTAATAATTTTTGACTTAACTGGGTGGTTAGTTTCTTTAATCCAAATCTTCTGCACATACTTGACTATTCTCATTTTTTCTCCTTGTTTCTACGTCTAATAGACCACTTTCTGATAACAGAAAGCTAACAGGTGTAGTTTCTCCTGGCTTCAAATGCTATCCTTATGGCTGAATTTTGGATTACATCCAATCTCACAATTGGGGAGTGGCAAGCTGTTCCATATATTGTTGAGCAGTATTCCACTTTAGGTATAATATATTTTGTATAATATTGAATAAGGACTTCTGCTGACAAACCTCCGGACATATAAGCTAAATTCTTCATTATATTTATTCGTTTCAGGCATGCTGATTTAAGATACATCACATGGGCTTCCTGGTGAGCTTATTGTCCACCACCACGCCTAGTATTTTTGCTTCATTCACATATTCTACAGATTTCCATTCAGATATATCTTCGGGAGGGCTCCAATCGTTTTCCTAGTGAAAACAATTGCTTTTGTTTCAGCTGATGAAAATTTCAAATCAGCTTCTTTAGCCCATTTTTCTAGTTTCTCTAAGACCTGGGCCATTAATGTCTTTATTTGGTAGGTGCCGCGGGCCATAACCCAGACATTATTATCATCCGCAAAAACAGTTCCACCATCATCTTTTTCACTAATAGGAATGTCAAATGATCCTATATTAAATTTGTCAGGGCTCAAGGCTGAACCTTGAGGGATCCCTCTTTCGGGGAAAACTGTAGTCTATGATAATGTTTCTTCGATTCTTACTTTGGCTCTCTTTTTTCTTTCAGATAATTTTCCAACAACATTAGCATTTGACCTTTGATTTCTGCTTTTATTAGGCCTCCAATCATTTTTCTGTGAAGCATCTTGTCAAAAGCACCCTCAGTATCTAATAAAACAACTGCTAGTATCCATCCATTTTGCAAAGCGAATAGTGCCTCCTGTTTCAAGCATGTAAGTCTGTCCTCTGCACTTCTGCTTTTACGAAAGCCACATTGGATGTTTTTTTCAGGATTTTTTTCTGGTCCATCACAACTTCTATCCTTTTTGATCATCCTTTCCATCACTTTTCCAATCACAGGAAGGAGGGTAATGTACCTGTAGTTTTCAATATTTGAAGGATCTTTTCCAGGCTTTTGTAACATCACTGCTTCTCCGTATTTCCATACATCGGGAAATTTTCCCATCTTCCGTGCATCATTTATTATTCCCAATAATACTTTTAGCCATGATGTAGGGAGTGCTTTAACAGATTATGGTAACATATCATCAGATTCCAGAGATGTATTTGGCAAGTTTCTTATTACATTCCTCAGTTCTTGTTCAGAGAAAGGCCTGTTGTATGGTCTCACCTTTTCCCTGTGTTCCAAGCTGGCCGGCTTTCATCTCCATCTCTCTCTCCTTTTAGGAATTGGGATCTTTTCGTCCAATCACTGAGCTCATGAACTTAGCAGCTGCATCAACTTTTTGCTTTTCGTTTACAAGAACTGTAGTACCATACATTATTGGAGGGTTGTTTCTGTTTGAAATAGGTCCATTAATCATCTTTTTATAAATTCATACACTTTCGTAGTGGGCTTTCTAAAATCAAGGTTATTTATAAAACTACTCCATGCTTTTCTCTTAGCTTCCAGCACTGTTTTCCGGAGTTTGGCATATGCTCCGCTTGTTTTTCAATATGATTATGTAGACTCCATTCCGAATTATATATTCTTCTCCTTTCCATAAAATTCCACTTGGCTTCAGAGCCTTATTTGTTCCACCAGATAGAGCCTTTGTGAGCACTTACCTCTCTATATGGCACTATAGTTTTGTCTATTTTCATCATTGTGTCTTGAAATAATTCAATTTTCCTTGACAATTCCACTTCTTCATCTGTTAATGACTTCACATCAAATTCTTCAAATGCCCCAGTAAGAATGGGCCATTTCACATTTTTTATCTTATATCTTTTTTTCGTTTCACCCCTGAGAGGAACTTCTCAATTAAGAGTTCATAATATAGGATAATGATCACTAGACAACTCACTTCCAGCATCACATACTATGTTTAATTTTGTGTATATCCTTGGGCTACATAATACCAAGTCATTGTTGTTGTCTCTCCTGTCTGAGGGTTTAGCCTTGTTGGCATGCCACTAGGTGTCACTAAACAAATTGAATTGTTTATTAAACAATTCTCTAGGCTGGTACCAGAATTATTAATAATTCTGCCTTTGCACCAAGATCTGCTGTGTGCATTCATATCACCAACTAATATCAAATCTTCTCCAACTGGAATTTTACTTATAGCTTCTTCTATTCTTTGTCTCAGCAGTCCATTATTTCCATATGGATTATAAACACATATAATATTTGCTTTCCTGTTGTTTTCCAAAAAAATCTGGGCTCCAGTAATTTCCACTTCTTTATCTGCAGGTTGATGATGCGTCAACTCCAATTCCTTGTGATGAATATGGTTTTTAATTCCAATCATTACACCTTCTTTTTTCCATTTATTCTGTCATTCCTCAAAATGCTAAAAACCTTTGAACGGACTCACATTACTAGGTTTAAGCCATGTTTCTTGAATGCAGAAAACATCAATGTCTTTTTGGTAACAGTATTTTAGCAACAAATCTCTTTTTTCTCTCATAATTGAACATGCATTCCAAGATAACATTTTCTGCTTTATTAAGGGTTTGATCTATTTTCAAAACCACTTATAACTTGGCAAACCATTGATATGTCACTGCGATTAAGTTTTCCCAATTTCAGCTCTTCTACTAAATCGCACAACTTGTCTATCTCTTTCACTCAGTGGTAAATCTTGAATATTTAACATACCAGGGGTTGTCAACATCCCAATCACTAATTTATTTGCTGTCCATTGTTGCAATTCTGCTGCGGTTTTACTTATTATACTTTTTTTTCTGGGTTCAAGTTTGATTTCACCGCTTGAGCATAGTTTCTATATGTAATCCTTGCTCTCTTGAAATCCATACCATATTTTTCAGCAACCTCTAACACTTGTTGATGTTCTCTTCTTATTAGGCAAATTGAAGACGTTGATGAGTGATTTTCTTTACAATTTGCACACTTGTATTTATCGGTCCTTTCATCTGTGCTTTCCATTTTAAAGTGGGCAATCTCGGCTTTGGTGGTTCTTTGCACATCTTAGGCAAACCTCTTTTGATTTACAGTCTTTTTGTAAGTGTCCATACTTTTGACACTTATAGCACTGCATTACCTTCCTATGGTAGGGGAAAATGTCTCTGTTTCTTCCACAACACCAAATGCTACCTTGGACAATGTTGGCTTCAAAAACTACCATGACTGATAGGCTGTCCTCTAGCTTTGTGAGGTCTATGTTATATCTTTGTAGTCTAATAACATCTTTCACTGCAACACCAGACTGGATACTTGATGGTATCTGATCTCTTGATAAGTACAATGGGATACTTTTCATCACTCCTCTTGCAAATTTCCCTTTCCTTATAACAGTAACTTCAATGTTCAGCACCTTCTTCATCTCCAAAGCAGTCTTAAGTGCACTTTAAGATGTAGGAAGATGATGTTACCATCTCTATTAATCTCAAAGTCAAAACCTACTTTTTATCTTCTACTTCAAAAACATTGTGACTTCATATTCGTTTGGTGAATTTGGCACCTTGCTCAACAGCCTTGATAATGACACTACCACAAATCATTTCAGTTTCTGGAATATCTAATTGAGGAAGATTGATACTTGGTTGATTTCGGCTTTTGGTTATTTGGACACTGGTTGTCTAAATAACACTTTTTCTATGGAAAAACTGCCGTTTTGGAGCTTCTCTTTCCATTTGGATGCTGTCACTACTAACTGGAGATGCCACCCTTCTTTTTCAGAAGGGCGGGGAAAAATAAATATTTTCGTGGAGACACATAGATTTTTGGGGAAATCCCCGAAAATTCGGGGATAGTGGAAGCCTTGATTAGAATCTACCTTTCGACTTTCCTCGAAATCCCTAAAAAGAGTGTCGAAAAGAAATTGTTGTTTTCAAATTTAGCAGTGGTTACATGATGACTTCTGGTTCGTTCACACATTGCGGAAATCCGCCCGTTTCTGTTACAACTATGGCTAAAATAACGCAGCGTTATAAGGCAAAAATTTCAAATTATTGCAACAGCGTGACCTAGAGTCAAAGCGGTGAAAGGACAAAGCAGTGAAGCGTTGAAGGATATATGGTGGATATTCCCTGTAGCTATCATCAAAACATCAAGAAGGGTATTAAGTTCTTACCCTCTTCTGAAAGCTGTTGATTAATAGAGAGCCAAATGACACCGTTTTTCTTAGTTTTCTTATAGCCTGAGTGCGCAGGATTATACAAGCTGGGCTAGCCTTGAACAAAAGTTATAATATCGTGTAGATTTTGATGATACATACTCATGGTTTTATTTATTTAAAAACCTTGCCAATATTCCGTCCTAATTTGACCAAAACGTTGCGGAAAGCTAGAGATTTTTTCTAGCATGAAAACGAACGGAATTTCCGCATGGATTGTAAATCCGCATGAATTTTCCGCAATGTGTAAACGAACTATTATGGCTTTGATAGAAAATACATTACAGTTTACTATATCATATGCAGCGCAATGCACTGACCAAGGCACTTCGTATAGAAGGAGTTGTCATTCAGGATTCAGGAACAGGATGATTCCCCTCTCACTCTACAGCTCAGGGGACGTCCGTGGCTATCTAATCTTCGCTTCTTCTTCAAGCGCGTATAAAGTCTCTTTTTTATGAACTGCTTTCAAATGTCCATAATTCTACCACTTTTCTTCAAAAACTCTATTACAAGACGTGTAATCACACAATTTTCTTCTTTACTTTCTAATCCACCCAGTAATAAATTTAGATTTGGCTGCCTTCTCTTAAGTCTAGAAAATTACACTATTTCTCGTCTTTCTTCTTTACTCTCACGGCACTCTGTTAACAAGTGTTCAATGGTCTCTAAGCTCCCACATTTGGGACAATTGTCACTTTCTCCCCAAAATCTTGCTTTGTAATATCCTACTCCTACATGGTTTGATCGAAGGTGGAATATTTTCTTTGCCTTCAAATCTATTTAATTCTTTTTACAATTTATTTTCCATTTTCCTTTGATTTTTCTTAGTAACAAACAAATTTCCTGTCGAATCCCTGTTTGATAGAAAGCCTTCTTGATTCAATTCTTGAATTACTTTCCCGAGCATCATATATTTTTGAGGGGTGTCCAATTCATTCAAACTTATTCCAACTTCAACTGCAGACTTAGCATACGTGTCTGCAATTTCATTCCCTATGATTCTAGTGTGAGCGGGAATCCACTGAATGAAAATCTTCTTCTTCTCCGTTGCTGCATCTAGCTTAATGTAGCAGTTTATGACTTCTATGCTTGGTTTTGGCATGATGTTAGTATTTGTAATAGCTTGAATTGCGCTAAATTGAATCGGAACATATTACGAATTTTTCTTCTTCACATTCTTCAGTAAATTCTGGTAAAGGCCTTTCTAATAGCATATACTTCTGCCTGAAATACACTGTATTCGGGGGGCAATTTGAATTTTCTTGATATGTTTTTTTCTGAGGGGACCAAAATGCTATTCCAACATGCTTAGTTTCATGAACTTTAGATCTATCAGTAAATACTGTGATATATCCTTCATATTCATTACTCATCAGCATACGAAATGCCATTTCTTCAGGTATATTTGGTTTCACTTTGAAATCCAAATTTGATAAAATCCTGTTTTCCTGCCATGGCGGAGGAACTTCTATTTTACTCACTCTCAGCATTTCTGATAATTTGTTTTCTACTCCATGTCTTCTACATATTTCTAAAATTTCTTCCATACAATTAAATTAATCTTTGACTTTGCATTCGTTGGCAGTTACTTGTCGTCCAGGTTTAATAATTTTTGACTTAACTGGGTGGTTAGTTTCTTTAATCCAAATCTTCTGCACATACTTGACTATTCTCATTTTTTTCTCCTTGTTTCTAAGTCTAATAGACCACTTTCTGATAACAGAAAGCTAACAGGTGTAGTTCTCCTGGCTTCAAATGCTATCCTTATGGCTGAATTTTGATTACATCCAATCTCACAATTGGGGAGTGGCAAGCTGTTCCATATATTGTTGAGCAGTATTCCACTTTAGGTATAATATATTTTGTATAATATTGAATAAGGACTTCTGCTGACAAACCTCCGGACATATAAGCTAAATTCTTCATTATATTTATTCGTTTCAGGCATGCTGATTTAAGATACATCACATGGGGCTTCCTGGTGAGCTTATTGTCCACCACCACGCCTAGTATTTTGCTTCATTCACATATTCTATCAGATTTCCATTCAGATATATCTTCGGGAGGGCTCCAATCGTTTTCCTAGTGAAAACAATTGCTTTTGTTTCAGCTGATGAAAATTTCAAATCAGCTTCTTTAGCCCATTTTTCTAGTTTCTCTAAGACCTGGGCCATTAATGTCTTTATTTGGTAGGTGCCGCGGGCCATAACCCAGACATTATTATCATCCGCAAAAACAGTTCCACCATCATCTTTTTCACTAATAGGAATGTCAAATGATCCTATATTAAATTTGTCAGGGCTCAAGGCTGAACCTTGAGGGATCCCTCTTTCGGGGAAAACTGTAGTCTATGATAATGTTTCTCCGATTCTTACTTTGGCTCTTTTTTCTTTCAGATAATTTTCCAACAACATTAGCATTTGACCTTTGATTTCTGCTTTTATTAGGCTCTCAATCATTTTTCTGTGAAGCATCTTGTCAAAAGCACCCTCAGTATCTAATAAAACAACTGCTAGTATCCATCCATTTTGCAAAGCGATTAGTGCCTCCTGTTTCAAGCATGTAAGTCTGTCCTCTGCACTTCTGCTTTTACGAAAGCCACATTGGATGTTTTTCAGGATTTTTTTCTGGTCCATCACAACTTCTATCCTTTTTTGATCATCCTTTCCATCACTTTTTTCCAATCACAGGGAGGAGGGTAATGTACCTGTAGTTTTCAATATTTGAAGGATCTTTTCCAGGCTTTGTAACATCACTGCTTCTCCGTATTTCCATACATCGGGAAATTTTCCCATCTTCCGTGCATCATTTGTTATTCCCAATAATACTTTTAGCCATGATGTAGGGAGTGCTTTAACAGATTATGGTAATATATCATCAGATTCCAGAGATGTATTTGGCAGTTTCTTATTACATTCCTCAGTTCTTGTTCAGAGAAAGGCCTGTTGTATGGCTCATCTTTTCCCTGTGTTCCAAGCTGGCCGGCTTTCATCTCCATCTCTCTCTCCTTTTAGGAATTGGGATCTTTTCGTCCAATCACTGAGCTCATGAACTTAGCAGCTGCATCAAACTTTTTGCTTTTCGTTTACAAGAACTGTAGTACCATACATTATTGGAGGGTTGTTTCTGTTTGAAATAGGTCCATTAATCATCTTTTTATAAATTCATACACTTTCGTAGTGGGCTTTCTAAAATCAAGGTTATTTATAAAACTACTCCATGCTTTTCTCTTAGCTTCCAGCACTGTTTTCCGGAGTTTGGCATATGCTCCGCTTGTTTTTCAATATGATTATGTAGACTCCATTCCGAATTATATATTCTTCTCCTTTCCAGAGAATCCCACTTGGCTTCAGAGCCTTATTTGTTCCACCAGATAGAGCCTTTGTGAGCACTTACTTCTCTATATGGCACTATAGTTTTGTCTATTTTCATCATTGTGTCTTGAAATAATTCAATTTTCCTTGACAATTCCACTTCTTCATCTGTTAATGACTTCACATCAAATTCTTCAAATGCCCAGTAAGAATGGGCCATTTCAAATTTTTTATCTTATATCTTTTTTTTCGTTTCACCCCTGAGAGGAACTTCTCAATTAAGAGTTCATAATATAGGATAATGATCACTAGACAACTCACTTCCAGCATCACATACTATGTTTAATTTTGTGTATATCCTTGGGCTACATAATACCAAGTCAATTGTTGTTGTCTCTCCTGTCTGAGGGTTTAGCCTTGTTGGCATGCCCACTAGGTGTCACTAAACAAATTGAATTGTTTATTAAACAATTCTCTAGGCTGGTACCAGAATTATTAATAATTCTGCCTTTGCACCAAGATCTGCTGTGGTGCATTCATATCACCAACTTATATCAAATCTTCTCCAACTGGAATTTTACTTATAGCTTCTTCTATTCTTTGTCTCAGCAGTCCATTATTTCCATCCGGATTATAAACACATATAATATTTGCTTTCCTGTTGTTTTCCAAAAAAATCTGGGCTCCAGTAATTCCACTTCTTTATCTGCAGGTTGATGATGCGTCAACTCCAATTCCTTGTGATGAATATGGTTTTTAATTCCAATCATTACACCTTCTTTTTTCCATTTATTCTGTCATTCCTCAAAATGCTAAAAACCTTTGAACGGACTCACATTACTAGGTTTAAGCCATGTTTCTTGAATGCAGAAAACATCAATGTCTTTTTGGTAACAGTATTTTAGCAACAAATCTCTTTTTTCTCTCATAATTGAACATGCATTCCAAGATAACATTTTCTGCTTTATTAAGGGTTTGATCTATTTTCAAAACCACTATTAACTTGGCAAACCATTGATATGTCACTGCGATTAAGTTTTCCCAATTTCAGCTCTTCTACTAAATCGCACAACTTGTCTATCTTTTCACTCAGTGGTAAATCTTGAATATTTAACATACCAGGGTTTGTCAACATCCCAATCACTAATTTATTTGCTGTCCATTGTTGCAATCCTGCTGCGGTTTTACTTATTATACTTTTTTTCTGGGTTCAAGTTTGATTTCACCGCTTGAGCATAGTTTCTATATGTAATCCTTGCTCTCTTGAAATCCATACCATATTTTTCAGCAACCTCTAACACTTGTTGATTTTCTCTTCTTATTAGGCAAATTGAAGACGTTGATGAGTGATTTTCTTTACAATTTGCACACTTGTATTTATCGGTCCTTTCATCTGTGCTTTCCATTTAAGTGGGCAATCTCGGCTTTGGTGGTTCTTTGCACATCTTAGGCAAACCTCTTTTGATTTACAGTCTTTTTGTAAGTGTCCATACTTTTGACACTTATAGCACTGCATTACCTTCCTATGGTAGGGGAAAATGTCTCTGTTTCTTCCACAACACCAAATGCTACCTTGGACAATGTTGGCTTCAAATACTACCATGACTGATAGGCTGTCATCTAGCTTTGTGAGGTCTATGTTATACCTTTGTAGTCTAATAACATCTTTCACTGCAACACCAGACTGGATACTTGATGGTATCTGATCTCTTGATAAGTACAATGGGATACTTTTCATCACTCCTCTTGCAAATTTCCCTTTCCTTATAACAGTAACTTCAATGTTCAGCACCTTCTTCATCTCCAAAGCAGTCTTAAGTGCACTTTAAGATGTAGGAAGATGATGTTACCATCTCTATTAATCTCAAAGTCAAACCTACTTTTTATCTTCTACTTCAAAAACATTGTGACTTCATATTCGTTGGTGAATTTGGCACCTTGCTCAACAGCCTTGATAATGACACTACCACAAATCATTTCAGTTTCTGGAATATCTAATTGAGGAAGATTGATACTTGGTTGATTTCGGCTTTTGGTTATTTGGACACTGGTTGTCTAAATATCACTTTTTCTATGGAAAAACTGCCGTTTTGGAGCTTCTCTTTCCATTTGGATGCTGTCACTACTAACTGGAGATGCCACCCTTCTTTTCAAGTATTTTCTTCTTTGAAGGAGTTGTCATTGAAACTTTGATACGAACTCATTCGATTGGAAATAAAAAGATCTAAAGCCTTTTTCATAGGCAGCACAAAAGCGCTGCCTAAGTAAAGAACGATATTGGCGCAATATATTATTTATTTTTCCATACCAGGGCACTTCATATCAAAGGAGTTGTCGTAGAAACTTCAAAAAGGGCTCATTCGATTGGAAATTGGAATGAATAGTGATCTTTTTAATAGTCGAAAGGAATTGGAAGGCAGCTAACACCCCTTCTACGCCAACCATTAACCCAAACACATCAAATCAAAATTTTTGAGATAGCCATTTCGTTCAGCGTATTTGATTTCCAAATAGAAAATATGCGCTTGAGGGGGACACTCCCCCATAGCCCTCAGGGCAAGGGTTGCAAGTTATGGCCTGGGGGCATATGAGGTTTCATAGAAAGCATTGTCGTAGAAACTTCAAAAAAGGCTTCTTAGATAGGAAATTCAAAGGGCTAGTGACCTTTTTCATAGTCAAAAGTGATTGGAGGGTAACTAACCCCACTCCCAAACCCACTTTTCCCCCAATTAAAATCCAACCAAAATTTTGAGATAGCCATTTTGTTCAACGTAGTTGAAAGTTGTGGAAACTCGGTCTTTAAGGATGACAACCTTTCCACAGCCCTCAGGCAAGGGTTGTAAGTTATACCCCGGGGGCATATAAGGTTTTTATAGAAAGTTTTGTCTTAGAACTTCAAAAAGGGCCCATTCGAATGGAAATTGAAATGGATAGTGCCCTTTTTAGTAGTCGAAAGTGATTGGAGGGCAACTAACATTCCTTTCAAGCCCACCATTTCCCCAAACACATCCAGTCAAAATTTTGAGATAGCCATTTTGTTCTACGCAGTTGAAAGTTCTTGGAATTATATCTTTGAGCAGGACACTCCCCCCACAGTCTTCAGGGCCAGGGTTATAAGTTCTGCCCTGGATGTATATAAGGTTTTAATTGAAAGCTTTGTCTTAGAAACTTGAAAAAGGGCTCATTCGATTGAAAATCCAAAGGGCTAATGCCCTTTTTAATAGTCGAAAGTGATTGGAGGCAACTAACCACCCTCTCACGCCCATTATTTCCCCCTAAGACATACAATCAAAATTTTGAGATAGCCATTTTGTTGAACGTTGTAGAAAGTTTTGGAAATTAGGTCTTTGAGGATGACAACCACCACAAATACCTCAGGGTAAGGGCTGTGAGTTATGCCCTGGGGGTATATAAGATTTTTATAGAAAGTGTTTTTGGGAAAACTTTCGAAAAGAGCTCATTCGATTAGAAATTGAAAGGGATAATGCTTGAAGGGATAGCAATTGAAGGGATTTTAATATTCAAAAGTGATTAAAGAGCAAATAACCCCCCTCTCACACCCACCCTTCCCAAACATATCCAATCAAAATTCTTGGATAGGTATTTTGTTCAACGTAGTTGAAAATTCTGGAAAATTATGTCTTTAATGATGAAACTCCTTCTGCAGCCCTCAGGGCAAGGGTTGTAAGTTGTGCCATGGGGGCATATAAAGGTTGTTATAGAAAATGTTGTCGTAAAATTTCAAAAAGGGCTCATTCGATTGGAAATTCTAAGGGCTAGTGGCCTAAGGGCTAGTGGCCTTTTTAATAGTTGAAAGTAATTGGAGGGCAAGTAACCCCCCTCTCACGACCACCATTTCCCCAAACACAGGTAATCAAAATTTTTTGAGATACTTATTTTGTTGAACACAGTTAAAAGTTCTAGAAATTGGGTTTTTTTAGGATGATAACCCCCACAGCCCACAGGTAAGGGTTGTAAGTTATGCCCTGGGGGCATATAAGGTTTTATAGAAAACTTTTTTCGTAGAGACTTCAAAAAGGGCCCTTTTCGATTTTAAATTGAAAGAGCTAGTGCCCTTTTTTTTAGTCGAAAGTGATTGGAGGGTGACTAACTCTCCTCTCACGCCCCACCATTTTCCCAAACACATCCAATAAAAATTTTGAGACAGCTATTTTGTTCAACGTAGATGAAAGGTCTGGAAATTAGGTTCTTGAGGATGAACCCCCCCCCCCCCCCACAGCCTTCAAGGCAATGGTTTTAAAGGTATGCCCTGGGGGCATATAAAGTTTTTATAGAAAATGTTGACGTACAAACTTCAAAAAGGCTCATTCAATTGAAAATTGAAAGGGCTAGTGCCCTTTTTAATAGGCTAGTCGAAACTGATTGGAAGGAAACTAACCCCCCTGTCACGCCCACCATTTCCCCAAACACAATCAATCAAAATAAATTTCCAGGACATAGATATGCTGATGATTTAAACATCCTAGACGAAAGTGTGAGCAAATTGAATGAACTTTTAGAGATTTTGCGAGTTCATGGTGCTAGAATAGGTTTAAAATTAATATTAAGAGCACTATGTCACTACATAAAGAAAGAAAAACGAGCAAAAATGGGGTTTTTATGGCCAAATGAAGATACTGAAAAAAACAAAGCGAATATTTCGAGAGGACAAACGCCTCTCTTCTTCAGCGCGAAACGAAACGATGTATCAATAAAAGCCAAAAATTAAAAGAATTAAAACCAACTACCTAACAACCATAAAAGCGAGTTATTCGCCAATATCCGCGATTTGCACAAAATCCAAAAAACATGAACTGCCATCGACGGATACTAGCGAGCAACTGACAAATGAAAGGAATCAATTCATTCACTCGAAAAAACAAAACGAACCAGCAATTAAATAAGTTGGAAAACTATGTCATTTGATTTCGGATTTTAATTAAGGCATTTCTTGCAGACACCCTTTGAGACCTAAGGGGTTGTTCACGTGTTTGATTAGATGACTGGGAAAGTGGTTCAAGGTTTATTTCAGGGATTACTAACGTATCGGCTTCTCTTTTGAGAAAACCGAAATATAACTCGTTTATTCTTAAATCACCGGAATCTCTGTTTAAAGCTAGACCTAAATGTTGGTATTTATAAATTTCAACAGCTTCTCTGTAGTGCTGGACAATACCTTTATCATGCGAAATAAGACTAGCTTGATTAAACAAAATAGTATGGTCTGGTTTTTCAAAAATGTGCTCTGCAAGGGCAGAGTCAAAATTTTCTGGTTTTTTTCCGCTTTTTAAGTGTATTATTAATTGAACTAGAATGCTGGGTTAATCTATCTGTTAGTCGCTGATTAGTTCTTCCGATATACCAAAGACCACACGAACAAGGAATTCTGTAGACACCGGAGTTTTCACCTATTGGGATAGGGTCTTTACCTTGATAAATTTGGGACCTGATAGTTTTTCTGGTCTATAATAAGTGTAAATGTTATTTTTCCTTAGATTTTTTGAAATGTGGTCTGAAATCCCTTTAATGTATGGGAGACCAAGATAAACTGAATTTTCCCTTTGATTTGTGTTTTCTGTGGAACTATCTGATAATCTTTTAATGCGTTTTGTAATTACAGAATTTATTAAACTAATTGGATAACCATTCCCAAATAAAATATCTCTAAGGTGGTTGAGTTCTAAATCCAAGAAACGTGTTGAACAAACTTTCAATGCTCTATCAACTAGAGAAGTGACAACTCCTCTTTTCACAGCAGGAGAATGATTGGAGGAATAACTTAAGTAACGGTCATTATGTGTGGGTTTTCTATATACACTAAACTCGAAACATGAATCATTTCGGTGCACCAGAACATCTAAGAAAGGAAGACGCCTCTCTATCTCTGATTCCTGAGTAAATTTCAGTTTTGGATCCAAGGAGTTGAGCAAGTGAAGAAAAGAACCCAGAGACTCGTCACCATGCTCCCATAAATAAAAAATGTCATCTTTAAAACGAACCCAAAATTCAGGTTTACAAGAACTTTGCAAAATAGCCCTTTCTTCAAGGTCTTCCATGAAAATATCAGCCTGTATTGGAGAAAGGGGGGCACCCATGGAGAGCCCATATTTCTGTCTATAAAAAATGCCTCTATAATGGAAGTAAAAAGAAGTTCTGTTACAAAGGGCTGTAAGCGAAAGAAGTGTCTGATTCGAAAGAGTAGAATTTTCTGATATAGATGGGTTAGAATTAAGTTTTTGCTCCAAAAACAGTTCGGCCTTTTGAGGATCACAATTGGTATACATTGAATCTGCATCAAAACTGCCAATTCTTGTATTTGGTTTAACCGAAACTTGCTTTACCTTGGAAACAAAATCAGCGGAATTTTTAATATAGGATTTTTGAGCCTGAATTAGTGGGCGAAATATCACTGATAAGAATTTTCCTATTTTTGCTGTAGGAGAATTAAAAGAAGAAACAATGGGTCGAAGTGGATTACCGGGCTTATGAACTTTAGGAAGACCATAAAAGCGAGGGGACGTGCAACCGCGTGGGTAAAACCTTTTGTACAACTGATCTGTAATTTCACCTTTTCCTTTTAGATAAGAAAGCTCTTTTCGGACTTCCTGTACAAATTTTTCTGTGGGATCGGTAGCTAATTGTTCATATGTGTTAGAATCATTTAAAATTTCTCTGATTTTTTTGTCGTAATCATCTGAATCTAATACAACAACAGTATTGCCTTTATCGGCTTTCGTAATAATCCTGGAATGATCTTTTTGTAATGCGTGTAAGACCAAGTGTTCATTTTTACTAAAATTTTTTAAATTTCGATTATTAATAGAAGGCGAATCCAACAAAGTTTCAACAAATTGTGCTCTAACCTCAGCAATCTCTCCAATATCCGCACGAGAGTCATGAAAAGCACCCTCTGTGTTCGCGATAATTTCACTATGAGGTATTTTCGAAGGGGTTATCGAAAATTTCAATCCTTTCGATAGAACCTGATTTTGCTCTGTTGTAAGGGGCGTGGAGCTGAGATTTATCACAGCAGGACCAGGAAACGCATTTGGGACAAAAGGTGGATTATTAGAGAGTTTTTCCAACTTTAAACGGTGTAATTTCTCAGAAAGTCTTTGTCTAGAAATCCTAAAATCATGCTGAAAAGAATTTTCAGCAATAGCCTTAATTTGATGAAAATCAGCATAAGAAAGCGTACATAATATTTCTCGCTCTAGCCTGAAAATATCCTGATTTAACCGGTAGCGCTTGCTTTTGCAGTCACTAATAACATGATTTAAAATACCAAACCCTATACGTTCTGTAAATTGCCGTTCGTTACGTGTGTTTAAGTGAAGTGAAGGTCGCATTGACTTGGGTAAAATACGGTTCATTTTACAATTATGAAGAAAATACTGTTGATTAATCAAATTAGCTTTTTTTTTCTCACAAGAGATATGAATGTAGTGACAACATTGGTTGAATGCTCCCCATAAGCATGACGAAGATAATTTCTTAAACCACATTGGCCTGACATCACATAAAGAAAGAAAAACGAGCAAAAATGGGGTTTTTATAGGCCAAATGAAGATACTGAAAAAACAAAGCGAATATTTCGAGAGGACAAACGCCTCTCTTCTTCAGCGCGAAACGAAACGATGTATCAATAAAAGCCAAAAATTAAAAGAATTAAAACCAACTACCTAACAACCATAAAAGCGAGTTATTCGCCAATATCCGCGATTTGCACAAAATCCAAAAAAACATGAACTGCCATCGACGGATACTAGCGAGCAACTGACAAATGAAAGGAATCAATTCATTCACTCGAAAAAACAAAACGAACCAGCAATTAAATAAGTTGGAAAACTATGTCATTTGATTTCGGATTTTAATTAAGGCATTTCTTGCAGACACCCTTTGAGACCTAAGGGGTTGTTCACGTGTTTGATTAGATGACTGGGAAAGTGGTTCAAGGTTTATTTCAGGGATTACTAACGTATCGGCTTCTCTTTTGAGAAAACCGAAATATGACTCGTTTATTCTTAAATCACCGGAATCTCTGTTTAAAGCTAGACCTAAATGTTGGTATTTATAAATTTCAACAGCTTCTCTGTAGTGCTGGACAATACCTTTATCATGCGAAATAAGACTAGCTTGATTAAACAAAATAGTATGGTCTGGTTTTTCAAAAATGTGCTCTGCAAGGGCAGAGTCAAAATTTTCTGGTTTTTTCCGCTTTTTAAGTGTATTATTAATTGAACTAGAATGCTGGGTTAATCTATCTGTTAGTCGCTGATTAGTTCTTCCGATATACCAAAGACCACACGAACAAGGAATTCTGTAGACACCGGAGTTTTCACCTATCGGGATAGGGTCTTTACCTTGATAAATTTGGGACCTGATAGTTTTTCTGGGTCTATAATAAGTGTAAATGTTATTTTTCCTTAGATTTTTTGAAATGTGGTCTGAAATCCCTTTAATGTATGGGAGACCAAGATAAACTGAATTTTCCCTTTGATTTGTGTTTTCTGTGGAACTATCTGATAATCTTTTAATGCGTTTTGTAATTACAGAATTTATTAAACTAATTGGATAACCATTCCCAAATAAAATATCTCTAAGGTGGTTGAGTTCTAAATCCAAGAAACGTGTTGAACAAACTTTCAATGCTCTATCAACTAGAGAAGTGACAACTCCTCTTTTCACAGCAGGAGAATGATTGGAGGAATAACTTAAGTAACGGTCATTATGTGTGGGTTTTCTATATACACTAAACTCGAAACATGAATCATTTCGGTGCACCAGAACATCTAAGAAAGGAAGACGCCTCTCTATCTCTGATTCCTGAGTAAATTTCAGTTTTGGATCCAAGGAGTTGAGCAAGTGAAGAAAAGAACCCAGAGACTCGTCACCATGCTCCCATAAATAAAAAATGTCATCTTTAAAACGAACCCAAAATTCAGGTTTACAAGAACTTTGCAAAATAGCCCTTTCTTCAAGGTCTTCCATGAAAATATCAGCCTGTATTGGAGAAAGGGGGGCACCCATGGAGAGCCCATATTTCTGTCTATAAAAAATGCCTCTATAATGGAAGTAAAAAGAAGTTCTGTTACAAAGGGCTGTAAGCGAAAGAAGTGTCTGATTCGAAAGAGTAGAATTTTCTGATATAGATGGGTTAGAATTAAGTTTTTGCTCCAAAAACAGTTCGGCCTTTTGAGGATCACAATTGGTATACATTATCTTCGTCATGCTTATGGGGAGCATTCAACCAATGTTGTCACTACATTTATATCTCTTGTGAGAAAAAAAGCTAATTTGATTAATCAACAGTATTTTCTTCATAATTGTACAATGAACCGTATTTTACCCAAGTCAATGCGAACTTCACTTCACTTAAACACACGTAACGAACGGCAACTTACAGAACGTATAGGGTTTGGTATTTTAAATCATGTTATTAGTGACTGCAAAAGCAAGCGCTACCGGTTAAATCAGGATATTTTCAGGCTTGAGCGAGAAATTTTATGTACGCTTTTATGCTGATTTTCATCAAATTAAGGCTATTGCTAAAATTCTTTTCAGCATGATTTTAGGATGTCTAGACAAAGACTTTCTGAGAAATTACACCGTTTAAAGTTGGAAAAACTCTCTAATAATCCACCTTTTGTCCCAAATGCGTTTCCTGGTCCTGCTGTGATAAATCTCAGCTCCACGTCCCTTACAACAGAGCAAAATCAGGTTCTATCGAAAGGATTGAAGTTTTCGATAACCCCTTCGAAAATACCTCATAGTGAAATTATCGCGAACACAGAGGGTCCTTTTCATGACTCTCGTGCGGATATTGGAGAGATTGCTGAGGTTAGAGCAGAATTTGTTGAAACTTTGTTGGATTCGCCTTCTATTAATAATCGAAATTTAAAAAATTTTAGTAAAAATGAACACTTGGTCTTACACGCATTAAAAAAAGATCATTCCAGGATTATTACGAAAGCCGATAAAGGCAATACTGTTGTTGTATTAGATTCAGATGATTACGACAAAAAAATCAGAGAAATTTTAAATGATTCTAACACATATGAACAATTAGCTACCGATCCCACAGAAAAATTTGTACAGGAAGTCCGAAAAGAGCTTTCTTATCTAAAAGGAAAAGGTGAAATTACAGATCAGTTGTACAAAAGGTTTTACCCACGCAGTTGCACGTCCCCTCGCTTTTATGGTCTTCCTAAAGTTCATAAGCCCGGTAATCCACTTCGACCCATTGTTTCTTCTTTTAATTCTCCTACAGCAAAAATAGGAAAATTCTTATCAGTGATATTTCGCCCACTAATTCAGGCTCAAAAATCCTATATTAAAAATTCCGCTGATTTTGTTTCCAAGGTAAAGCAAGTTTCGGTTAAACCAAATACAAGAATTGGCAGTTTTGATGCAGATTCAATGTATACCAATTGTGATCCTCAAAAGGCCGAACTGTTTTTGGAGCAAAAACTTAATTCTAACCCATCTATATCAGAAAATTCTACTCTTTCGAATCAGACACTTCTTTCGCTTACAGCCCTTTGTAACAGAACTTCTTTTTACTTCCATTATAGAGGCATTTTTTATAGACAGAAATATGGGCTCTCCATGGGTGCCCCCCTTTCTCCAATACAGGCTGATATTTTCATGGAAGACCTTGAAGAAAGGGCTATTTTGCAAAGTTCTTGTAAACCTGAATTTTGGGTTCGTTTTAAAGATGACATTTTTTATTTATGGGAGCATGGTGACGAGTCTCTGGGTTCTTTTCTTCACTTGCTCAACTCCTTGGATCCAAAACTGAAATTTACTCAGGAATCAGAGATAGAGAGGCGTCTTCCTTTCTTAGATGTTCTGGTGCACCGAAATGATTCGTGTTTCGAGTTTAGTGTATATAGAAAACCCACACATAATGACCGTTACTTAAGTTATTCCTCCAATCATTCTCCTGCTGTGAAAAGAGGAGTTGTCACTTCTCTAGTTGATAGAGCATTGAAAGTTTGTTCAACACGTTTCTTGGATTTAGAACTCAACCACCTTAGAGATATTTTATTTGGGAATGGTTATCCAATTAGTTTAATAAATTCTGTAATTACAAAACGCATTAAAAGATTATCAGATAGTTCCACAGAAAACACAAATCAAAGGGAAAATTCAGTTTATCTTGGTCTCCCATACATTAAAGGGATTTCAGACCACATTTCAAAAAATCTAAGGAAAAATAACATTTACACTTATTATAGACCCAGAAAAACTATCAGGTCCCAAATTTATCAAGGTAAAGACCCTATCCCAATAGGTGAAAACTCCGGTGTCTACAGAATTCCTTGTTCGTGTGGTCTTTGGTATATCGGAAGAACTAATCAGCGACTAACAGATAGATTAACCCAGCATTCTAGTTCAATTAATAATACACTTAAAAAGCGGAAAAAACCAGAAAATTTTGACTCTGCCCTTGCAGAGCACATTTTTGAAAAACCAGACCATACTATTTTGTTTAATCAAGCTAGTCTTATTTCGCATGATAAAGGTATTGTCCAGCATTACAGAGAAGCTGTTGAAATTTATAAATACCAACATTTAGGTCTAGCTTTAAACAGAGATTCCGGTGATTTAAGAATAAACGAGTTATATTTCGGTTTTCTCAAAAGAGAAGCCGATACGTTAGTAATCCCTGAAATAAACCTTGAACCACTTTCCCAGTCATCTAATCAAACACGTGAACAACCCCTTAGGTCTCAAAGGGTGTCTGCAAGAAATGCCTTAATTAAAATCCGAAATCAAATGACATAGTTTTCCAACTTATTTAATTGCTGGTTCGTTTTGTTTTTTCGAGTGAATGAATTGATTCCTTTCATTTGTCAGTTGCTCGCTAGTATCCGTCGATGGCAGTTCATGTTTTTTTGGATTTTGTGCAAATCGCGGATATTGGCGAATAATTCGCTTTTATGGTTGTTAGGTAGTTGGTTTTAATTCTTTTAATTTTTGGCTTTTATTGATACATCGTTTCGTTTCGCGCTGAAGAAGAGAGGCGTTTGTCCTCTCGAAATATTCGCTTTGTTTTTTTCAGTATCTTCATTTGGCCTATAAAAACCCCATTTTTGCTCGTTTTTCTTTCTTTATGTGATGTCAGGCCAATGTGGTTTAAGAAATTAACTATGTCACTAAGGCTAAGAATAAATGAAAAAAAGTGATTTTGGGTATCGAAAAGGTCGATCGAGTGGACAAACGGTGGGTGCCTTGATGATGTTAAATGTAGAATAACCAAGGTTCAGGGTGCTTTTTCACAGTTAAAAAAAAGTTTGGAACAATAGGAAGAAATGTCTTCAAACCAAGATTAGGATATTGGAAGCTATAATGATGACGGTTGTCAAATATGGTTCTGGAGTATTGGCTATCCAAAAAAAGGAGGAAGATTTGCTAGGTGTTTTCCAATGAAATTGTCTATGGATTGTTTTGGGTATCTGACTGCCTGATTGTATTTCAAACGATAGGCTGTAAGAAAATTACAGGTCAATCTTGCTTTCTAGGACTATAATTGAGATAAAGGTTGAGATGGTTAGGGCATGATCTGCGGATGAAAGATTGCCAAAGATATTCCTTTTCGGTCAACCCTCTAGGGTTAAACTGAAGGCGAGTCGTCCGCGGTTTGGGTGGGAGGACCTCATAAGGAAATATTTAAAGGAAATGGGGACGTCCTGGGAAGGCGCAAAGAGAGAGGCTTAGAATAAATTAGGATGGAAGGGGAGTGCGCGTAGCTGTGCTGACCTCACGCGTTTTGGTGCTTCGGTTAGTTGTTAATAGTACTAATAGTAGTATTTAACTCTGGAAAAGAATAATCGGCAATTTTACTTGCATCTTATTCTTTACAAAATTCTGAGTAAGAACGAAAGGAGGTTGACGGTAGAAAGCATAATAACTGACACCATTTTCTGGTGCCACATTGCACTCTATTTTGGCACTACCCTAGACAAGTTTACAGAAAAAAAGACAGAGAAATAGACTAAGCATTGGATTTCCAACACTCCATTGGACTTAGGGTTTATGTTCCCCTTCAAAGATATAATGCTACGACAAGCCTACATATCTTAAGCCTACAAGCCGACAAGCCTACGTTAAGACTTATTTCGATCGGCTCCATCCAAATTATTCCGTTATGGTGGCGCTTTTTGCAACTCTGTCATTTCCTATACGTTTCAATCGGCGTGGTTTATTGGTAAAAAGTAAAATATAGGCCGGGCCAAAGCCAACCAATGTAATTCCTTCTTGTTTAGCATATAGGTTTGACAACTACGGTATACGGAGATTTTACTGCGATGTATTGAGCCTACGGCTTTCTCATAATATTTTGAAGTGAGATTGAAAAAAGAAAGAAATAACGGCTGAGGAGTTTTGGCGCCTGGTATTTTTTTTCAGGTTTAGCGGTAAATCGGAAAGGCTTATATTATAGTCAGATTACCAGTTTTTTTTTCTTCATGGATGCTTGCGCAATATAGTTGACTCGGGTTAGCTAGCCATCTTTAGGGTGATCGAAACACGTTACAAAAGAAAATAATTTCTATGATTTCACACTGCTTTTCCATTTACAAAAAAAAAATAAAGAGAGAAAAGACGGGCTTAAACTGAATTAAGCTTCTTCCACTGCTCTATTTAAATTAAACCCGTTTTTTGTGAACAAGCCACTTGTATAGCGGGATTCATTCTTTTCGAATCTGTGGATTCAACGAGTCAGAAATACGAAATTACCCAGAATTTTCAACAGAGAATTATTTAAACTTGCTTAAAAATAGGATATTTTACATATATTTCATGTTTACAATACATTTTTCACTATGAAAAATTCAAAATATATTACAAAAATGTGCTTGGATGAATGGCTAAAACGGACACTCAACTATCAAATGATATCAGGACTGTCGACATTAACAAACAAAACTTACAGAGGGAAAAAAACTTTAACAACCTACGGGCTACAATCTACACAACTAATGCAGAAATGTAATTCTCCTGTTTTCAGGAAGGAGCAGAGGTAGGAGGAGAGATGCAAATTTTGATGACATACTTTTCATTTAAACCTGACATCATTTTTGATCGGCTGCTGGATCTTTTATCTTAGAATTCTCAAAAGAATGTTTAAACAATAAAATATTATTGTTTGGCTGAATGTAAATAAAAACTGTTGTTCTGAATCAGCTTCCATTTGGCCTAAATTTAAGAATAAATGTCCACTTTGGCAACAAAAGTTCACGGAATAGGGACTGAAAGATGGTGTGATCAAATATTTTATAGCTTTTGACCTCAGTCGTGGCTGGTAGCTTTAGCATGAGTCACTCGAGATCTAGGTCTTTTCCCGAAAACATCTTCGTGGCTTCAGAAAGGCTTTCATAGTTTTTGTTCATTTTGTCCGGTAGACTTTCCTTAGCATAGAACAATGTCCAGTTATCCAGTGGATCGGCTTCAGGATTAGATATTGCCTCTGAATAACGAGCAGGTGGACGCGTAGGAATGTTGTTTAAGTTGGAACTTGTCATTGGCTAGTGAACCAACTTTTTTCCACAGCTATCGAATTTAACATGCTTGCCTTCTTAGTTCGGATCATCTGTATTCTTGGACACCCTGTTGAATAACAGGCATTTTGCTTGCATAATCACCGCTTTGAAAAATAAGCACTTCTCTACTCACACCTTGTTTTTCTAAGACTTTTAGAACTTTTTCGGAAGTATTGTACGGCCAATTTGATTCTTTTAATTGCTTATGCGGCAAACGGGTAGTAAACATCCTACTCAGCAGCTGAAGTCCATTTAGGCTCGATATTTTTGTGAAAAACGGCATTAATCCTTTTTCGATTCTTTGTCGAATAAATTCGTGCACCCCAACACTTTATTTTTACTCGATTTGACCTTCAACTCGACATATATAATGCCTTTCATTAATCTGTTTCTTTGCACTTGAGATCAATCATCCAACTCACATAATTTGTGAATTTTGAAACTGGCATGTTGTTCCCTTGGATGGTTGTCGTTCTCTTTACTACCCACAACTTTTAATCTACTAACCATCTAACCTGTTCTAATACGTGACCTTGACTTTAACGCCTGGCAAGTAACTGGTACTAGTTTCTAACGAATAAGGTTTTTGCCCAGTCTTCCCAATCAGTAAAACCCGCGCATTTACCGACTGAGATTAGAGTTTTGAAAGATGTCAGGTCAGTATTTTCAGGGTTCTTCATTTAACCGAATTTAAAATTGTGGTGTCATCCATAAAATCAGGGGATGCATTATACCACTGCATTTACCAACTAAGTTTAAGGCTTTGATAGATGTCATGTCATTTTTCATGTTCTTTATTTAAACGAATAGAAAATAGTGGTGCCGTCCTAAAATCGCTGCACCGATTATTAAAACTGCTACATTTACAGATCGAGATTACGGTACAAGTCATCTCAGTATTTTCATGTTCTTTATTTAACCGAATGAATTTTTTGGAACCGTCCATAAAGTCACGACAGAAGTCGATAAAATCGCTTCATTTACCAACCTAGATTGATGTTTCATTAAATCGGCTGTCCAAAGACATAACCGTGAATGTGGCTTTAAGACATTTTTCAGAAACGGTTTTGAAGTTTCAAAAAATAAGAAGCGCTCTATCTTTTTTTCTAAGTTGATTTATCGGAAAACAATTATACCATGTGGTTGGTAATTTTAAGCCTGATTTTTCTATTTTAATTTGAAAATTTACTCATACATTGAGCTACTGCGAAAAAAACAGGATCACATTTAAGGTTTTGCCCAGTGGTTTCAGAAAAAGATGACGAAAAACCATGAATGTAGCAGAGGAAACGTAATATTCCCGGTTTAGCCTTGAGAAGCCATGGCAACACCGTGAATGTTTTATTATTTCAGCAAGGAAGTTAAGAATTAATTGATTTGAAAAATGAAGATTATAATGTAAAATCAATTTCAAGTAAAATGGTTGAAAAAGTACAAAAATAGACTGGTACATCAATCTTTCATTAGTAGATCGTTGATTCGAGTTCATCGTCATAAATTTCTTCGTCTGCGAAATTCCGGACACCAACCGGCGTCCGGACAACACTTCTACCGGTATGCTTCGTGACTCTTTGATGACCGTGCAGACTTTCAAAATCATATATCTGCCTCACCGCAGAGATTTTCTTTTCAGTATTGCCGTGAAGACCTTTGGCAGCCATGTGAGCATGGCCTTTGGTAAGAAACTTGAGATGAATTTCCTTTAGATCTAGGTGGCTTTGATCATTCACAAGTAGGATCTGTAAAAATAGTCCAGTTCTTATTCTGAGCTGTGCAGTTGTCAGCCCAGAACTCAAACAGTTCAACATCCGGGAAGTTTTCAATGAGCTTTACGAATACACTTGCTACGTTGTCAGCGTCACGTTTTTAACATCTTCGTGCCAAACGACCAGTTTTGTATTCACAGGGCAAAATGTTTCGTTGAAGACAACGAGTCGACTTGTGAAAAAACACTCCTTTATCTGTTGCATCATGGGCAGGAGCGAAACCTTAACCATATCGACGCAAAAAATCTTTTCTTTGTCATTTTGTTCATACATTTTCCTTGCACTATAGAGAACTTTGGCCGCTTTTGATTTATGCCTTTCCCACATTAAGGTTTCAATTTTGGTAATGTCACTATTCAACGCTTTGTTGTCATGGTACAAGCACATGTCACACATATCGGATGTTGGCTTTTTCAAAGATATGTTGATTGACAAAAGTACCTTCCGATGTGCTTCAACTGAGGTTTGTACAAGTGGAAATTTTTTGCGGAAGTCTTTGTGCATAGTATTGATTGTAAGAAAGCGATCGAGATAAAGCCTATCCGGTGCATTGTATCTCCTGCAGTGACAAAGGGTTTGGTGTTTATATGATGTTTAATTTCTTCTTTTACGTTGATGTAGCGGTTCCCACCGCGTCGCTCAGTCAGAAAACTCTCTTCCTTTTCAGCTTTCTCTATAACCATATGCAGTTCGTGCACGACTGAGTTATTCTTGTACCCAAACATACCCAGGAACATTTTTCGGCGTACAATTCCTCTAGAAGAGTCAACTGTCAGGGACCAAAAAGAAAACTATTTTCCTTTTTTTCTTTTGACCTGTTACTTCAATGCGTCTGCCACTAGTTTTCCTTCTATTCAGTATTTCATAGGTGAATTCCAGAAGAAGAGACAGCTCTTTTATACTCTGTTCGTAAGGAAAGTTCCAATAATTTGCATTAATCTGAATCCCTTTCTCCTCCGAAAACTTGTCCCTACATTTCATGTAACAGTTTTCCTTGCACAGGTCAAGTACGGGATGCTTATCTTGAGTTTTCTGGATTCTTTCCTCGATGGTCCGGGCCCGCTTTACAGTTCGTAAATTAACTGAAACTACAACGCTAGTCTCAGCTTCTGCAATTAGTATTGAATGAGGCTCAACTTCGGAGGTGTGGAGGTCCAACATTGACGCATTGAGATGGACTGGTTCAGCATTTAAGTCAGAGTTTCTGTCGTGAAAGTGACCTCCAACTGAGTTGAAAGATGTTTCCAGTACCTGGGGAAAAATAGGGTCCGAATCCAGAATAAGAAAACTTGCATCATTAATGGGAAAAGTGTTCATCTCAACAGAGTATTCCAGACACAATTCCAGAGGCTCCAAATTCGTGAAGACGGGACTTTCGTCATATTCGTCGACCTCTAGTTCTGCTGATGGTTCTACAGCTGTTGTGAGTGCTGGTTCTACAGTTATTAGGAAAGTACCTTGGTGTAGAGCAGAGTCATGGCTTTCTTTAGATAAAAGTTGCGAATATTACAAAACAAACTCGTGAATGCGCGAATACGTCAGCCGAAATATCCTATCAGTATTTTCATCTTGTTTTTTAACTGAATGGGAAACTGTGTGCCATCCGTTAAATCACTGCATGAGTCGGTAAAACCACTATATTTACCGATCGAGACTGATATTTCGGCATGTCATGGCAGTATGTTCATGCTTTTTATTTAACGAAACGGAAAATTGTGGAAACAGTTTGTAAAACTGCTGCGTTTACCGACCAAGTTCGAGATTTCTGTAGATGACATGTCAGTATTTTCGTGGTCTTTATTTAACCAAACAGAAAATTGTGCCGGCGTCTGAAAAATTGTGGCGCGATCGGTTTTACCGACTCTTTTTTTGTTATCAAGGGACTAAAACATTGGGAGGGCGGCGTCCCCACTCCCCCTATACACTACGGCCCTGGATACTACTATTAATGCTACTACTACAAAAATTACTGATTCTATAGCGAGTACTACTGAGGATATTGAAATGTTCATACGAGGAAATGATGAGAGGTAAGTTGAACTAAATCAAAACATACTATGTGCATACATACTGCTATAACAGGCGTATCAGCAATACATTTGGAACGGCTTACCGTATCAAGATGAAAGTTCTGGGGTATCAAGGCGAGCATGTTCAACTGACCAAAAGGCAACATGTACCTGGTACTACTGCTATAAATGCTGCTACTACTACAGTGTCCACTACTACCATATAAAGCTATTTATGCTATAACTACTACCAATACTACTATGATACTAGTACTATTAAGGCTACGCGTATGCAGGTGAAAATTTGACTTAATATTTAGGGAGAATTTAAACTAAATCAAATGCACTAAGTGCATGCAGATTGTCTAAAGGTCGTATCTCAAGAATATATTTGGGTGTTAAGTCGGAACTATCAGAGAATGCTCAAAGGGGAAAATAATTTTCCACACATATCCGATCAAATTTTTGAGATGGTCATTTTGTTCAACGTAGTTAAACGGTCTAGTAACTACGTCCCTAGGGATATTAGGTATGTCGACCCCCTTCTCCCTACAGTTATGAAATTTGCCCATTATGCTTTAAAACTAAATGTTGCTTTAAAACTAAAGCAAAGGGCACAGTGTGTATGCTGGTTGATATTACTGAGATAACTCAGTAATATACCAAGAACAACTGAGGGTATAAACTTGAATCTTTCATGGCTATTACTATTAACACTTCTGCTCTTACAATTCAACTAATTCAAAAGAATATAAGTGTATCCTGGTGTTCAAAAAACATGGATGCAATTTTTTGGGAATGGTTTTAAGTTCTATTTCTCAGGGCAGCTTGAGGAGGTATAAAACTAAATTAAACAATGCTATTTGTGTCCAGATTTTCAAAAGGGTGTATGTTGTTGAGAATTATTGAAAAATGTTCTCCAACATACAAATAGCAAGCCAAACTAGGGATTTTTATAGAAGAATAAGCCGGATAGATATAAAATATTATATTCCTTTTCCATGAACAACAAAATGGCAATATAAAACGAACAGAAATTAATTTTAAAAACTGTTTCTACAAAATGAGCAGAAATAAAGTCAAGTAGTCTTCCAAGCGTAAAACTGCCACAAATCACCATCAATAAATAAGAGAAACTCAAAACGAACAGAAATTTCAATGAATAACCGAGTCAAATTCAAAATGAGCAGAAATTAACACAAGTAGGCGTAAAGCCCCCATGCCTTCTCTGAATGTGAATTAGAAGTTTAAATTATATATAATAATATTTCTTCCTAGAGTCTTAATAATTATGATTTTTGAAATTTTAAAGTTTTTTTTTCCTGTAAAGTGCAAATTACGTTTTGACCTTGAAAAGGCATGGGGGCTCTCAACCGTACTCATGTCGTCCTGCTCATTTATAAAATGAGCTCTTTACTTTTTTTGAAAAACTTATTATGTGGAATATTTTTTTAATTAGTTACAAAAAAGAGGAGACGCCTAGCAATGATTACTCGAAGAACACGTAAGATACCTAACTAACATTTGTAATGGTTTCCCATCTGGTAACTCGAAAAAAGAATGGTTCATTCATTTACTTGCCAAAAAGCCAGCCACACGAAATGCATAGAAATATAAAAAAAAATCTTACCGCAAACTTTTTATAAGGACCAGAAAAATTATATGCTTGCTCCATCCCACCCATCACAAAATCTGAAGTCTACTCAGCCCCCCCCCCAAAAAAAAATACAATCACCTAAAAATACTACGCAAAAAATGGAATGTGTGACCTTTTAATAAAACCTAATGACTGTATGAAATCTATATAATGAAATATACTCGCTTGCCTTTAGGCTCCAGGTACCCATAGTATAACATCCACTGGTTGTTTGCACAGCTAAAGATTAGTAAATTACCAAGAGTTAGAAACAAATACCTATGATCTTACGAACACTTACGGCAATTTGCCTTAAGATTATCAACAAACTGCCCTTTCAGTCAATAACCAAACATCCAAACTCTGATCTTTATCTCACTTCCAACATTAGTGTATACCGAAAAGGGTAGCCAGAAGGTATCCTTGTGTTTTTGAACCCTCCACCCCAGTTGAAAAAAAAATCTATTACATTGCTAAGGACCTCTTTGTATCCACTATGTTAAAAATTGCATATCCAGACTTGAATGTTTTGCGCCTCAGCCCGAGGGAAGAATTAAGCTGGATATTTATCTCAACACTAAAAAAAAGAAGTTTTTTTTTACTACTTTTACTATTATTTCATATATTTTAAAATTTCTAAGATGGGATTTTTTAAGAAAAGATAAAATTCTAAATTAGGTGAAATAAGGTATCAGGAATAGCTTTGTTTATTTATTGATTTTTTGGCTAATCAGTGTGTTCAGATCTTATCTTTTTTCAAAGAAAACAATATTAAGGTAGACCTGAGAACTCTGATATTACTTCTTAGGCTGTTTTTTTTTTTTTTTTTTTTTTTTTTTTTTTTTTTTTTTTTTTTTTTTTTTTTTTTTTTTTTGCAAACCTCTTTTTTTATTCTACCATGTCTAATGTTACATTTGAGTAGGGTTTTTCATATCATACCAGGCAAACCAGATGTTGAGCAATAGTCTGGATAAAGTACTTCCTCCAATCAAAATCAATTTAGACCTCTGGATGGCAGCATAATTAATGCAGATCTCCATTAATACCCTGGTTTTTCCAAAAAGAAGAGAAAAATCTGGGTCCGTCCAATCTTCAGTCAGAAGGAAAGAGAGGAGAAAGGCCAGATTAGAAAGGCTAACATTGCTACAGACCAAATGATAATCTGAATTTTTCTAGTGGAAAGATTAAATTAACTGTTCATTAAAAGAGAATAAACACATGAAAATAAGGTGACGTGCTGTTAGAGAAGGGCTACTCAAATACCAATTTTTCACTCAATTATAAACACTTCACAACGAAATTAATGAGTGCAAGTATATTGCTTTCTTTAACCCTGCTGTGTATCCAGCCTAAATCACAATAACAATATCATATCCAAACTTGTTTCTCCCAGCACTTAGGTAGTTTTGCACTATGTCAACTATAAGGCGCCGTAAAATATGTCAGTAGAATAATTAAAATACATAAAATAGTGCCAATTTTAGGGCGGTCCGTAAAATTCCGGTAAAATACACAACTTTGTCAAGTTTTTACTGTGATCAAGTTTGTCAACTACAACACTAGAACAAACCAATATTTCTCATTTCTTTACTTCTGCATTAGTTTCCCCAAGGATATATAATCAGTCAAAATGACAAAATCACCCCAAAATCTCCTAATGAGCAGATATCCCCCCTTATCCCTTGAATAGGAATCCTGGTGACAATCATAGTTTTAACGGATTTACTTCTCTGAGGACAGACCAAAAACTACATACAACTTGGTTCACAATGTTTCATTCCCAATGATAAGCAAACAAACTTTCAAAAAAGATGAGAAAACATTATAGAAGAATAAATGGATTTTTCTGGGGTGTTTACTCAAACATGGATATACATAGTGACTTATTTGGGGGCGGGGGGAGGGGGAGAGAGAAAGTCATAGCCAAAGGGAACGAACAAGTCAAAACAAAAAGCAAAAGAAAATCACTGAAAAAATGAACAAAAATGTTCCACAAATCAATTAATGAACTGAAAAAAAAAATAAAAAAAAAAATGAGTAGCAAAAATAAACGGAACGGTTTACAATAGGGTACAGCAAGACCAAAGACGTTGTTATTGTACACTATAAACTAGCAGGCTTTTTCTGAGAATGGATTGTTTTATGAGTGTTAAAATTTGATTTAAAAGAATGTTCTCTCTTGTATATATCACACTTAAACAGTTTCTCCCCAGTGTGAACTTTTTGGTGTTTAATCAAATGGATTGACTGAGAAAAAGTTGTCTCACATATATCACATTTAAAGAGTTTTTCACCCGTGTGTACTCTTTGGTGGTGAACCAAATTGCTTGACTATGAAAATGTTTTCTCACAGACATCACAATTAAACGGTTTCTCCCCAGTGTGCACTTTTTGGTGTTGCATCAAATTGCTTGACTGAGAAAACGTTTTCTCGCATATATCACACTTAAACGGTTTCTCCCCAGTATGTACTCTTTGGTGCGTAATCAAATTGCTTGACCGAGAAAAAGTTTTCTCACAGACATCACACTTAAACGGTTTCTCACCAGTATGTACTCTTTGGTGCGTAATCAAACTGCTTGACTGAGAAAAAGTTTTCTCATAGACATCACATTTAAAGGGTTTTTCACCCGTGTGCACTCTTATGTGATTAATCAAATTGATTGACTGAGAAAAAGTTTTCTCACATATATCACATTTAAATGGCTTTTCACCCGTGTGTATTCTTTGGTGGAGAATCAAATTGCTTGACCAAGAAAAAGTTTTCTCACAGACCTTACATTTAAACAGTTTCTCCCCAGTGTGCACTGTTTGATGCCATTTCAAATCGCCCACACGAGAAAAGCTCTTGTCACATACACCACATATATATTGCTTTATCCCTGTATTTGTTTCTTTACATCTTTTCAATATTCTGGATTTTTTACTACACAAGGAACTATTCAAATATATCTTATGATTATCCAAGTTTTTTGCTTCAGAATCCAATTCAAATGAATCAATAGTCTTCTCTGTCAGCATCTTTATATTCGCTATTGGTTTTGGGCCTACGAGTTTTGGCTGATCCACACCATCAGAACTGCACACAGTAGAATGAAATATCTCTATAGTAAAAAATTATTTTATTAAAATTAAATAAGGTGAAAACGATTCAATAATTATGTATCATAGTAATTACAAATGAAAGACGAACATTCTATAACTGTTACCTTTTTGGGATCTACACTGCCTACCACTTTCGAATGAAACAAATATAAAAGAACGAAACTTGAAAATACTTTCAATTCATAGAAGAATTAGAATTTTAATAATAATATAATTTTTTTTTATCAGCTTTAAAACTTGAAAGTCATACGGGATTAAAAAAAAAAAAATAGATAGTTTTAACGAATAATTTCCTTTTCTACCCCTCTCCCCTAGTGGAACTTATATTAAACTTGTATCATAATTTTGCTTTGAAAACTAATTTAACCGCAACGGTCTATAAACTAGTAAGGCCATTGTACCAATAAAATTCACACTTGCATAATATCTCGCATCCAGGGTTCACACGGCCGCGACTTCACGCGCGAATCAGCGACGTTTATCTTTTTTGAAGATTATTGTATTAAATTTCGTGATTAGTTTCAACAATATTGAAAAAAGATAAAATTAATTAATTAAAATTTATTTATTTAACTTTAAGAACTAATAGCAGATTCATGCTACAGAAGAACTTCTATAAAAATCGTTAAATAGCCGTTAAATAATAATCGGCTGTTAAATAATAGACGGGGAGGAAGACCATAAAAGGGACACAGAGGGCTGCTTTGACCCTGTCGGGTTACTTACAAGACAGGGGACATTGCAGTCAACACTATTCCCACATGAGGAGTGGCACCATTCAAGAAAATTATAGGATACTAGGATAATATATCTTAGTAAACGACAAAGCATTCGCACGAGATTCTGATTAATGGATAATTGCTATGGACTGTGTCTGTTTTAGTGGGCCAAAACCTCTTTTTCGGGCTGAAAACCTCTTCTCACTTAATTATCTACTATGGGTTGTATTCACAGCTAACCTTATTGATTACGTAATTGTAAACCAAAGACTTATCCTTATACGGTATACCAGACAGATACTGTTTTAATGACATTTAATTAAAAAAAGCTTTCCGAAAAATAAGTTTTTCAAATTAAGATCATTTTAAAATTAAGCTCATCAGATACAAATACCTTTTAAAATTGAAACTCAAAACTACCAGAAATTCCTATTTAAGAATAAATGAAACACAAAACGAACAGAAATTAAAAAAACAATCATAGCAAAAACATACAACAAGTAATAATATAAATGAATAAATAGATCTTAAAGCGAGTAATGCTTAGATTGAATATGCAAATCAAGCTTAAAACGAAAAAAAAATATTTTCCTATTGAAGTATAATGAAAATTAAGACGAACAGAGACTAAATAAACAATCAATGCAAACAAAGATACAATAGATATTAATGTAAATTAATATATAAATATTAAAACGAGTGACACTTAAATTGAATATGCAAATCAAGCATGAAAAGAACAAAAATCACTAAAAACTAGAGTTTGGGTATGACCTCCTTCTCTCACTGTAGAAGTCTAAAACCTACTGCGTCATTGGCGCTTTACTGAAAACCAATTTTATGACAAATATTTCTTTTGTGCTTGATATTGAAAATAAACATTAAAGTTATAGTAACATTTTCAACTGATGAGCTTTCAGCAATTAATATCATTATACATCAAATATTCAGTTTAATTTATTAGCTCTTTTTAAAGTTTTTAAAGACGAATATAGTTTCACTACAACCAAGTGTTTGGATACTGCCTCCTTTCCTAACTGTAAATAAAAACCAAAAGCCTACCGCGTCATTGCCGCTTAACTAAAAACGAATTATATTACAAATATTTTCTTTTCCAGTTCTTACAGCATTGAAAATAAAAATACAATTACAGTGAAAAAAATTCTTGAACTGATGGATCTTTCAAAAATTAATATCATTATACTCAATTCAACATCAAATATTCAATTTGATGTTGTTTATACTTTCCAAGACTTTTCAAGACGCATATAGTTTTCAGTATAGCGCCAATGACGCAGTGGGTTCTAGACTTTTACAGTGAGAGAAGGAGGTCATACCCAAACTCTTGTTTGTAGTGATTTTCGTTCGTTTCAAGCTTGATTTGCATATTCAATTTAAGTTTCACTCGTTTTATTTTATTTTTTTTATACAATTTAAGTTTCAAGGTTTATTTATTAATTTACATTAATATCTATTGTATGTTTGTTTGCATTGATTGTTTATTTAATTTTTGTTCGTTTTAAGTTTCATTTATACTTCAATAGGAAAATATTTTTTTTCATTTTAAGCTTGATTTTCATACTCAATCTAAGCATTACTCGCTTTAAGATCTGTTTATTCATTTATATTATTACTTGTTATACGTATTTGCTATGATTGTTTATTTAATTTCTGTTCGTTTTGGGTTTCGTTTAATCTTTAATAGTAATTTCTGGTTATTTTGAGTTCGAGTTTTAAAAGGTATTTGTATCTGCTGAGATTAAGTTTAAAATGGTCTTTACTTTTCTTTGAAAAACTTATTCTTTGGAAAGTTTTTTTTTAATTAATTTCTGTTCGTTTTTGATTGCAAAAAATTTCAAGTTTTTAAAAATTCCTTATTTCAAAATCAAACTTAAAAAAAAAAAAATATTCATCAAAGTATCGAAACTGGTATCAAAGTAACAATATCAAAGTGAAAAAATGGGTTTGTGTCAACCTAGGAGTTTTTATTATCTGATGTTTGAACTATTTTTAACAAAATTGCCATCTCAAATTTTATCGGAAGGGTTTGGAGAAAAAGGACGTGTGGGGACTAATTAAGCTTTGGTCTCTTTTGACTCTTTAAAAGTGAACTAGAAATTTCTATTTTCAATCAAATGAGCCCTCTCTGAAGTTTATACGACGACCCCTTCTATATGAAGTGCCTCTGGGAAAAAAATAAATGGAGTGTGGGGGGAGGCTAGCTGCCCTCCAATACCTTTTGACTCTTAAAAAGTAAATTACAACTTTCAGTTTCCAATCAAATGAGCCCTCTAGGAAGTTTACACGAACATCCCTTCCAAAACAACCCTATTTGCCCCAAGGGATAACTTACAACGTCTACCCCCGGCCCTGAGGGGCCGTGTCGACACCGGAGTTTTTTGTTATCAGAACTTTGACCTATTTTTAACAAAACGTCTATATCAAAATTTTCATTTGATGCATTTAGGGCGACGAGGGAGGGGGGCTCGTTGCTCTCCGATCTCTTTTGAGTCTTAAAAAGTGAACAAGAACTTTCAATTTCCAATCAAATAAGCCCCCTTGGAAGTTTATAAAAGTATCCATTCAATAAGAACTATATATGCCCCAAGAGCATTACTCATAACGCCTGCCTCCGGGCCCTGGCGGGTTCCGTCAACACAGGAATTTTTCTTATCTGACATTTGAACTATTTCTAAAGAAATATTATTTTATCGGATGGGCTTGGGGAAAAAAGGGTGTGTGGGGGGGGGGGGCTAGTTGCCCTCGGATATCTTTTGACTCTTAAAAAATGAACTAGAACTTTCAATTTAAAATCAAATGAGCCCCCTCTCAAGTTTAAACGAGCATCCCTTTCATAAGAACCATATACGCCCCCAGGACAACACTTACAACGCCTATCCCCTGGGCCCTGGGGGGAGTCTTTGTTATCTAATTTTGAACAATTTCCAAAAAACTGGCTATCTCAAAATTTGTAGCGGATGATTCCGATCAAATGAGCCCTCTCTGAAGTTTATACGAGCATCCCTTTCATACGATCCACATATGCCCCAGGGCATAACTTACAACGCCTGCCCCCTGGCCCTGGGGGTTGTGACTGACACCTGAGTTTTAGTTATCTGACTTTTGAGCAATTTTTAACTTAACGGCTATCTAAAAATTTTTATTGGATACATTTGGGGAAAAAGGGGCGAGGGGGAGGGAGGCTAGTTGCCCTCCAATCTCTTTTGACTCTAAAAAACTGAACTAGAACTTTCAATTTCCAATCAAATGAGCCATCTCTGAAGTTTTTACGAGCATCCCTTCAATAAGAACAATATACTCCCCCAGGTCATAACTTACAACACCTGCCCTCGGGCCTTGGGGGGCTGTATCGACCCCGAAGTTTTCTTTATATGGTCTTTGAGCTATTTTTAAAAAAAAAAGCTATCTCATAATTCTTATCGAATGGGTTTGAGGAAAAAATAGCGTGGAGGGGGGGGGGGGCTAGATACCCTCCAATCTCTTTGGACTCTTAAAAAGTGAACTAAAACCTTCGATTTCCAATCAAATAAGCCCTCTTTGAAATTAATACGAGCATACCTTCCATAAGACCCAAATATGCCCCCAGAGCATAACTTACAACGCCTGCCCCCAGGCCCCGGGGGGTTGTGTTGACACCGGAAGTTTTCTTATATGATCTTTGAACTATTTTTAACAAAATAGTCATCTTAAAATTTTTATTGGACGCATTTGGGAAAAATAGGTTTAGGGGGGGGGGGGGGGAAGCTGGCTACCCTCCAATTTCTTTTGACGCTTGAAAAGTCAACTAGAACTTTCAATTTCCAATCAAATGAGCCCTCTCTGAAGTTTATATGAGCATTCCTTCCATAAGAACCATATATGACCCCAGGGCGTAACTTATAACCCTTGCCCCTGAAGACTGTGGGGGGAGTGTCCAGCTCAATCATATAATTTCCAAAACTTTCAACTACGTTGAACAAAATGGCTATATCAAAATTTTGATTGAATGTTTTTGGGGAAACGGTGGGTTAGGAAGGGGTGTCAGTTGCCTTAGAATCAGTTTCGACAATCAAAAAAGGAACTAGCCATTTAAATTTCCAATCGAATGAGCCCTTTATGAAGTTTCTACGACAACACTGTCTATACAAAACCTTATATGCCCCCAGGGCATAACTTACAACCCTTGCCCAGAGGGCTGTAGAGGGGGGGGGGTTGTCATCGTCAAAGACCAAACTTCCAGAACTTAAAACTACGTTGAATAAAATGGATATATCAAAATTTTGATTGGATGTGTTTGGGGGAATGATGGGCGTGGGGGGGGGGGGCTAGTTGCCCTCCAATCACTTTTGACCCTTAAAAAGGGCACTAGAATTCTCAACTTCCATTCGAATGAGCCCCTTTGAAGTCTCTATGACGAACCCTTCCATATGAAGTGCCTCAGGGAAAAAAAATAATAATAAATAAATAAATAGATAATAATAATAAAACATTGGAGCCATATGGCCTTTACTATAGCCAACGCTATAGCATTGCCTCTGATAACACTTTTTTCGATGTACAAGAATAACATTAATTCGGTTAACGTAGGAAATACGGCTTTCCATATTTTCATATTAAGCATCAGCATAACTATGTCCTGGAAAGTTATACTTTCGTATTAAAGCTATTAAGTAGCAAGTCTCGTATTAAATCTCAAGTTAAGCAGAATTGTGTTCTATCTCCATTTACATGGATTATTTTGATGGACCTTGTATTAAGGAGCACAAGAAAGGCAATGGGAGAACACGGAATCCAAAAGGAAAGTAAAACTTCTCTGGACTTGGATTATGCCGATGATTTAAACATCCTACATGAAATTGTGAGCAAAATGAATAGGAAGAAACTGAAACTCTGAATAAGAACGAATGAGAAGATATTGCCTACGGATTGTTTTGGGTTCCCGACTGACTGATTATATTTCAAACGATAGGCTGTACGAAAAGTGGAGTTTAATACTGCTTTATAGGGCTATAATTGAGAGAAAGGTTGATATGGCTAGGGCACATTCTGCGGATGGAGGATGACTGATTGCCAAAGATTGTCCTTTTTGGCCAACCGTCTAGGGTTAAACGGAAATCAGGTCGTCCGCGGTTGGGGTGGGAGGACCTCACTAAGAAATATTCAAGGGAAATGGGAACGTCCTGGGAGGGCGCAAAGAGAGGGGGGCTGTGAATAAATTGGGATGGAGGAGGAGCGCGCGTTTCGGTGTTGGCCTCAAGCGTTTTGGTTCTTCGATTTGTCGTTAGTAGTACTAGTAGTAGTGTTTAACTCTGGAAAAGAATTGTCAGCAATTTTACTTGCATCTGATCTTTTGCAAAAATTGAGTGAGCACGAGAGGAGGTTGACAGTAGAAAGCATAATAACTGACACAATTTTTTGTTGCCACATTTTAGGCACTACGATAGAAAGATTCAAAAAAAAAAACTAATAAAAAAACGAAAAAATAGACTAGATTTTTTATAAAAAAATAGAAAAAATAGACTAGAAAAACAAAAAAATAGAAAGATTTATAAAAAAAAACACGAAGAAATAGACTAAGCATTGGATTTCAAACACTCCATTAGGCCTTGGATTTATGTTACCCTTCAAAGTTATAATGCTGTGAAAAGCCTACATATCTTACTTGCATCAAGTGAATAAGACACTTGTACGGCGGGATTCATTCTTTTCGAACCTGTGAATTCAACAGAAATATGAAATTACTCAGAATTTTCAACAGAGAATTATTTAAACTTGCTTGAAAATTGGAAATTTTACCTATATTTAATGTCTTCAATTTGTTTTTATTTAATGTTTAATTATATCTAATGTCTAATTAAATTATAATGTCTAATTATATTTAATGTCTTTGTTTTTCACTATGACAGATTCAAAGTAAATTTCAAAAATGTGCTCGGATGAATGGCTAAAACTGACTCAACTATGAAATGAAATCATGACTGTCGACATTAACGAACAAAACTTGCAGAGAGAACAAACTTTAATAACCTACGGGCTACAATCTAAATAACCAATGCATAAATGCAATTCTCCTGTATTTTAAGAAGGAGCAGAGGTAGGAGGAGAGGTGCAAATTATAATGACAAATTTTAATACAAATTTTCATTTACATCCGACATCATTTTTCATCGGCTTCGGTATCTTTTATTTTAGAATTCTCAAAAAAACGTTTAAACAATGAAATATTACTGTTTTCCTGAATGTAAATAAAAACTGTTGTTCAGAATCAGCTTCCATTAGGCCTAAGTTTAAGAATAAATGTCCACTTCGGCAACTAAATTCACATGTAGCAAAAGTCACGCTGCACTAGTTTAACTTTTCAGTTACTTGAAACGCTCTTTAGTTATTTTCAATGATAAGAGCCTCACGCGGAAAAAATTGTCACAATTTTTTTGTGCTTAACATTTGATTTATTTTGATGTGCTACCGTATCATTAGAAATGTAAACTTAGCCTGCCAAATACTTTTGGTAATACTATTTAAATGCTTTAAAAACATGAAAAATGTGATGTCACACTTAAAAAAAAAATATATAGTTCTCTTTTCTTTATTTAGATATTCCTTATGGTCCTTTGCTATCCCTTTGTCCAACAAATATAATAAAATTCGTCCTTTCTTGCATCTCTGCAAGTTTTGATAGGGTAATTTCTCTCCAGGAAGTTTTGACTAGAAAGTCATTAACTCATGATTTTAATTCTGTAGCTCTACCTCAAGTTCTTTTATATTTAGTACGGTTACCATATTTTACTTTTTCTAATTGTTCATAGTTTTTTCTTATTTTGGGAAATTTTTATGTCGACTTTCAAATTTTATTCTACGTCATCAGTGATAAAACAATATGGTATGAACAATCCCATTGTGATAATGAATAAGAAGCAACAAAAATCTAAGTTGCTAGGGCCATCGATTTGCTTTAGCCCGACTCTGGAATTTTTTAATTATTGAAACTAGAATTTTTTTTTTCTTTAGCTAGTTGGTATTATTTTTATAATTCCCAATAATTCTATTTTTTAGATTTGCTACTTGTTTATGTTAAAATTTATGATGTTATCAATAAAATGTAACTAAGAATTATTAGTATAATTTAGGTTTTTGTATATTGGCATGTATTTATATTGATTTGTTGTTTAGTATTTATATGATCAGTTTGTTCATTTTATATTTATTTATACCCTCCAGTTTTGGAGGTTAATAAAATGCTTGAATTTGAATTATGTTATGTTGTTTATATTGTTTGATATATTGTTGATGTTATGCTTGTAAACTTTACAAAAAACTTTATGTTTGACAAAATATTTCCTATTTCAAACTAAGTTCATAACACCACTAGTTTCAAATATACCTTCGTCATTGTTGTCCAGATTTTGGGAGTCCGATTCAGATGTTAAATTGGTTGTTCTGGATGCAAAAGCCACAGGTAGCTGTTGATGCTCAGATGATAGAGTAGAAATAGAACTTTCTATGGTCGTTTCAGCTTCAATTGATGAAGTATCATACGCTTGCACAACAAAAATAAAAAATAAACAAAGAGACAGAAAATAACAAAAGTAAGATTAAATATTCTCAATAATTTACCAATAAATAATAAAATCCTCACAAGATAAAAAAACAGACTACAAAAGTGAAAAATGATACTAAACATTAGACCTCAACAAATTTAAGCGTTATAATTTGATTGAACCATAATAACAGTGTGACAATTAATTAAAGGCAATTTGATTAATAGAAAACCAATTTCATTATTTAGCACTTAATTCACAAATTTGCATATCCAAATGATAGCTAATTAATTTTTGGAAATAGAAATAACTAGAGCTAACCTATTTATACTTACTGAGAACTAGCCTTTGAAGACTTGAAAGGTATAATAGCAAATTATCAGCGCTTCTACCTTTCACAAGCACCTTTTGAGTTAACAATTTAGTCAATGTTACTCTGCAGTTTCTGAGGTGCTCTTGAAAAACTTTACCGAGATGTTCTAAAACTATTAAAAACGCCCATATTAACAGTGGGGAAGGTACCCTTGCACTAAAATGTCACGCATTTATATCATAAAAGCATTGTGAGGTAACGATGTTTTTTTTCTATTTAAAAAAGATCCTTTGCCACTTGTCTCTTTGTGATTGTTTTTCTGTTTTAATAGCATGGGTCTACTTAGATACCAGAGTGGGGTAAAACACACGCTTCCAAAAACTTATTTTTGAGGAAAAGGGTGATGACTTGGTGAGCACAGGAATCTAAACAACGCCAAGCTATCAAAATCAGGATTTGTTCAGATTTTAACCATTTTCAAGTGTCTTCAAGTCCGTTTTGAAATAAACACAAAATTCTTTTCCCTGCACAGTTATTTTTCAAAAAGCATTTTCATACTATAGGCTACTATGCACCATGGTTCGCTCTGATTTGCTCTTTACTAGGCTGCAGCAATTATCCTATTCTTCTTGTTATACTGCTCAGGAAGGACTTTAAAGGGATACACTAAGTTTCAAACGGGAACGTAATATACTTTTTGTATGGATGGCTTTTGTATATTTTTTAAAAAATTCTTTTCGTTTATTTAGTTATAATTCTTGCTTTGCATCACTTACTAGATATTTTATAATCGAAATAAAAATAGCAGTGCCTTTCAATTTGACTATTGAAACTATATTGTGGCAATAGATTTTCCCAAGCAATCTCTTTCTATTTTTCACGGTGAAGGATAGTTTTGAATCTGGTCTGTTTTTGCTACTGCCTTGTTTAGTATTCTAGGCATTTAAACTTCATAATCTTGACTTTTCCATGTAATTAATCAAATTTGGCAATTTCCCTGTAAGTTTTTTGAAGGTAAGTTTTCAGTAAGTGTGCCGTTCCAATGTAAAGTAAGGTATGTTTTTAAGGTAAGATTGGCCTTCCAATGCCCAATGGTCAGTGGTGTGAAAAGCCGCCAGTGGAAAAGCCATCAGTGGTTACTGTCAGATGCAGACTCCTTTCTGAGTTTAATGAATGATAACCTTTCCATACCTTAAACCTGACTATTTTAGACAATAATTCGAATAACACTGCTTAACTTTATGCAGCTCCAGGTTTGTGACTCACAGCATGTGAGACCACAGTTTCAGAGGTGTATTCTCTGTCAGTGACCTTAGCTGCTACTGGTATCTTCTTCTCTCTTAAAATTTGGCATTGGAGGGACCAATATGGCATGTAGTAGATCAATACTTCAGTGGAGTGGGAAAATGGAAGATGATTACATTTAGTTGGATTGGGGGATGCGTGAAATGAGGAATTACCTTTTTCAAACAAATATTACAATGCTATTATTTTCAAATATACCTTCATCATTGCAATCCAGATCCTGGGAGTCCAACGCAGATGTTAAATTGGATATTCTGGATGCAATGCTCAAAGGCAGCTGTTGATGCTCACATGACAGAGAAGAATTAGAAGTTTCTCTGATCGTTTTGACATTGTCTAGTGAAGCATATGCAGCTTCTGTAACAAAAACAAATAAAGAGATGGAAAATTATCAAAGTATGATAAAATATTCTCAATTATTAATAACCCCCAAAGACATAAAAAACAGACAATAGATGTGAAAAATGACATATAATATGAAAACTGAACAAATTAAAGCATGATAATTAGATAAATAGGAACCCAATTTCACAAATTAGCATTTTATCCACATATTAAATTGGGGCTTTAGACAGAGTGTGGGACGTTGCTAAGCATGCAATATAAAGCTTTGAATATGTGTCTGTAAGTTTAAAATCCTTCCAGAGTATTTAGCTAACTAACACAAAAGCCTTAAGCTTTAGTAGCTAAGACTAACAATGGAAAAATACCCTTCATATATAATACACTTCAGATGTGACCTTCCACTTTCTTCTCCTGGTGCCAACACCTGCAGAGTGCCACCCTACGTGGTCTTTGCCACCTTGTAACGCCACTGCTCTTACTGCGTTGAAGCAGAGTGGCTTGTAAGTGTGATTCAAACATAACAATTCTATCTTTGCTTTTAAAGTAGAGGTCTATTTTAGGAGAATATTTGACACTGACTGAATTGTTTTGTTTTCCAACACTTAATTTCCTTTGATGAGTTTTCAAAAATTCAGAAGGCAAACTGAGTCTTACTGTAAACGTTTAGTGAATGCTATTTGAAAACTTTATATAATAATAATATATTTTCTGCTGGATTTACAACAATGGAGACAAAACAAATGGAGTGACTGTAATAAATCATCCAAAAGTACAAATTATTTACACTAAAATACTTACTACTACAGTACAAGATGACACTAATGTTTAATATTTTATTTTAGAAATAAACAAGTTCTTTGAACAAAATCAGCTAATTTTTTTTATAGAGAAATTTGCTAATTCCAAAATTTACAGGAATTGTTGTCCATAATCTATTGCATAGTTTCAAGTTCTTTTTCTTTTCTTGTTATGGCTTTAGCAGTTTCAAATCCTAAGATGATGAAGACTTAGCAAAGTCTAATTTGTTTCAGCTTTTCCCAATAAAATATTACCCAATATATTTGATTATACAAAACACAAATGCTTGACATGTACCTTCATTGTCAAAACATGTGGAGCCCAATTCCTGAGTGTCAGGTTCAAGTTTACATGGTCCTGAAAAGCTGCAAAAAGTACCCACAGGAACCTCTTCCCTTTTAGGAGACAGAAGATGGGTTGGAAAGTCAAAAACCTCTTCATGGTCACTTGGTAAAGCCTCTTCAACTTCTGAAAGAAAGCATAAATAAAAGAGACATCAAACACATTCAACAGAAAAGCTTACAAAACAAGCCCAACTGCTTCCCTGTTTTCAACACAATTGTCAAGAAAATGAATAATGACCCTTATAAGGACAGAAATCAGACTATCTTTGGCAAATAGCCAACACAAAATGTCTAGCTTTAGAGTTGATAAATATTCCTGAAAATTCTTCCACAGGTTATGCAGTTGATTGGCTAATCATCTAGTATAAAAAAAAGCCACCAAATGATTGGTGGCAATGTTGCTTTTCCTTTGAATGCTAATCCCAGTTTCTTTTAGCAGCAAACAACAAAATTGTTCAATTAATTCTATTTTTGCATCTTTCATTCATTTTGTTTCAGATTTTATACAAGTAAAATGATTTTGAATAACATATGCATATACACAAGAGAAAATAGATACCCCACTTCCTGTTAGACAGAAATATTAAAATACTTTAGCTGATAATTGATATTTTTTCCCTTCAAATTCTAATCAAATAACTGAAAGATTATCACCAATTATATGAATAATTTTTTCTACCCACAGAATACCCACATTTTTCTACCCACAGCTGCCTCACAGAATAGAAACTTTCAGTAGGAATGCTTTTTTCTTATTTCTTTCTAATTTTTCTTATTGTTTATGCCTGCAAAAAGATAATAGTAAGAGAAAATTTTTTGACTTGAAGACTTGTTGTCTCCCCAAACTGAAAAAATATAGCTAATAAACTAGACTTTTGTGTAGCAAAATAACCATTTCATTGCCTAGCTTTTATGCAGTTGCATGTTCTTTCATTTTTGTTATTTTCACTGAAGAGAACTTTAGAAGTAAGAAGAAAAAGAAGCAATTATTTACTCTAGAAAAGCAGCTTTTTTTCTTTTTTACACAAATTTTATTGGATAACTTACCATTTTTAACAACAGAATTCTCAAGAATGGCAATAGGCTCAGCCATGTTTGGAATTTGAGGGACATCCATAATATTATCTCTGAAATAAGTTAATGTCAGCTATAAAACATATAATACTGTAAACAACACTTGGAAATGGCACTCCAGTTTTAAATTATTTCCAAAAACCATCCAGATTGTTATGCATTCACTGTGATGTATTTTCAAACTGGTATTTTTCCCCACTTTTTCACAACTTTCTGAAAATGTTTTTTTTTTTTTTTTTTTTAATGTCTTTTTTGGTGCCTTGAATTTTGTTGGAGTAATGCATACATGATAAAACTGCAGAATACAGGCTTTTATTACCTTGAAAAAGCAAAACTTTCTCAATCATATTCAAAGCCCAAACTAGGACCAAGGAAGATGCATGACAGTTTAGCTGGAAACCTTGTCTTAAGTCAAGTGTTTTGAAAATTATTTTGATGAAAGGCTTGTTGATGGTTTTAATGATTAAGAAAAATAAAAAAATTCAATAAAGCTTAGAAAATAATTTATTGCTTACTTCAAATCATAGAACCAAGATGATAAAAATTAATATTCTGTAGATGATCTAAAGATGTAGCATAAGAATGTCCCTGAGTGTAGAAAATTTATTTCTCCTTTTGGCTAATATGTTGTCACTTTATTTACTAATGTCAAAATAGGACTAATTCTAGTAATTATCCAAGGCCTTTGCTATTTTGATCATACAAATTATGTATTTTCCAAAGTCCATAATTAGCTGTTCCTACCTGATTTAGTGACAATTTATCTAAAAGTAGATGCAAATAGAATTTAAATATTCACCTGATAAAAACCCTCAAAAACAAATGATTAGCCCCCCCCCTGCCTCTGATTAGCTTCTGTTAATAATTGACCCCTACCCCAAAAAACTTGTCTTGTGTCTGGAGGTTAGTAAGCAACCCCTGTGGTACATCAAATTATGATTGGATTTTAAGTTACATGGCAGATTCTTAGTTATACCACATAATAAGGGAGAGGGGAACAGGAGCAAAGGGGCCTTTATCAATAATAGGTAGGCTAAATATTTTTTAGTGTTTGTTACCACCCTACAGTTTCAGCTATTCTTAAGGAAGCCTCTTAGTACCAGAAGAGAGCACCATTTGGTTCCTTACTATGACAGGTAAAGTCCTAGTTTAGCTACTTTTTGCTATATGGGAAAGGGGTTAGGTTAGGAAAATGAAATTTTCAGTAATGAATCCAGGGTCAAAAACATACTCCAGGTAGGTATTGCCAAGCATTCATGTTAACCCTATTCTGATTTATAAGGCTTAGAAATTTGTTTACTTGACAGGTCTAGACCTATTTAAATTGTGACAAAACAAAATTTTACCTTAATTTTCAGTTATAAGTTTCTTTTTTCCTGGTTTTAGTTCTGAAAATGCAATTCTTGTTAGCCTATTTGAGTAAAGTTTTACACTAGGCTATATAGATGTTGATTTTTTTTTTTCAAAATGTGTGTGCATCTTTGAAACCTTATAAATTGGGATTGAGCAGAGTGGCATAATTTTGTCAAAATCCTGGAGGGAGGGGGGGGGGGGGCAAAGTTGGGGCCAATTCTCCCAAATCAAGTGAAAATGACAGTAAAAACTGAAAAATAAGCCATTTGGTACCATAAAGGTGCAATTTATTACTGTTAAAGTACTATAAAGGTAAATATGTAGGCTACTAAAAAAAAACTGATCTGTTTCTGTTGATGCTTGAATTATACATTGTTATCTTAGTTTTGACAAAATTTTGGAAGAAACTAAATTTCAGCTGGGGTCTGGGTGGGGGGGGGGGGGCAAACTGAGGTCTGGGAGGGGCAGTTTGCCCCCTCTCCCTGTCCCATAGCAAGTTAACCCCTTATTGAGCAAAGTTGTGAAGCTAAAAACAGTTTTGTTGTATCTTATTTAAGTAGAAGATCTATTTTACAAGGTTTCAATTTCATAACATCATGATTTTTAAAGATCATCAAAAGTTAGTGCACTCTAGAGGGAGATAATTACTTCAAAATACATTCCTGGGACATACTTTAGTCTATACATTATTATTGATCTATACTTTTACTGCTTGATATTTATTCAATAAATCCCAAAATTAGATATTAGCCTATATTTTCTTTTCAATTGCTTGTCAAAACAGAGACCACATTTTTTATTTATACTGACAAATTATTAGTGCAAGTTTCACCAAGAGGTTGGGGCTCTTGTTACTACCCTCACATTGCATCATTTTGTAGTAAAATAGGGGTGGTCCAAAAACCTGTCTTTATTTTTCCAGAATGCCAAAGAAAAGTTCCTCTTTCCCTAAAAGAGGTCTCTTACCCTACAAGTTTAACTATGTTCATGGGACAATAAATTTGAATCTAGCTGCAGACAAGTAGCCAGAATCAATTTCCAACAGTAGGCCTATTCTAGTTTTGCTTCCTGAGGTCACTTCTTGTCTTCTTACTAATAGGCTATAAATCTAACATTATTTCTACTAGACTAGTTCAAACTATTAAAATCAAGTAAATAAAACTGGTAAATATTTACCAAAACATATTATTGAGTTACAACTGAAGTGAATATACCACTGAATGCCTTTTTTTATGCTCTTTACAAATATAATTCTCATTTTGGTCAATATCTACCAAATCATATTATTGAGTTAGGACTAAAGTGAATACACCATTTGATGCCTTTTTGTATGCTGATTACAAATATAATAAGCATTTCTATCAGAAATGAATTTCAGCCCTCCCCCCCCCTATATATGCCAATTCAGGGTTAGGTTAGGTATAGCCTATATAGGGGGGGGGGGCTGAAATTCCTTTCCGATAGAAATGCTTATTAAATTTGTAATCAGCATAAAAAAGGCATTGAATGGTGTATTCACTTTATTCCTAACTCAATAATATGATTTGGTAGATATTGGGTCAATATATACCAAATCATATTATTGAGTTACAACTGAAGTGAATATACCACTGAATGCCTTTTTTCATGCTCTTTACAAATATAATTCTCATTTTGGTCAATATCTACCAAATCATATTATTGAGTTAGGACTAAAGTGAATACACCATTTGATGCCTTTTTGTATGCTGATTACAAATATAATAAGCATTTCTATCGGAAATGAATTTCAGCCCTCCCCCCCCCTATATATGCCAATTCAGGGTTAGGTTAGGTATAGCCTATATAGGGGGGGGGGGCTGAAATTCATTTCTGATAAAATGCTTATTAGGCCTATATTCGTAATCAGCATAAAAAAAAGTCATCAAATGGTGTATTCACTTTATTTGAAACTCAATAATATGATTTGGTATATAATGACCCTCATTTTTGTCGGAAATGAATTTTAGCCCCCACCCTATACATCAATTCAGGGTATATATTTGCACATTAGGGTGGTGGGGGTAATTTTACTTCTGATGTAAATGAGAGGTAAGTTTAAACTTTCCCTCCACCCCCCTAATGTGCAAATATATACCCTGAATTGGTATATATAGGGGTGGGGGCTATAATTCATTTCCGACAAAAATGATTAGCCTAGGCTATTATATTTGTAAAGAGCATAAAAAAAGGCATTGAGTGGTATATTCACTTTAGTTGTAACTCAATAATGTGATTTGGTAAATATTTACCAACAAACCCATACTTGGTTTTTCAAATCAAAACACAAAACATATTCAAATGTTAGAAATTACTAAAAATATGTCCAAGATAGTTAATTATCAAGATAGTTAAATATCATTTCTTCTATTTTATTAGAATCTACATTTTGACATTCCTTGAAATCCCTAAAAAAAAGTACTGGCTCGTTTACACATTGCGGATCTCCGTCCGTTTCTGTTCGAACTATGGCTAAAATAACGCTGCGTTTTAAGGCAATGATTTCAAATTATTGCAACAGCAGGACCTATTTTCTTACCCTCTTCAGAAAGCTGTTGAGCAATAGAGAGCCAAATGACACTGTTTTTCTTAGTTTTCTTATAGCCTGGGTGCGCAGGATCATAGAAGCTGGGGTAGCCTTGAACCAAAATTAGAAGATCGTGTAGTATTTGATAGTCCATACTCATGATTTTATTCATTTAAAAATCTTGCCAAGATTCCGTCCTGATTTGACCAAAACGTTGTGGAAAGCTAAAGATTTTTTCTAGCACGGAAACGGACGGAATTTCCGCACGGATTGCTAAATCCACATGAATTTCCGCAATGTGTGAACAAACCATGAACTATGGCTAAAAAAACGCTGCGTTTAAAGGCAAAAATTTCAAATTATTACAACAACGTGACCTAGAGTCAAAGCGGTGAAAGGATTTATTGGTAGCCATATGGTGGATATTCCCTGTAGCTATCATCAAAACATCAAGAACGGTATTACGTTCTTACCCTCTTCTGAAAGCTGTTGAGCAATAGAGAGCCAAATGACAACATTTTTCTTAGTTTTCTTATAGCGTGGGTGCGCAGGATCATACAAGCTGGGCTAGCCTTGAACAAAAGTTATAAGATCGTGTAGTTTTTGATGATCCATACTCATGGTTTTATTCATTTAAAAACCTTGTCAATATTCCGTCTTGATTTAACCAAAACTTTGCGGAAAGCTAGAGATTTTTTCTAGCATGAAAATGAACGGAATTTCCGCATGGAGTGTAAATCCGCATGAATTTCCGCAATGTGTAAACGAACCATTATTGCTCTGATAGAAAATACATTACAGTTTTCTATATCATATGCAGCGCACTGCACTGACCAAGGCAATTCGTATAGAAAGACTTGTCATTCAGGATTCAGGAACGGGATGATTCCCCTTTCGCTGTACAGCCCAGGGGACGTCAGTGGCTGTCTAATCTTCACTTCTTATTCTTCAAGCGCGTATAAAGTCTCTTTTTTATGAACTGCTTTCAAATGTCCATAATTCTTCCACTTTTCTTCAAAAACTCTATAACAAGACGTTCAATCACCAATTTTCTTCTTCACTTTCTAATCCACCCAGTAATATATTTAGGTTTGGCTGCCTTCTCTTAAGTCTAAAAAATTCCACTATTTCTCGTCTTTCTTCTTCACTCTCACGGCACTCTATTAACAAGTTTTAAATGGTCTCTAAGCTCCCATATTTGGGACAATTGTCACTTTCCCCCAAAATCTTGCTTTGTAATATCCAACTCCTGCATGGTTTGATCGAAGGCGGAATATTTTCTTTGCTTCAAATCTATTTAATTCTTTATACAATTAATTCTTTAATTCTTATTCCGTACTTAGCAAATGGCTTAGTATGATGATACTCTTTAGACTTAGAGATGCCCTAGATAAAGTTTTAAGAGAAGAACAGTGTGTGGTTTCAGGAAAGCAAGAAGAAGTTTCGACCAAAGTTTCGCTCTCGGATTAATAACTGAGATGCGCCTGAATCATCAAAAACCTTTAATCTTCAGTTGTATAGATTATGAGCAAACCTTCGATTCTGTTCATAGAAGAGCTTTGGCGAAGGTCTTATCCTTGTATGATATAACAAACAAATACATTAAAGTGATAAATAGTATGTATAAGAATAACACTTCTGCGGTTAAGGTAGGAAATAAGGTAAGGTTAAGGTAGGAAATCAGATGGTTTCGTATTAAATCAGTAGTTAGACAGGGTTGTGTTATATCCCCCTTTATATGGACAATTGTGATGTACTTTTTCTTAAGGAGCACAGGAAAGGCAACAGGAAGACTCTACTGGACTTAGATCATGCTGATTATAACGCCGAAGCATCCTAGACGAAGGTGTAAGCAAAATAAATGAAGTCTTAGAGATTTAGAGAGTTCAGGGCACAGTATATATAATTAGCAGTAAGTTTACCGCAGATAATTTCTGGCTCTTCATTCTCGGTGCGAAAAAAAGATCCTCCCACTTCTTCATGCATTAGCGGGTTAGTGTGTATGCGTCAATCAATGAGAAATGGTTCGAAACTGTATTATTCGTAATTGCGAAAGCAGAAAAAACTTGGTGAGTCGGCCAAGTGGTTTGCAACTGTCCCATCTCACAGGTATGACTTAATTTATATACAAATTATGACTTAATCTATTATTTATATACAGTGGACTTAACTGATTAGCCTATGTAGGATTTCTAAAAAAGGGAGCAGGGGTTTGATGAAATTTGTGAAAATAAGGACATTTTATCTTCTAATAACTGGTGGAATAGATGTGATGGTTTCAGGGGCGGATCCAGGAGTTTTAGAGGGAGGGGGGGTGCAAAATAGGTTGATCCGATAAACTTACGTTAGGAGCAAGTTTAATTAATGCAAACTTGCGTTAATTAGGTAAATTACAATACTTTAAACTAGGGGGCGCCCCCTCACCCCCCCCCCTCTGGATCCGTCACTGGATAGTTTATCATTTTTTTTTCACGTAGTGATATTTATTTTCTCAGATTTTAGTTCCTGTGTGACTTGAAAAAGGCTAATTACCTGTTTTGGCAGAGAGTCGAGATAAGAGCTAGTTTCGTTTTCAATCAATGTTTTCGTATGAAATGGGCAGACCTTCTCTGAACTTTAAAGAATAAACACCTCTGTTTGAAAATCTTTGCACTTTGTGAATTTAGATAGCGATAAGGGTTCCTGATTGAGACCAATTTTAGGACTTGGGTTCTTATTATTTGTTGCTGCGATAAAAGTTGTCACAATAGCCCTATCCAAGAAAATACCAAACGTCTGTTAAGAAGTGTTTTTCGTAAAGTTCTTAGTGAGTTTTCAGAAAATTGAAGGACATCACACATTTTAGTGGCAGATCCAAAATTTTACGGGGCTTTACGCTAGAAAAGCTCCTATTATAAAATATTCTTCCAGTTTGTTTACCAGAAAATAAATAATAGGCATTTCTTACTGACGAGTTTGTATAACATTAGACCTTTTATTTCACAATTTCCAAAATCATCGATATTAATAACCAATATCAATATCAAGATTCCAGATAGATTTTTTCAAGATTCAACAACTTTAATAAAAATGATTCATGCCGGCTTTACGACCGGTTACAAATAAAGCACATATATGCTTGAAAAACGCAACCAGTACACATTTACTAAATTATAAAACTAACCAAATCATCACTGAAATAAACACAAATAAAGAACAATAAAAAAAGAGATAATAATAATAATTACTGACTAATAAATTATGAAAAAAAAATAATAATAAAAAGAAAAATAAATAAATAATAAAATAATAATATAAAAAACGAATATATTAATAACAGAACAAAAAAAATTACTTAATTTGTCCTCTCTCGTCTTCCAGCCCTACACTCACCAACTGCCCGCAAGGAGATGCTTCTTTAACCGGTTTTTAAATTGCGGGACACTTTCCGCTTCCCGAATTGAGTCTGGAAAAGTATTCCAGACCACCGGACCCGAGTGCCTTGCCACATGGCTAGAAAGAACCGTACTTCTTGCCTCACTTACTAGGTCTCCAGCATTTCTCGTAGCATATCCATGATAAAATGAGTTAAAACGAAAAAAATTGCTAAAAACATCAGGCGCTAAACCATTCAAACTTTGAAACACAAAAATACCAATCTGAAAATCTCTAATGTGACCTACATTCAAAATCCTAAGTTTCCTAAAAATCGACTCTGTACTTAAAACTCCTGTTTCATACTTACCAATTAATCTCACTGCTTTATTTTGCTGAATCTGCACTCGTTCAAAATTGCACGTAAAATTACTAGCCCAAATCATACATCCATAATTTATATACGGCGCAATCAAAGAATGGTATAAAAGAACTAAAATATGAAAAGGTAAAAAATGTTGAAAACGTCTTAAAATCCCAAGGCCACGGGCTACCTTACATGCAACCATCACTGTGTCTTCTCCAGCTGAGGTTCTGATCGAGAATGAATCCTAGGTAACGCACTTCCTAAACCCGCTTTAGTACATCACCATTTATTGCTATTTCACTGGGAAGATTTGGGGATACACCTGTCCGACTAAACAGAATGTAGTTACTCTTTGCCGCGTTAATGCTAAGTAAGCTAATACCTACAAAGTCACTCAATCCTTGCAGAGCTCTCTTTGCTTTCTGGACCAACTCTTCAAGAGTCTTCGCTGCCACAACAAGTGCTGTACGTCGGCGAAAGATATCATAGACGTGCCAGGAGTATATAACCGCATACTGTCAACATACACTAAATACATCAGGGGTGCTAAGACGGAACCCTGGGGAACTCCACAAGACACAGGGAAAAACTTAGAAAACTTCTCCCCTAGATTTACCCTAACTGACCTATCATTTAAATACGAACTAAACCAATCCAAACATCTCCCTTTTACACCCAAATCCCTTAATCTATCCAATAAAATACTAAAATCAACGGTATCAAACGCTTTTTTAAAACTATAAAAATACTAATACAATATTCACCCTTTTCCAAAGCTAAATTAATATTTTCTAAAAGATGTTGTACAGCATGCGAAGCGGAATGGCCCTTCCGGAATCCAAACTGCCCATCATACAATGCATAAAGGCTCGTGAGGCGATCATAAAGTCTTCCATAGATGACTTTTTATACACTTTCGAAAACACTGATTTTTGATTTTTGATTGATTTTTGCGTTCTTGCAACTTCATCCTCGCTAGCAACAATTCTCTCCAACAGCTGAGATGACGAGCTAGCTGGCTCGCTGATTTCAAGCGCAGCGTCCGATTTGCTTTGTTTGTAGATTTCGGGAGAATTTTTAGCTTCTTCAAACGCAAGCTTTGCTCCTTTTCCCGTTTTTTTGCGACGCTTCCTTTATATTATCTTCATACGATACTAAACTTTTTCAGTGAGCCTAATTTTCTTGTGATCTCCGTAGCAGATAACAATGAAGTTTTCTCGACCTTTGCTATCTTTAACGATCTGCAGGACTCTGACTGGCCATAACTGGAATCCTTGGAAATGAGCTAGGGCTAAATCGAACTTTTTAAAGGGCATCTTGAAGACACAAACGAGAAAAAATCCAAAATCATTTATCTTTTACTGAGCAGGCCCACGGATGGCATTGGCGATCACCGTTGTGGCTGGTGGCCCGATGGACCGTGGAGACCTGCAAACATTTATTCCATCGTACTCTGGCATGCACAGCAACAGTTATAATATTATCCAATTATCCAAAGGAAATTGTTCACTGCTCTATACAGTATTGTACACAATCATACTTGTTGCGCAATGAAATAAATATCCAAACAATAATCCTCTTTGAAAACTGGCTAAACAATATAAATTGGTTTAGATCTTAATAGGTCAAAGACTAAACAATAACCAATAACCACAATAACCAATATCAATATGTTGAAAGTGGAAGTGATTATGTTGATTATAAAAAGTGGAAGTGATTATATTATATTATAGTGATTATATTCAATTTAGCTGCAAGTCTACATTCATGCCCACCACGTAATTTCCGTTTGAGAAAAAATTGATAAAACTTTTAAAACTGAAATATCAATGCGAAGCGCCAAATGTCATAATCAAACGTCATCGCGTTATGGTATTGTTCAAATAGAACTTATTTTTAACTTATATATACAGTGGTTCAGGGTGTGAAAGTAGGTTTGAAAATTAATGCTAAGGGGACTAAGACGCTAAGTATAGGAATAATTGAAGACGAAAGAGTGATGTTTAGTAAGGAGAAGATGAATCAAGTGGACAGTCTCAATTACTTAAGTTGTATAATTAGTAAAGACGGTGGATGCAGTGAAGATGTTAATAGTAGAATAGCCAAGGTCCAGGATGTTTTTTCTCATTTAAAAAAGGTTGGAAGATTAGGAAAATAAGTCTGCGAACCATGATTAGAACATTGGAAGCTACATTAAGGACAGTAGTGAAGTATGGTTCTGAAGCATGGGTGCTCCGAAAGACGGATCAAGATTTTCTAGATGTTTTTCAGAAAAATTACCTTGAAGCTAGAATAACTCGATCCTTCATTGAAAATAAAAAAAAAGTTTGTTTAACTGAAAGTAAGGATCAACATTAAAACTTAAAACGAACAGAAATTATTCCGTATTTGAAAGGGGCTGTCCCCTCCTCAACGCCTCGTTCTTTAAGCTAAATTTTTTTATTGTTTAAAAAAATAAAGTTGTGTGACAGAGTTAAACTTTAGCGTAAATAGCGAGGCGTTGAAGAGGAGACAGCCCCATTCATATACAGAATAATTTCTGTTCGTTTTAAGTTTTAATGTCATTCCTTACTTTCAGTTAAAAAAATTATTTTTTTTTATTTAATTTCTAAAGGTTTTTGAATTAATGTAGCTTTGATTTTGGCTCACCGTACATAAATAATTGAAACGAAATTTGCATATTAATTTTACTTTTTTTGGCTACATGGCTTTCTCGAAATTTTGTTCTGAAGTAACTTACGAATTACTTACGTAACGAACTTCTATATTCGTATGCTTTTGTTACGTATATTAGGTAGTTTGCTCCTTAGTCAATACCTCGCTCTTTACGCTAAATTTCGAATTTTATTCGAATCACAAGCCCCTGAATCACAAAGGCTGGTTAATTAGAATAGATAGCTCTTTTGAAAGTACAAAACAAACTTTAGCGTAAAGGGCGAGGTATTGACTAGGGGGCGAACCCCCTCATAAACGTAATAATTTCTATTCGTTTAAGTTTTAATGTTGCTCCTTACTTTCAGTTGAAAAAACTTGTTTCTTTAATTTAATTTCTGATCGTTTTTTAAATAATGCTGGGAAATCCGGCACCCCCTTCATAGAAATGTCCCTTCCCAAAAGGAAACATCCTCCATGGAAAGATATTACACCGTAACCCTCTCCTCCGACCCCCCCCCCCCACCAGAAAATATCCCTCCTGAAACGTCTGTGTACTTCCGATTAACCATTACTATATGTAAACAATGGACAAAGTTCATAGCTTTCATCCCGTCCCCCGGGAAACCGTGGGGGATTAAGTCATCCTAAAAGACATATTTATTAGATTGTCGACTATGCTTAACCAAATGGATCTCTCAAAATTTTGATTGGGTAACTTCGGGAAAAAAATGAACGTGGGAGGGGCCAAGTTGGCCTCCGATTTTTTTTTGGTCACTTAAAAAGGGCACTAGAACTTTTAATTTCGGTTCGGGCGAGCCCACTCACGATATTCTAGGACTAATGAATTGATACCATCACCCCTGGGAAAAAAAACAAATAAACACGCATCCGTGATCAATCTTCTGGTAAAAAATACAAAATTCCATGTTATTGCAGATAGGAGCTTCAAACTTCTAGAGTAGGGTTCTCTGATACGCTGAATCTGATGGTGTGATTTTTATTAAGCTTCTATGACTTTTAGGGGTTGTTTAAAAATGATTGGAGTCTGACCAGACCCCTCCCACGTTCTCTTTAACTGCCCTCTCCCGAAGAGTTCCGATTAAAATTTTGAGATAGCTATTTTTTTGAAAATAGTCTAAGTCAAATATCCCTTTGAAGGCGACATGGTCCCTCAAATTATCCTGGGCACGGGCTGTAAGTTATGCAAGTTACGTATTCTTTACAAAAAGGGCACGTTATTGGGAAGGAAGGGCATGATCGATCCTTGGTATCCAAACAGGGAATTCAGGACTAGCTTTCGGGAAATGCTGAGTTGCCTTCCAATCACTTTCGATTATTAGAAAGGGCACTAGCCATGTCAATTTCCAATCGAATGAGCCCTTTTGAAGTTTCTACAACAACGCTTTCTATGAAAACCTTATATGCCCCCAGGGCATAACTTTTTACCCTTGCATCGAGGGATGTGTGTGTGTGGGGGGGGGGGAGGGGTTCATCCTCAAAGACCTAATTTTCTGAAATTTCAACTACGTTGAACAACATGGTTATCTCAAAATTTTGATTGGATGTGTCTGGTGAAATGGTGGGCTTGAGAAGGGCGTTAGTTGCCCTCCAATCACTTTCGACCATTAAATAGGGCACTAGCACTTTCAATTTCCAATCGAATGAGACCTTTTTGAAGTTTCTACGAAAAAGCTTTCTATAAAACCTTATATGCCCCCAGGGTATAACTTACAACCCTTGCGCTGAGACCTGTGGGGGGAAGTTTCATCCTCAAAGACATAATTTCTGGACTTTTCAACTACGTTGAACAAATGGCTATCTCAAAATTTTTATTGGATGTTTTTGGGGAAATGGTTCATATAAAAATCTTATATACCCCCAGGGCATAGCTTAAAACCCTTACCCTGAGGGCTGTGGGAGAGTGTCCTCATCAAAAATATAATTCCTATCTGGAAATCAACTATGCTGAACAAAATGGCTATCTCAAAATTTGATTGGATGTGTTTGGGGAAATGGTGTGCGTGGAAGGGGTGTTAGTTGCCTTCCAATCACTTTCGACTGTCGAAATAGGGCAATATCCACTCTAATTTACAATCAAATGAGCCCTTTTCAAAGTTTTTACGACAACTCCTTCGATTCGAAGTGCCCTGGTCTAAAACCAAAAAAAAAAAAAATACATTGTACCAACATCGCTCTGAAAAAAATTCAAATGGATGTACTGAAAAAATGTGCATTTTCAGTCTAATATACATATGCTAATATTTATTCCTTAAAATCTTAATTAATTTTTGTTTTCTTAAAGTTTTAAGTGAAAACATTTAAAAGATTTTTTTTTCAGTAAAGTAGACATTATATTCTGGCTTTTAGAAACCATAGGGTTTAGAACCCTACTCAGATTGTTTTCTGCTCGTTTTGAGTTTGACTTATTTTAATTTCTTTTTGTTTTGTGTTTCATTTATTTATTGATACTGATTTGTGGCAGTTGTATGCTTGGTCGATTATTTGATTCTATTTTTGTTCATGTTTGTTTAATGGAGTTCTTTACTTTTTTTGGAAAACTTATTTTGTGCAAAAAGTTTCTTGATTAATTTTTATTCGTTTTATATTGACATAGTCTTTTTCAGGGAGAAAGACTGAGCCTCTTCTGAAGATAAACAACCATCCCTTCCATCCAAACTTTTAATATTCCCTGGGCATAAGTTGCTTTCCATTCTCTTTCGACTATTAAAAAAGGCACTAGCCCTTTGAATTTCCAATTGAATGAGCCCTTTTGAAGTTTCTACGAAAACATTTTCTATAAAAACCTTATATGCCCCCAGGGTATAACTTAAAACCCTTGCCTTGAGGGCTCTGAGGGGTTGTCATCCCAAAATACTTTCCCAATACATCCCAAGAAATACATCCCAAGAACTTTCAACTACGTTGAAAAAAAGGGCTATCTCAAAATTTTGATTGTATTTCTTTGGGGAAATGGTTGGCGTGAGGGGGAGGTTAGTTACCCTCCAATTACTTTCGACTATTAAAAAGGTCACTAGTCATTTCAATTTCCAATTGAATAAGCCCTTTTTGTAGTTTCTACGACAATACTTTCTATAAAAACCTAATATGCCCCCAGGGCACAACTTACAAACCTTGCCCTTAGGGCTGTGAGGGGGGGGGGTTGTCATCCTTAAAAACCCAATTTCCAAAACTTCCAAAACCAAATTACTACCTAAAATTTTTGATTGTATGTGTTTGGGGCAAAGGTGGGCGTCATAGGGGGTTAGTTGCCCTCTAATCACATTCGACTATTAAAAAGGGCATTAGCCATTTCAATTTCCAATCGAATAAGCCCTTTTGGAAGTTTCTACGACAACACTTTCTATAAAAACCTTATATGCCTCCAGGCTATAACTTATAACCCTTGCCCTAAGGGTTCTGAAGGAGTTATCATCCTCAAAGACCTAATTTCTAGAGCTTTCAACTACATTGAATAAAAAGGCTACCTCAAAATTTCGATTGGATTTGTATGGATAAGTGGTGGGCGTGGAAGAGGTGTTAGTTGCCTTCCAATTACTTTCGACTATTAAAAAGGGCACTAGCCATTTCAATTTCCAATCGAATGAACCTCTTTTGAAGTTTCTACGACAACTCTTTTTATGAAAACCTTATATGCCCCCCAGGGCAAAACTTATAACCCTTGCCACGAGGGATGGGGGGGTTGTCATCCTCAAAGACCTAATTTCCGGACTTTTCAACTACGTTGAACAAAATGACTATCTCAAAATTTTTATTGGATGTTTTTGGGGAAATGGTTCCTATAAAAATCTTATATACCCCCAGGGCATAGCTTACAACCCTTGCCTTTAGGGCTATGGGGGAGTGTCCTCCTCAAAACATAATTTATATCTGGAAATCAACTACGTTGAACAAAATGGCTATCTCAAAATTTAGATTGGATGTGTTTTGGGAAATGTGTGTGGAAGGGGTGTTAGTTGCCTTCCAATCACTTCCGACTTTTATAAAGGGCAATAGCCACTCCAATTTACAATTGAATGAGCCCTTTTTTAAGTTTCTATGACAACTCCTTCGATACGAAGTGCCCTGGTCTAATACCCAAAAAAAAATACATTGTGCCAACATCGTTCTGAAAAAATTCAAATGAATGTACTGAAAAAAAAATGTGCATTGTCCGCTTAATATACATACACTGATATTTATTCCTTAAAATCTTAATTAATTTTTATTTTCTTAAAGCTATAAGTGAAAACATTTAAAAGAATTTTTTTCAGTAAAGTAAAAATTATATTCTGGCTATTAGAAAGCATTGGGTTTAGAACCATACCAAATTAATTTTTGCTCGTTTTGAGTTTGACTTATTCTAATTTCTGTTTGTTTTGGGTTTCATTTATTCATTGATACTGATTTTTGGTAGTTGTATGCTTGGTAGACTACTTGATTCTATTTTTGTTCATTTTTGGTTTAATGAAATTTTTTACTTTTTTTGAAAAACTATTTTGTGCAAAAAGTTTTTTGATTAATTTCTCTTCGTTTTATATTGACATAGTCTTTTTCAGGGAGAAAGACCGAACCTCTTCTGAAGTTAAACAATCATCCCTTCCATAAGAACCTTTAATACCCCCTATGCATAGCTCACAAGCCTTGTCCCTAATCTCTGGGGTTTGTTTCAATCCCAAAAGCCATGTTATATGATATTTAGACTATTTTGAATAGAATGGCTTTCTCAAAATTTCTATTAGACGCATTTTGAGACAATATGACGTGTGTGCAGGGGTGAGAGGGTAGCTGCCATCTGATCACTTTGACTCTTAAAAAGAGTACAACAGCGTATGATTACCAATCCAATGAGCCCCCTTTGAAGTTTATATGATCACACTTTCTATAAAAACCCTATATGTCCCCAGGGCACAATTTGCAACCCTTGCCCTGAGGGCTGGGGGGATTTGTTATCCTCAAAGACATAACTTCCAGACCTTTGTGATAAGCTTAACAAAATGGATATATCAAAATATAGCCATTTTGACTATCGGAAAATATTTGATTGGAAGTGTTTGTGGAAATGAGAGGCGTGGAGGGAGACATTTCCCTCTGATCCCTTTTGACTATAACCACATATTTCTTTGTTCTTTACTTTTATTTTTGACTCGTTGTAATTGTCGTTCACGCAAGTATTCTAACTGTATACTTCTTTGTTCATTATTTTCATTTGTCACTACTTCAGACATTTTACAATTTCATTTACCTTAGCTGCTTGGATTGGTTTTGTCAAATGTCATGGTCCAGGTTATTCATTTGGCCTCTAAGTAGGTTGGATACATCCACCCTGGAAAAAATTCAAATTCTACTTGAAATTAGATAATTTAGGAGACTACACTGCCTTTCCACGACGACAAATAAAAGTTCAAATAGGGATAAAACCCTTTTAATAGACTGTGATTTTCGCAAGCAGTGAAAAAAATTTCAAAATAAATACTTGATGTTTCGGTCACATATGCAGTGACCGTCATCAGTAGTAAAAGTGATGATGCAGTTTCCAAGACAAGTCTGGAAAGTATGTCTTTGAGGATAACAAATACCCCCAGCTCTCAAGGGCAAGGGTTGTAAGTTGTGCCCTGGGGACATATAGGGTTTTTATAGAAAGTGTGATCATATAAACTTCAAAGGGGGCTCATTGGATTGGTAATCATACGCTGTTGTACTCTTTTTAAGAGTCAAAGTGATCAGATGGCAGCTACCCTCTCACCCCTGCACACACGTCATATTGTCTCAAAATGCGTCTAATAGAAATTTTGAGAAAGCCATTCTATTCAAAATAGTCTAAATATCATATAACATGGCTTTTGGGATTGATTAGGGGCAAGGGTTGTAAGCTATGCCCAGGGGGCATTAAACATTCTTACGGAAGGGATGGTTGTTTAACTTTAGAAGAGGTTCAGTCTTTCTCCCTGAAAAAGACTATGTCAATATAAAACGAACAGAAATTAACCAAAAACACTTTTTGCACAAAATAAGTTTTCTAAAAAAAGTAAAGAAGTCCATTAAACCAAAAATGAACAAAAATAGAATAAAATAATCTACCAAGCATACATCTACCACAAATTAGCATCAATAAATAAATGAAACCCAAAACAAACATCAATTAAAACAAGTCAAACTCAAAACGAGCAGAAATTAATCTGAGTATGGTTCTAAGCCCAATGCTTTCTTTAAGCTAGAATATAATTTGTACTTTACTGAAAAAAATCTTTTAAATATTTTCACTTATAACTTTTTAATTAATTAAGAATTTAAGGAATAAATATCAGCATATGTATATTAAACTGACAATGCACATTTTTTTTCATAAGATTTTCAAACTTATGCCCTGGGGCATATATGGTTCTTATGATAGGGATGCTCGTATAAGCTTCAGAGAGGGCTCAACTGAGTGAAAATTGAAAGTTCGAGCTCACTTTTTAATAGTCAAAAGAGATCCGAGGGCAACTAGTCCCCCCCCTCCCACACCTTCTTTTTCCAAACCCATCTGGTGAAAATTTTGAGAGAGACATTTTATTAAAAATAGTTCAAAGGTTGGATAAAAAACTCCGGTGTCAATACAAACCCTCAGGGCCCGGGGAAAGGCGTTCTGATTTATGCCCTAAAGGCATGCATTGTTCTTATGAAAGGGATGCTCGTATAAACTTCATAGATGGCTCGTTTTATTGGAAATTGAAAGTTCTTGTTCACTTTTTAAGAGTCGAAAGAGATCGTAGGGCAACTAGCCCTTCCCCCTTCCACACCCTAAATGCATCAGATAATTTTTTTAGATAGGCATTTTGTTAAAAATAGTTCAAAGCTCAGATAACAAAAACTGCGGTGTCGACACAGCTTCCAGGGCCCGGGAGAGAGGGCTAAACTTCAGAGAGGGCTCATTTGACTGGAAATTGTAAGTTCGAGCTCACTTTTTAATATTCAAAAGAGATCCGAGGGAAACTAGCCCCCCACCCACGCCATCTTTTTCCAAGCCCATCTGATGAAAATTTTGAGATAGACATTTTGTTAAAAATACTTCAAAGTTCAGATAACAAAAACTCCGGTGTCGACACAGTCCCCCAGGGCCCGGGGGTAGGCGTTGTAAGTTTTGCCCTGGGGGTATATATGGTGTTATGGAAGGGATGCTCGTATAAACTTTATAGAGAGCTCATTCGATTGAAAATTGAATTTTGTAATTCACTTTTTAAGAGTCAAAAGTGATCGGAAGGTAGCTAGCCTCCCCCCACACTCCATTTATTTTTTCCCAAAGGCACTTCATATAGAAGGGCACTTCGTATAAACTTCAGAGGGGGCTCAATCATCGGGAGTTCTAGTGCCCTTTTTAATAGTCCAACGTAATTGGAGGGCAACTAGCCCCCAAGCCCTTTTCCCCCAAATACATCTGATAAAAAATTGTAGGTAGCCATTTCGATAAAAATACTTCAAAGATCATATAACAAAAACTCCTTTACGTATGGCCATTTCGTTAAAAATAGTTCAAAGGTTAGATAAGAAAAACTCCTGTGTCGACGTAGCCTCCCCAAGGGCAAGGGACAGGCGTTGTAAGTATTGCTCTAGGGGCATATATGTTCTTATGGAAGGTATGCTCGTATGAACTTCAAAGAAGGCTCATTTGGTTGGAAATTGAAAGTTCTAGCTCACTTTTAAAGAGTCAAAAGATATCGGAGGGCAACTAGCCCCCCCCCCATGCTCTTTTTTCCTCAAACCTGTCCGATAAGAACTTTGAGATAACTATTTTTTTATAAAATAGTTCAAAGGTCATATAATGAAAATTCCGGTGTCGACACAACCCAATAGGGCCCGGAGACAGGCGTTGCAAGTAATGCTCTGGGGGCATATATAGTTCTTATGGAAGGGATTCTCGTATAAACTTCGGATAGGGCTCATATGACTGGAAATTGAAAGTTCTCGCTCACTTTTTAAGAGTTAAAAGAGATCGGAGAAAACTAGCCCCCACCCTCTCCACGTCCTATTTTCCTCAAACCCATTCGATAAGAACTTTGAGAGAGCCATTTTTCTCAAAACGGTTCAAAGATCATATAACGAAAACTCCGGGATGAACACAATCCTTCAGGGCCCGGGGTAAGCGTTGTAAGTAATGCCTGCGGGGCATATACAGCTGTTGTGGAAGGGAAGCTCGTACAAACTTCAGAGACGGCTCATTTTATTGGAAATAAAATGTTTCAATTTTTAAGAGTCAAAAGAGATCGGAGGGTAAAAAAAAACTCCGTTGTCAACAAAACCCCCTATGGTCCGGGGGGCAAGTATTGTAAGCCATGTCCTGAGGCCGATATGGTTCTTATGAAAGGGATGCTCGTAAAAACTACCGAGAGATCTCATTTGAATGGAAATTAAAAGTTCTAGGTCATTTTCTCAGAGTAAAAAAAGATCGGAGGGCAACTAGTCCCTCCCGCCCTACACGCTTTTGGGTTTTCAAGATGGATAAACCCATCCGTTAAAAATTTGAGGAGACCATTTTGTTAAAAATAGTTCAAATATAAGATATTAAAACTACGGGGTCGACACAAATCCCCAGGGCCCAGGAATGGGCGTTGTAAGTTATACTCTGGGGGTATTTATGGCTCTTAAAGAAAGGGTGCTCGTATAAACTTCAGAGAGGGCTCATTTGATTGAAAATAAAAAGTTCTAGTTCCCTTTTAAAGCTTCAAAAGGGACAGAAGGGCACTTAGCCCCCCACTCAGGCTCTTTTTTACTTTGATGCCCACGCCCTTTTTTCCCCAGACCCATCCGATAAAATTTTGAGATAGCCATTGTGTTAAAAATAGTTCAAACACCAGATAATAAAAACTCCGAGGTTGACACAAACCCATTTTTCACTTTAATATTGTTACTTTGATATCAGTTTTAATACCTTGATGAACATTTGTTTTTTTTTAAAGTTTGATTTTGAAATAAGGAATTTTTAAAAACTAGAAACTTTTTGTAATCAAAAATATTCGTCTTAACTGAACACTCTGATTTCTAAACTCTACGGATCCTACATCACCAACAGATTTGCCGAAAGTAAGGACCTCGCTCTTCGAAGCATTAGAATTGAGACTAGTTTTGGCATACTCCCTACTAAGGACAGAAAAATTCTGCTCATCAGACGATACAGTTCTACTTAAAAAAGGATGTCGTCAGCGTAATTGAGTATGGAAAGGTCCAAACCTTTAAAAACATAACTAATTCTAGCCTTTTTCTTGGGTGCAACCACACTATTATTATACAACGGTGGCAAAGTTACACCACCCTGGCGGATTCCTTTCCAAACGCAAATTACGGCTTTACACTTTACATAACCATGACGAGTAGATACTTTCACGACAACATATAATCTCGCATACAGATTTTTAAATACCCACAGAACTGAACGATTTAGACTTCGCTTCTGCGAACTATACAGCAAATGAGAATGCACACTAGAATCAAAAGCACGAGAGACATCTTGAGTCGCAAGGACGAAAAACTCAAAACGGACAGAAATTAAATAAGCAATCATAGCAAAAAACATACAACAAGTAATAACATAAATGAATAAATAGATCTTAAAGCGAGTAATTCTTTAACTGAATATGAAAATCAAGCTTAAACCGAAAAAAAATATTTTACTATTGAAGTATAAATGAAACTTAAGACAAACAGATATTAAATAAACAATCAATGCAAACTAACATGCAATAGATATTAATATAAATGAATAAATAAATCTTAATACGAGTGAAACTTAAAATTGAATATTCAAATCAAGCTTGAAACGAACAAAAATCACTACAAACAAGAGTTTGGGTATCGCCTCCTTCTCTCACTGTAAAAGTTTAAAACCTGCTGTGTCATTGGCGTTTTACTGACAACTACATACGTCTTGAACACTCTTGGAAAGTATAAACAACATCAAATTGATTATTTGTGGTATAGTGATATTAATTGTTGAAAGATCCATCAGTTCAAAAATTTATTTTACTGTAATTTTATTTTTATTTTCACTGCTGTAAGACTGTAAGAACTGGAAAAGAAAATAATTGTAATATAATTCGTTTTCGGTTAAGCGCCAATGACGCAGTAGGCTTTCGGTTTTTATTTACATTTAAGGAAGAGGGCAGTATCCGAATTCTTATTTGTAGTAAAACTATATTCGTCTTAACTGAACACTCTGATTTCCTAACTCTACGGATCCAACATCACTAACAGATTTGCCGAAAGTAAGGACCTCGCTCTTCGAAGCATTAGAATTGTGCTTACTCCCTACTAATCACAGAAAAATTCTCCTCAACAGACAATACAGTTCTACTTAAATTCAGGATGTCGACAGCACAATTGAGTATGAAAAAGTCCAAACCTTTAAAAACAAAACTAATTCTAGCCTTTTTCTGGGGTGCAACTACACTATTATTATGCAACGGTGGCGAAGTTACACCACCCTGGCGGATTCCTTTCCAAACTCAAATTGCGGCTTACACATTACGTAACCATGACGAGTAGATACTTTCACGACAACACATAATCTCGCATACAGATTTTTTAATACCCGCAGAACTGAACAATTGAGACTTCGCTGCTGCGGGGTCGGTCGAAAACAGGATCAGCCGCTTTGTGGCATGTTTGAAACAGGTTTGATGTGGCCTGACCGCTTCAAAACAAAAATGAATTCTTGTCGAAAAGGGGCATGTTTAAGAGCTGACGTCACAATACTTGTTTTGTTTCTTAAACTACTACGAAGGTGATGACATGCCAATTCTAAAACAAAAAGGACTCTATCGAAATGTGGCATGTTTAGGCACTATGTCAAAAAACTGGTTTTTGTTCTATAAACTAATACGAAACCAATGGCAAAAGTTCATTTGCATTGAATAATTATGGGTCTGCTGGAATTCAGTGGTAGAGTAAGTACTTTGAAATAAAGATGGCAGTGAGAGATAAACCCCTTTTTAAAAAAGGGATGTCTTTTCAACTTAGGATTTATAAATACCTACTTCTAAGGTGTAGAATGTACTAGAATAAAAGTAGACATTTTATTTGCAAATATATTTGTTTCCAGTAATTAAAAATTATATTTTTTGGAAGGAGATTGTATAAAACATTTAGTTAAAATTTTTTGATGGTTTTCGTTCAAATAAGAAATTTTGTTTATCACTGGTTTCATATCAAGTGGGACTCTTGTTAAAACGGATTTAAATGGCCATATTCATTGGAAAGGGGTGATTCTAACCCTCTAAATAGCTCCCTCTGGAGCTATTGTTTTATCCTTACATCCTTTCACTCTATACCTTCAACTCTGCTTCTACTTAGCCTTTTGTGTCATTCCTATCTAGTATTCATTGATATAGAAAAAAATTACAAGAAACGTTGAATCGATAAATACTTTATTTTAAATAAGAGATTATTTTATAAAATACATGGTTGTTTCTTCTTCCACTGTCAAATCCATAGACACTTTGAGTGTCTGTTTTGTCGTTGTCGGGTAAACTTCGAAAGGTTAAATTTTCGTTGTTTTTTTTCTTCTTTCTTTTTTGTTTTGCACTGAGGACGACTTGAGGGAGGTCCTTGTAGAAATATTTGCTTGTTTCTTCGTCATCATGGTTTGCCACTGGCTGACAAAATCCTTGTTTTCTCACCTGTTTTGATTTTATTTTTCATTTTATTATTTTCTTTCCTCTCTGAGTTTCATATGTCAAATTTAGCCAGTGTGGTCTTAGAAAGTATTTAAATATCAAGTATTTCGTGTTAGTGATCTGTAAGGAAAGAGCGACTCGGTCCAACAACAATCAAAATAAAAAATAAAATTTATTCCTCAAAATCTACGGGCCTGATGAAATTCACCTGATTTTTGACAAAGGAGGAAACAGCATCGAAACATAAAGCACGTTAATATTCAGCATATTAGAGAGCCTAAGTGTAGAAGTTTTTAACTCCTATTTTCTATCTAAAATCTTGAATTTTGTACTTTTTACTAGAAGATATATGTTTCGTTCCCCATGCCCAATTGTAGCAAACCAAACCTAGAAGATTAGAAGAGGGCTTGTTTGATCGTGAATCACAAATATTAGTGACCTTTGAAAATAACCAAAGATTGGAGGGTAGCTAGCAATTGTTCCACGCCTCTTTTTACCCATATAATAACAGATCAAAATTTGGCATTATTAATTTGATTTAAACAGTAGAAAGGTCCAATAATTTATCTTTGGGGAGGAAATGATCCCTTATAGTCCCAGAAGAAGGAACTACAAGTTACGCAGTTTGCCCACCGTTCACATATAGTATTTCGTATTGCAGAATATGAAAAAAATTATAACGGGAAGCGGTATTTTTTTGTGGGAAGGGGGTCCTTGAGCGGTATGAAGACCTTCCGGGGGAATAATTTTCCATGGTAAGATTCAGGGTAATTTCTGTGGCAAATTTTACACAGAAAGCGGGAAAGGATTTCTTGTCAAAATTTGAAAAACAATAAGAAAATCCATTTATAAAACCAAGTTTTAAGCTTAAGAGAAACAAGAGCCATTTTAAATATGAGTGGAGCGGCTCCTTTATCAACCCTTGCTCTTTAAGCTAGTTAGTTTTCGTTATCGTTCTATGACTCGTTCCTTTAGGAATGAGTCATAGAACACAAGGGCTGTTGAATTTGAAGTATTTTTAAATAACTTGCTTTTTAGAGTAAAGAGCGAGGATTGAGGATGAGGCTGTAGCGGAATAAATTCTGTTCATTTTAAGTTTAAACCTTGCTCTTTACTTTCAGTTGAAAAAAGTTGTCTTTTCATTTGTTTATTCAATAAAATCAACCGGTTACTGACGCCAAATTATAACGTGAAGTGGTGTGGAGTCCAAAATTTGAAGGTATAGTACCTGAGCCGTCAATGGGGTCACATGATTAAATTTCCTATTTGAGAAGTTTCAGATGAATAGTAATCGTAGGCGGGGGGGGGGTGACTAAGCTTATTATAAGGCTCGATGAATCTTACTTTCTGTCCTTGTGTTTTTAAAGGCTGCAGTGTGGCAGGAATTGTGAAAAACGTTATACTTGAAGGCTAAAACGGATAATTAAAAAAAGTTCAATTTTTGTTATAACCTTAAGTAAGTCTTTGTTCTCAAATTATTAGTAAATATTGGTATATTGAGGGAGGAGAAATATCTGTTATTTTAGGACAACCCTGAATAAAGTATTAATAACGATATTAAATTATATAATAGAGGAAAACTGAGTTTTTTAAGTGGAAGTAATGAGCTTCTTTAAAACCAAAATATTTGTCATCGTAAGTTTGAATAAAGTAAAAAAAAACTAAATATAATATAAGGTAAAAGTCTGAATACAATACAACGAAGTGGATTTTTGAATGAAATAAAGGACGGTTATCAAAACATAAATCAGCCGGGATTGTCCTGCAAATGAGAAGAGTTATAGTTACAAACCTCTAAGCTTTTTATGCTAGTTTGTTTTTTCCATTTAGACTTTTTGTTATTCGTATCGGTTTTAAACAATAAAATTCGTGGTTTGTTTTGGAGGAGAATCAATTATCAGAACATTTGTAATCGTAATTATTCTCAAATTCTCAACGTTAAAAGTATAATCTTCTCAACACATTTTTGGCATTTAATATCTTAGATGGTTTTCAATTGTTGAAGTTCTTGTACTGGCTTAGTTAAAGAAGTTTTGCTCTGTTATTCTGAGAGTTAATAAAATAGAAAAATCATTTATAAAAATAAAAACGAGTCATTTATAAATTTTAATTGTGATGCTAAAACCTCACTTATCCTTTGCCACAGCTGTTTTAAAGCTATCTTTAGCAATTTGGTATTTTATAAGATAAAAACAGTAGGTTCGAATCATTATACTGTTTTAGCTGATTTATAGCTAATTGTCGCTGTTATCAACTAGTTTCTAAATTTAATTTCATCCAAAGAGCATGTCCTTGCTTGTTCATTTTCTTCATAAATAATTTATTTATTTAACACAAAAATATAGAAAAATTGTACGGAGAATATTTGTAAGTCGGAAAATATCGATTGGAGTAGTAATATTACGAAAAAATTTGTGTCTGCTTTGTCTATTTAGTCACAACTATGTATTTTTAATTTCAAGGAATAATATTAAGAGAAATTAAGAACGTGACAAAAAAAAATATTCTGTTTTTTTTGGAACACCTATTTTCGAACATTTAATTAGGCATCCAACGTCATTACCTTATAAAAAGGCTATTTCTATTGAATGTAACAAATTTTTTGTCAGATGTAAATTTTATTAAATACTGGGGATATACAAAAATATATTTTCTTTTTAATTCCCACAATGTGACAAGAATTAAAACGTAAAAATATGGACTAAATTGCTTTGTTTCAACCTATGATTCCTAATCTGAATGTGTTCCAATAAAGTATATATATTTGAAAAATAACCCTTATAGATGGCATCTTTTACAAAGCATGAAACCAACCTATTTCATTGAACGAATATACTTTTGTTAAGATGAAAAATATATTTATTTTGAACCTATAATTACCTAATTTGATTGTCCGTTTTGAAAGTTCATCTTTAACCTAATAAGTCAAAACTAAAATAGAGATTTACACATAATAAAAATGGCCAAAAAAACGCCACAGCTTCTTTAAAGTCCTTTGCTAAGCAAAGGACATTATTAAAAAAAATGTGCAACTTATAAAATTTCAGATAATAAAATTTCACTACAATCCTTCAAAACCTTCAGCCATTATTATGCATTATTTCGTTCTTCATTCATTCTTTCCAGTAATCTTCTAGGATCTTTCTGAATCCCTATGTCCTGAAAATATTGTTATTAATTAATTAATCGCTTCAATAGTATAAGAAACTAAATATAGTATAAGGTAAAAGTCTGAATGCAATATAACGAAGTGGATTTTTGAATGAAATAAACAACGGTCATCAAAACATAAATGAACAGGGATTGTCCTGCAAATGAAAAGGGTCATGGTTACAAACCTCTAACCTCTTTATCGTAGTTTGTTTTTTCCAATAGGACTTTTTGTTATTCGTATGTTTTGAACAATAAAATTTGTGGTTCATTTTGAAGGAGAATTAATTACCAGAACATTTGTAATCATAATTATTCTCAAATTTTCTATTGCTCTTTAGCCCAAGCAACGAATCTATAACTATCTCAAACAAATTAACTACTGATGTTTTCATATACTTTTACTTAGGCAAAGACGGATTTTTAATGGAAACCAAAACCCTCTCTCCCCAAAATATACATTTTATTTTGCAGAATGTTTCTGAAGTAACCCATAGACAACAAACACTAAATAGTGAAGTGGCGATCTAAAAGTGTTCTGTTTATTGTTTTATTTTCTACTAAGATGTATTTTGGCATAAGGGCGTATAGACAGAAATTCTCATAATCCAGATTATCATTTTATTTCTTTTTAACGTAAAATAAAACTAATTTGAAATTTAAGAAAGTATAATCTAGGAGAAGCAGCAAGAACTGTCGCATTCTGAGATGATATAATGTCATAAAAAATTAAATACTCTAACGAATGAGCAAAATAAAACATTTTTTTCTTATCGCTATTTATTTTTATCTTTCTATCGAAGTTCCTAAATCAAAAATGTTTTAATACTGCGTCATATGTTTCCATAATATTATACGGATTTCATTGAGAGGGATAACGCAAAAGTACACTGAGGTCTTGTGCCATTGACAGGGAAAGTTAGAGTAACTCAATAACCGTTTTGTAGCCGCTTCTCTCTGTTGTAAAATTGTGTTTAATCTCATTGCCTCTGTTTCACATTTTCATGCCAAAAAAATGTATTCCTTAATGTTTAACATTATAAGAGTGTGGATGACTATGTCTGAACCAAAGGGCTATATCTGATCTAATCTTAAAGTACGAAGGACATCAAACTTAAAGTTTTTTTCCTCCCCGGTTCCATCTTAGGTCTAATCAGTGGTTTCCTTGGGCGGTTCCTTGGGTCTTAGGCAGCTTCCTTGGATGTATTATAATTGTTTCTACGGTTTGCTTTGGGTTGTTATAACATTATCAAGGTTAGAATCCCTGCTTAAAGCTTCACCAAACAAAGTATTTTTAAGTAAATTAAGTCTTTTTCAAATGAAAGCATTATTAGGACAATTTTTCAAGGGGAATCATCCACAAGAAATTTTGAGGGGGGGGGGGAGGATTTTCAGAGAGGATATAAGTGTCCGGAGGGAATTTTACGGGGGGGTGGTGGTAGTTTACATGAGACAACTTTTCAAGAACAAGTTTCCCGTGAATGAAGTGAATTTTTCATGGAGAGAAAACCAGATTTAATGGCATTATTTGAAAAATGATCAGAAACTTAATAAAAAAAAGTAAGGAGCAGCCCTAAACTGAAAACAACGGGAAATTATTTCATATATAAGTGAGTTTGACTATTTATCCCAACTTTTTAAGAGCGACTCCTGAAACCCAAAGGGTAATGTAAAATAAGATAAAGGATGCGGCACTAGAACCTTAAGGTCCATTCCGGCGGTGCTGATCTCCGTCTCAAGGCCTTTCAGCCAGAAAGTGCAAGGGGGGATTAAGGCCAGCCACCCTGTGCTTTCGCACACCTTTCCTGTTTACCTTCCCCAGATTTCTCCAGGTACCCATTTGGAGCTTGGTGAACTCTGACTGAGCTTACTGAATCACGCGCCACACTAAACCCCGTCCCAAACCAAATAATTGGATACACTAGGATTCGAACCCTCACCCTCTTGGACAAAGGATCCTAAATCTAGCGCACCAATCCACTCGGCTAGGAACCCAAAGGGTATGTAATTAGGATAAAAAGCTCTTTTAAAAGGACCAAAAACAACTATCATAAATGGCCTGGTATCGAGGAGCAAGATAAAGAGCAAAGTTTCACCCCCCTTATTCATGGAATAATTCCTGTTCTGTTTTAGTTTTAATCCTGGTCCTAATTTTCAATTGAAAAAACTTTTCTTTTTAATTTAATTTACACAAAAAAGAATGGACAGTTCATAGAATAAAAATAAGCACAAACTTGAAATTGAATCTTTGAATATGGCCATGTATTGTACTTGTTTGACAACCGACTTTTAGAACTAGGGAAATTATGTGAACAATTTAGAGAGCATTAGCTTGAATAAGTAAGTATCCTTACAGCTAGTATTGAATCTGAATGAGTTCTTGACCTATTGGATATATTCGGCAAAGAAAAACTCGTATTTATAAGAGCCACAAAGTTAACATTAACTTTGTTTTGGGGACGGGGCGACTTCAAAATTATAATTGCTGCAAATGTTAACCAGAATTGAATATACCTTGCAATAAATTTAGGCTGTATTGTTTGACGTCAATAAGACACTTACTGTTGACCTACTACAAAAAACATATACAATATTGCTTTTTGACTCTTTGGAAGACGATAACAATTGACAAAATAGATGGCTCTTATTGAATTGCTATATAATCAATAGAATAATTCGTGAATCGCTTTTTCAACCATCTACCTTTTATCAACTGCTTTTTTAGCCATCTGCCCTTTTTCAACTGCTTTTTCAACCATCTGCTTTTTCAGCCATATCTAGTGTAAATTTGAAGTTCTATGAGGGGGGGGCAGCTCCCCCCCCCTCTTCCGTACGCCCGTGGGCTCCGTTATTCTTACGCCTAAAAGTCGTATCTAATATTTCCACTCTAGAGATATCATTGCCGAAATTCGTTAGATAGTTTCTTCTTTAAGGCAGGATTCCTAGGCTGTTTTCAAATGAAGGATCAGCAGTGCAGCGTAAATTAAAAGAATCGAAGTTTGATTGAACACAGTTTACCCTACTGATCTTCTCTTTGTTAATAGCTTAGCAAACAGTTTCTGGTAATTATCCCTTCCTTTTCTGTTCATTGGCATTATCCCTCGGCAATTATCCTTTGTTGATTTTCCTTTACTGCCCATTTGCATTATCCCTTGGCGATCACCTTTGGCAATTATCCCTTCCTTTGCTGTCCATTGGCATTTCCCTTTGGAAATTACCTTAGGTAATTATCCCTTACTCATCCTTTCTTTGCGAATAGCTTAGCAGACGATTTTTGGCAATTATCCCTTCCTTTGCTGATCGTCCCTTGCTGATTGTCCTTTCCTGTCCATTCGAATTATCCATTGGCAATCTTCCCATTGGTAGCTTAGCAAAAGGTTTTTGCCAAATATCTCTGAAGAGTGAAAAATGTCAGATGCTACTATATATATATATATATATATATATATATATATATATATATATATATATATATATATATATATATATATATATATATATATATATATATATATATATATATATATATATATATATATATATATATATATATATATATATATGTATATATGTATATATGTATATATATATGTATGTATATGTGTATGTATGTATATATATATATATGTGTGTATATATATGTATGCATGTGTATGTATATATAAATTGCATTGTTTTTGATCTCTTTCAGCTCTTAACTGATTTTTCATAAAATTAAATTTTGTCTCTGTGAAAACCCTTCGTAAAATTCTTTTCCTGTATATAACTTATATATTCAGTGAGTTATAAATATTTATAAGTAGTAGGTTAAATATGTCAGTGAGTTATATATTTCTGTTTTTAACTCATATAGTCAGTGAGTTATATATATTTATAAGTAGTAGGTTAAATATGTCAGTAAGTTATATATTTCTGTATGTAACTTATATATTCAGTGAGTTATATATATTTATAAGTAGTTTGCGTGTTTGGGTACCTTCAAAGTGGGCACGAGCCAAGGAGGGACCTTGTCCCTGGGGTTCCATAATAGAATCGTGGACACCCTCGCCCGGGGTCATAAATACAGGTGGAGGAGGAAGAAGGCCCCTCAAATTTACACTCAAAAGGACCCACTGGTTTGTCCACAAGTCCCACGAGTTGCAAACCTTCTCCCAGTAATGGGTTAAATTGCATGGTGATGCAGAACACCATCGCGGGAGGATCCTCTATAGGAGGACAACTGTGGCAGGGCGTAAGATCCATATCTATGGACAACGGCCTCTGCAAAGGGTTGCCTCAACCTTTTCGGGGTACCTGCAAGACTGGGGACCTTGCGGTCTACTCTATTCCCACTTGAGGAGTGGCGCCCCTCGAGGAAATTATAGCCTAGTAAACGACACAGCATTCGCACGGGATTCTGACTAATGGACAATTCTTCTGGGCTTGGTATGTTTTGATGGGCGTCTTTGGGCTGAAAAACCTCTTCCTAGGTAATTTATCTATTATGGGTTGCCTCCCCGTAGTAGCATAATATTTGTAGGCATGAATATATAATGAGTCGGAGGTGATAGGCTTGAGAATGTCTGTGCAGGATCTCGACTCTTGTTGATAGAAGAGCATCGCCAAGTGCTGAAAACCATGTTGTGACCAAGATGGGCCCAGGATTGCACAAAGCCTCCATTCATGGAGGTCCCAGGGACTTCTTGCTGTCCGGTTCTAAGCCGGCTTAAGCACTTCGGTGTAGACTTGAGAAAATATGTGATCCCCGTCCTGCACTGGTATCCGGGATCATTGCTTTTCCTGAGGCGAAAATAATTTCAATGATTTAAAGAACATGAAAATTGGAACTTGGAATGCTACGACATTAAAAAATGACTATCGTATCGACATTTTGACTGACGAATTCAGACGATTCGAACTGGATTTATTAGGAGTTTCAGAAACTCATATCCCAGGGGTAGGAAGCATGAAATTAGGTGATATAGAATTTGTTTACTCAGGCAGGAAGGATGGGGTACATAGACAGGGAGTAAGGCTCATGATGAATAAGGAAGCTGCTAAGTCTTGTTTAGGCTGGGAAGGTATAAATAATAGAATAATAATTGCTCATTTTATGACTAGAAAGTTCAGGGTATCAGTTATAGTAGCATACGCCCCTTTAGAACCGACTGACGGAGATACTAGGGACTCAGATGAATTTTACTTACAGTTACAAGAGCAAATAGACAAGGTCCCAGGTAGAAATATGATGTTATTACTGGGAGATTTTAACGCCCAGGTTGGTAGAAATAGGGATGGATGGTATCCCAGCCTAGGTAAATTTGGTGTAGGAAAAGAAAACAGTAATGGATAGAGACTTTTGCAATTTTGTAGGTATAACAATCTAGTTATAACCAATACGGTTTTTGGTCATAAAATGGCTCATAAGTTAACATGGTATTCACGTGATGGCAAGACAGCAAACCTTATTGATTATGTTATAGTAAACCGAAGACAGGCAGGATCAATACCAGATACTAGGGTATATAGGAGTGCTGTTATTGATGTTAAAAGTAAAGATCACCATCTAGTAGTGTCAAGGGTTAATTTAAAACTGAAATATCGGAAGGGTAACTACCTCCCAGGAAGTTATGATGTTGGTAGACTCCAGGATGAGAATTTGAGAGAAACTTTCCAGGAACAGTTGAATACTAAACTTGAGAGTTTAAAATTTGATAATGTGGAAGATGGTTGGAATAATTTTAGAAAAATAATTTGTGAAGTTGCTGAAGGTGTATTAGGGAAGAAAGCTAGAACTGCAGCTAAGAATATTAGTGAAAAAGCTTTATGTTTAATAGAAAGGAGAAAGGACTTGTACAAGAATTATCTGAGTGATAGATCATAGGAAAACAAAAGAAATGTAAAGAAAGTGGAGAAAGCATTGAAATATGAACTAAGGAGGTGTGAAGTGGAGACCATGGATAAAATTACCGAGGATCTGGAAGATGCAGCTAGACGGCAAAATAGTAAAATATTGTACTGGCACGTTAACAAATTGAGAGGGAGTAGTCAATCCGGACTTGTCCCAGTTAAAGATAGGAATGGATTCGCAATTAGCGATAAGGAAAAAACTAAAGAGAGATGGGCCGAACATTTTGAGAACTTGCTTAACCGAGATAGAGTTTCAGAAAAAAATATAGAGGAAAATGAAAAAGTTTTGTGATACTTTGGATGTGAAGGAAGATTTGTTTTGTGAGGAGGAATTAGCAACAGTACTAAAAGGATTAAAGAATAATAAGGCTCCAGGTGCTGATAGGGTGGTAAATGAGTTTCTTAAATATGGTGGCTCTAGGGTCAGAAATAAGTTATTGAAGATTATGAATATGATTTTTGAAAAAGGGGAAATACCTAACGATTTTAGGAAAACCTTAATTAAGCCACTTTATAAGAAAGGTGATAAAAGTGAGTGTGGTAATTATCGAAGCATTAGTCTGGTCTCTGTAGGTAGTAAATTACTTAGTAATATGATACTTTTTAGACTGAGAGATGCCGTAGACAAAGTTTTAAGAGAAGAGCAGTGCGGTTTTAGAAAAGGTAGAGGATGTGTCGACCAAATTTTCACTCTTAGGCTAATAATTGAGAAGTGCCTGAGTTTTCAAACACCTTTGGTCCTCAGTTTTATAGATTACGAGCAAGCGTTCGATTCTGTTGATAGAAGAGCTTTAGTAAAGGTTTTATCCTTGTATGGCTTACCAGACAAATACATTAAAGTGATTAGTGCTATGTACGAGAATAACACTGCAGCGGTTAAGGTAGGAAATGAGGTTAGCAGCTTTTTTTATTAAATCAGGAGTTAAGCAGGGCTGTGTTCTATCCCCCTTTATATGGATTATTTTGATTGACTTCGTTTTAAGGAGCACAGGAAAGGCAATGGGAGACCACGGAATCAAATGGGGAGGAAAAAGTATCCTGGACTTGGATTATGCTGATGATTTAAGCATCCTAGATGAAAGTGTGAGCAAAATGAATGAAGTTTTAGAGGTTTTGCGAGTTCAGGTTGCTAGAATTGGTTTGAAAATTCATGTTAGGAAGACTAAGTCACTAAGGCTAGGAATAAGTGAAGATGAAAATGTGACGTTGGGTAATGAAAAGATTGATCAGGTTGATAGCTTCAATTACCTTGGTAGTATTATTAGTAAAGATGGTGGGAGCAGTGAAGATGTGAAAAATAGAATAGCCAAGAGTCAGGGTGTTTTTTCACAGTTAAAAAAAGTCCGGAAGAATAGGAAGATAAGTCTGCAAACCAAGATTAGAATATTAGAAGCTACAGTGATGACAGTGGTCAAATATGGCTCTGAAGCATGGACGCTCCGAAAAGCGGATGAAGATTTGCTAGATGTTTTCCAGAGAAATTGCTTAAGGATTGTTCTGGGTACCCGGCTGACTGACCGTATTTCAAACAATAGGCTATACGAAAAATGTGGTTCAAAACCGCTCTCTAGGGCTATAATGAAAGAAAGGTTGAGGTGGTTAGGGCACGTTGTGTGGATGAAGGATGACAGATTGCCGAAGATTGTTCTTTTCGGCCAACCATCTAGGGCTATACGGAAAGCAGTTCGTCCCCGTCTGGGGCGGGAGGACGTCATAAAGAAAGATTTAAAGGAAATAGGAACTTCGTGGGCGGGTGTAAAAAGGGAGGCTTTGAATAGATTGGGGTGGAGGAGGATCGTCCGTAGCTGTGTTGGCCTCAGGCGGCTTGGTGCTGTGGTGAGTTGTTAGTAGTAGTAGTAGTAGTAGTAGATATGTATTTATTATAGTCAAATTTTATAGAAAATAAAACATACACAATTTTAAATGTTAATAAAAAACTCTTAATATGACAATATTAATTAAATCTGCTTATTCCAAAAAGTTCATTAAGTGGACACACGCTTTTGAAAGCATCGTGGGATCTATTGTTTCATTGCTGTAGTTAATTATGGAGAAGAGAAGTGGATAAATAATGCTTAAAGTAAGCTCCTTAGAATATATTACTTTTAAGAATATAATCCTGACACGGTAAAAAAAACGAACAAAGATAGGATTAAGCCAGAAAACAAACAAAAATAAGATGTACATGGTTTTTTCCCTTAGAATTGATAGTAGAAAGTTAAGAAGACATCAACTCATTGAGCTGGAAATGTGAAGGATTTTCTATAGTTAGGACTTAGGAAAAAGTTGTCCCCTGGTTTTTCGGACATCTCCTCTGTCTTCTAATTTTTAGCTAAATCACTATTTTCGGTGTGGTACCATGCAGTAGTTTTACTTTTATATTATCAGTGGTACAAAAGGAGGATGTGACCCCTCTGATGGCACCGTTCACTTCTGGCTTCTCGCAAAAAAAGCTAGGCAGTTATTTTCATTGATTGGCTTCAAAGTTATAGATAATAACGATCAGATTTTGATGTGCATTTGCCTCTACGAAAAAAACCTCCTTGACTTTGGCTCTTCACGAATACAACCAAATTCGTCTTGTATTCAACATAGACAGGGACAAATGTTTTTTTTTTGTTGGGAATAAAGAATAAAATTAATTTCAAGAGGGCTTTTTTAACAGCTTTTTTAAAGGCTTGGGTTTCAACTCTTTTGAATCTAAATTTTTGCTTCGGAACGTGTCTTTGTTTTTCATGATAAAAATACTGTTGGAACATACCCTTGAAAAATTTATGTCGCAAAGGCAAAACGAAAATTCATTATTAAGGTAACTGGTATTTTTAATCTGAAGCAAAACTACACAGGATGACCTTTTAACAGAGAGCTAGTTGCAATGTCAATTCAAAATTGAATGGTCATAAAATACAAACCAATAATTGCCATATAATACGAACCACTAGAACAACATTAGCATAAAATACAAAATTATTCATTTTTATCCTTAAAAATTAAAAGCAAAATGAAAGAATATTGGAAAATTACTACTCGCAGTCTCCGTTATATCAAACTGCTCATGGCAACGGGCTGTAAGTACCGAGTGAAACGGCTGAATAGTAATCAAAACTCTAAGAAAAAAATTTGATAACAATAGATTCAACAGAGAATTGAATATTCAAGTTGATTAAAAAAATATAAGGCTAATTAAACTTAATAATACCCATTAAAAGCTAAGACCCAGTAAAAATTTGTTCTGTCTGAAAGAGGGAAAACGACACAAACAGGTGATCTTAATGAAAATTACACCGTCATATTCAGCATATCAGATAACCCTACTTTATACGTTTCAAGGCCCTATATACCATAATTCGGAATTTTACATTTTTACCACAAGAAAGATCACGAATGCATGTTACTTTGTTTCTTTAATTTCTTCCCCAAGGGTGACCAAATCGAAACAGTGATCCTATAAGCTCAGAAGACGGTTCATATACCATCGATGCCAAAAAAAAATTGGGCGCGATATAATCAACTTCGTGACAAAGCTGTTTTAAAGTATAAAAAAGGTGGACTTGCCCTTATCGAAAGTAGAATACTTTTGAAACTCCATTTGAAAGGCCATTTCTTGGGCAAACCTCAACATTTTGACGCTCTTGACAAGCCAAATTTTGCTTCAAATTTTGCTTCAAATTTGACATCTTTCAGTGCAAAGCAGCTAGTTGGTCTTCCCTTTCTCAAACAGCAACAAGTTCATGAAAATGAATAAGATCAGTTTCCTTACAATTTTTTGGTACGATAAAATAATGCTATTGGGCATTAAGTGCTACCTAAGAATCGAGCTACCACTAGTGCTACCTTGGTTTTGTTGGGGTGATATGAAAAAACGGGCTAAAATTTACCGACAACTAAATAATCGAGCATTTCATTTGTGTTTTTTTGCTAACTGTCAGTGAAAACTGCGGCCTAGAGAATATTTATGGCGCTTGGGTCGGTTGCAACTTGACCAAGAGGTATCTTACTGCTCTGTCTTTGGGTATTATTATTGTGTTTGAAAAAGTATTTGATGCGTGCAAACAATTTTTGCTCAGAGGAGCAAAGACCCTTCCTTGGCCAAGAAGTGCTACCTGAGTTTTGTTGGGGTAATATGAGAAAATGGGCTAAAATTTACCGACAACTAAATAATCGAGCATTTCATTTGTGTTTTTTTGCAAACTGTCAGTGAGAACTGCGGCCTAGAGAATATTTATGGCGCTTGGGTCGGTTGCAACTTGACCAAGAGGTATCTTACTGCTCTGTCTTTGGGTATTATTATTGTGTTTGAAAAAGTATGTGATGTATGCAAACAATTTTTACTCAGAGCAGGAAAGACCCTTGCTTGGCCCAGAAGTGCTACCTGAGTTTTGTTGGGGTAATATGAGAAAATGGGCTAAAATTTACCGAAAAATAAATAATCGAGCATTTCATTTGTGTTTTTTTGCTAACTGTCAGTGAGAACTGCGGCCTAGAGAATGTTTATGGCGCTTGGGTCGGTTGCAACTTGACCAAGAGATATCTTACTGCTCTGTCTTTGGGTATTATTATTGTGTTTGAAAAAGTATGTGATGCGTGCAAACAATTTTTGCTCAGAGCAGGAAAGACCCTTCCTTGGCCCAGAAGTGCTACCTGGGTTTTGTTGGGGTGAAATGAAAAAATGGGCGAAAATTTACCGACAACTAAATAATCGAGCATTTCATTTTTACCGACAACTAAATAATCTTCAATGTAGTATAGGACTTTTTGCTACTGTATATTACCTCTAAAGTACTTTGGACAAAATAGGCAGGTGATTCAATATAAAGAAATTCAGCGTGCTTAGCCGGAGTGGTGTCAGATATAACCCTACTTTATAAGTTTCAAGGCCCTATATACCAAAATACGGAATTTTACATTTTTACCACAAGAAAGATCACGAATGCATGTTACTTTGTTTCTTTAATTTCTTCCCCAAGGGTGACCGAATCAAAACTGTGATCCTATAAGCTCAGAAGACGGTTCATATACCTTCGATGCCAAAAAAAAATTGGGCACGATATAATCAACTTCGTGACAAAGCTGTTTTAAAGTATAAAAAAAGGTGGACTTGCCCTTATCGAAAGTAGAATACCTTTGAAACTCCATTTGAAAGGCCATTTCTTGGCCAATCCTCAACATTTTGACGCTCTTGACAAGCCAAATTTTGCTTCAAATTTTGCTTCAAATTTGAAATCTTTCAATGCAAAGCAGCTAGTTGCTCTTCCCTTTCTCAAACAGCAACAAGTTCATGAAAATGAATAAGATCAGTTTCCTTATAATTTTTTGGTACGATAAAATAATGCTATTGGGCATTAAGTACTACCTAATAATCGAGCTACCACTAGTGCTACCTGGGTTTTGTTGGGGTGATATGAAAAAATGGACTAAAATTCACCGACAACTAAATAATCGAGCATTTCATTTGTACCGACAACTAAATAATCTTCAATGGAGTATAGAACTTTTTGCTACTGTATATTACCTCTAAAGTACTTTGGACAAACTAGGCAGACGATTCAATATAAAGAGATTCAGTGTGCTTAGCCGGAGTGGTGTCAGATATAAATAAAAGTACAAAGTTTTTAACTAGTGAAAACCCATTTGGCAATAGTATAGAAAAAAGAAGTTTTGGTTCGAGAATGATTATATTTTAAATTAATCCTTACTTTGATTATTATTTTCTCAGTATAAAATTCATATCTAACATCACCCTGTTGTCACTTCCCCGCCACGTTGAGGCGACACTGATAGTACTTTTGATTTTGTTTTTTTGTGAAGTATATACGTATTATTTAACAAAATACGCATTACATAGTTATACATTTCAATAAAATCAAAAGTACAAGGGAAGGCCCACCACCACAACTACCGAGGAAACTGTAAGCAATAAAACTGTAATCAAACTGTAAGCAATAAAAAGAAAAATAATGACCCTTTGAAATTCAGCTTAGGCATGCCTTTTGAATTAGATATAAACGAAATTTGTTTTGTCGGTTTCTTTTTTGGTCGTTACTGTTGCTAATTTTAAGCTCATGACAGCTTTGGATAAAAAAGAAGACAAATGAAGAATTAGAAAATTATAATGCTTGAGAACATTGAATCAACCGTGCTGAACTACAGTTGAAAAAAAGTGGAAGATAACAAAATTTGACAATATTCTAAAGCTAATCTTCAAATCTCTACTAAAATCAAATGTTATATTCGTGGATAAGAAATACTAATTAGTCATGAATCATTATTGAAAATTAACATAAGTTCTATTCTTTGATTCTGTTTCATAATTTTTACATCTTATTTCAGTCCCCTTAACGTTTGAAAAAAAATATATGATAATAATTGTAAAATCATCTTGATTTCTGGAATAAAAATACTATAATATGCGAATAAAATATATTTCTAGAGTAAAAAATTTAGTTTTTTTCCTAATACAGTTTGTATGTTGCCTGCATGTTTTGCAATGTTCATCTCACCTCGCTCACTTCCCAGAATATTTGAATAGTTTCATAATACAGCAAACAATTTCATAATACAGTAAAGTCTAAAACAAATAAAGACAAACTGAAAAATAAATAGCCAAAAAATACAAACTGTCGATTAGAAAAGCACCTAGAAACTACAAATTAAAAAGCTCTTAATAACCATTCAAAAAGAAAAATCGAGAAGAGAGGGAGGAGAGTGGGGAGGAGGAGAGAAAAAGAGATATTACTTCAACTCATGGTGAAGTTGGAATTAATTATATTAAAAAAAATTTAGTAGCTGTAGCAGTTGATTTCAATTTTTTATTGTGACCCAAGCACCTATAATATAAAACACATAATAAGCAAAGCAAAGCACATGAGGTAGCATTAACACTTGCAAAGGGAAAGCACATTCGGGCTAAGAAGGTAATAGTACATATTGCTTCTTCTCGATTAAGCTGTCTATAGAGAGGTGGTCGAAGTTTGGTCTAAATCACTCATAAACTTATCTTTTTGATGGGTTTCAAAATTCTCTCGCGGCGTGTTTGATGAGCGCTGACGATAGGAGTTTCAGACCGGTGTTCGGGCCTAGTCTGGAGTGCTGGTTGTGCAAATCGGGTTTATCACTGCATTATAAAATGGGCACGTTTGTTTTGGAGTGCATGGTTCATATGGATGGGAGGAGTGACGTGTTAGTGTCATGACAAGAGGCAAAGCACTTGGCTTAGAAGCAGAGGTGATCCCATCTTGGGCAATTCGTACCGCTTTTCTAGTCCCTTTTCTAATGCTTCATTGGGACCTAGATTACTACTCCTTGGGCACTACACTTCTGATATTACTTCAAGTTGTGAAGGATAAGGCTGGGATATATGAATCCAGTTTCTTCTTAGCAAGGGCCCGGTTGCTCTTCTTAAAAAGTATGAACTTGGATTATCGCTAAATTGCATTAGTGCGTTAGTGAAATATATTAAAGATTCATCCTTTAACAAGGAATCCAAAGGACAAAAACTTTTTATTGTACATTCAAGTTTTATTAATAAATAATTTAAAAACATTATTAAAACACATTATTCATAGGGCACTGAAATCAATATTATATATGTGAGAAAGGGTTATTTTAAACCTGTCATCATCACTTAAGCGTTTTCTGACGTTTGAATACCTCGATGTTGGAACCTTTGGTCCTGGGTTTTTTTTTCAGATAAATGTCCTTCCTTGTTTCTTTTCTTTTGAGTTCTTTAATTATCCCTTTCCTATCTGTGGAAATGATTAATTTTCTCTTAATATTGGCTGCGCCATTTTTTATTTCTTTAACTGCGTAGTTTGTTAAAACCACGAGGTTTTAATTGCGCAGTTACGGGCGACCCATCATAGCTAAAGTTACTTTCAGATAACAAGTTTGGTCCGTATTGTCGAGGGGTGAAAGAAAGGGCATAAAGCTGATTCATTCGAAGTAAGTTGGCTTGATTCATTCGAAGTAAGTTGATTCATAATCTTGGACTTTTTAGCCTAGGCGGAGTCCAGCAGCCTACAGAAGGGCTGAGATTATATTATTTGTAGTAGGAAAAGAGTTGCGAGACATACCGTCATTTACTACATAGACAGGGGGTCCGTTTACCCTCCGAGGAGATAGTTAGAGATTTTAGTGGTGACTCAGTGAAGGTGCATTCTTGGTATAGAGTTTAACCGTTTGACCATTCAATCACGTTACCATACCCTGGAGCATGGTATACCGTACAAAAGGTGCTAACATACTCTATATTTACGGAACAGTAGTGGTAAGCGCGAGTATTCCATTACAATATTTGTCGCCAGTGAGGCTTCCCGTCTAGTAAGTGGTGTAGCACCATTTTTGCGCCAATATCTGGTGGCAGTCGTGGCTTACCACTAGACACCCAATATATATTTTTATTTGGACAGTGGGAACATACCATTTCATTGCTAGAACGTGATAGTCCAAGGTAAATCACGCCACCGTGTCACTTAATAGTTGGCAAACGACACCTTTCTGGCGCAAACTATCATTCCTAAGGCATTTTCAGACATTTTCCACCAAAAGAACCGTATAAACCAGACTTAAACTTAAAGAATTATACACTAGCTCGTTTAAACTTAAAGAAAAATTCCCAATAGCGTTTCTTCTGATGATTTGTGACAAAATACGCCAGCGTGGCACAATGTACCTTTCTAGTGGCAACCTCTGGTACCCGTCATCACCACTTGAGCGTTTTCTGGCGTTTGAATATCACAATATATATATTTTTATTTAAACAGTGGGAACATACTATTTCATTGCTAGAACGTGATAGTCCAAGGCAGTTCACTCCACCGTGGCACTCAATGGCTGGCACATGTTACCCTCTGGAGCAAACTATTATTCCTAAGGTATCTTCAGACATTTTTTTGGTAAAAATGATGCTTCCAAGTGCATTTTGGAAGTTTTTCGTTTAAAAAGTATGATTTAGGATGTTTAGGTGTGCTCTTTCGCGGTATAGCTTGCCCGTATCACCTTTGTTGGTGTTTCAAAGAGAATTTTGGAAGAAGTTGCTTAATTTGCTGTTTCTTGGTTTGGCTCGTCAGTGTTAGCTTTGTTGGTGTTTCCAAGTGTGTTTTGGAAGTTTTTCGTTTGAAACGTAAGATTTAGGATGTTTAGTTTCGCTGCTTCGTGGTTTAGCTTGTCTGTGTTAGCTTTGTATGTGATTCCAAGTGTTTTAAGTTTTTTGTTTGAAACGTTTGATTTAGGATGTTTAGTTTCAATGTTTCGAGGTTTAGCTTGTCTGTTTTAGCGCTGCTGGTGTTTCCATGAGTATTTTGGAAGTTTTTCGTTTGAAACTGTAAGATTTAGGATGTTTAGTTGTGCTCTCTAATGGTTTAGCTTGTCAGTGTTAGCTTTCTTCGTGTTTCAAAGAGTATTTTGGAAGAAGTTATTTAGTTCTTCTGTTTCGTGGTTTAGCATGTCTGTATTAGCTTTATTGGTTTTTCCAAGCGTTTTTTGGAAGTTTTTGTTAGAATACATGATTTAGGATATCTAGTTGTGTTTTTTTTGCGGTTTAGCTTGTCTGTGTTAGCTTTGTTGCTAATTCTAAGTGTGTTTTCGAAGTTTTTCGTTTATAACATATGATTTAGGATGTTTAGTCTTGCTGTTTCGTGGTTTAGCTTGTCTTTTTTAGCGTTTTTGGTGATCCGAAGTATATTTTGAAAGTTTTTGTTTTGTGTGTCTGACTGTGTGTTTGCCTCTCTCTGTGTGTTGGTGTGTCTGACTGCGTGTTTGTGTGTGTTTTTCCATTTAGACACAGCAGAGCTTACAGAAGTACCTGTAGGATCTTGCTTCGCATTCACTACATGCAACTGCTTAACAGTTCTTACATATGAGCTGCATGTTTTCTGGCATCTGTTTTCGACAGTTATAACAAGTGGCTCTTCTGTTCTGTATTAAAAGAGATTCAAGTACCTGGACAGCAAATTTGATTCTATATTTATTCATTAGTTCAATAGTTTTCTTATTTACCATTTCAGTATCATCGTTATATAAATCTATGAATTTCTTAGATAGTGTAGATCTTCCTTTTGACCTCTTGTACTTAGGAGGTGATGGAAGATCAATTGACATTGCGCTTCCCAAATAGGTTATTTCATTTGTGTAGTCTTGGGCATATTTGACAACAAAAAGCCCACAGCTTGAAGAATCTACTTGTGGAGCTATTCTGCACGAGCCAAGTTCACTTCTATGTAGCGTTTATCCACTCCCTTCATCAGATTTTTGAGGTTGGAAAGAACTAGCCTCCCTTGAGCGTGGTTTAACGGCTTCTGGCTATCAAGAAGATAGAAAGTTTTCCTGGAGAAATCACATATTCCCAAAATGAAATGATTCTTGGACTTCGTATTCGTTATATCACACATATTGACACACAATGGAACAAACAGAACACTGCAATCATTCGAAACATCACTAAAACTCTCTCTAGGCCTATCTGGGTAAGTATTTAAAGCATCAATACTTGTCAAGCTGAAAGTAGAGTAGCTATCGATAGTTCTTGCTGATGCACAGTTAGAAGTTACAAGATTCACGAGGTACGATACCATTTCAGTTGTGAGCCAAGTATCAGGCTTCAGCAGTGATTCAAGGTCTTGAAAGAAAATTGGAAATACGTCTGTGTCCCTTAAGGGAAAACCAGTAGCTCTCCACCAATCTAGTTTCTCTGCGTTTTCTACGATAGCAGAATCGGTAGATTTGACCACTATTCCAAAAAGCCTTTTTAAATGCTGGATCACTTGCTTTGCTTCGTCATACAAATCACTTATGGGACCTTTAAACGCGTAACCATGACAAAGGGCTGTAGGAATCGTAGACTGGTTAGCTTAAACACGAAGATTCAGTCTCCTTATCCTTTTTTGGGGTTTCACCAGTTGAGTGGGGCTGTGCAGCCTTTTTGAACAGTCTTCACAAACTGTACATCTTCCGCTTGCTTTGCAACTTTTGAATTATGATTCCCGTCAGAGCTTCTCGATTGGTGTTTGGAAGTCTTTTTAAGTGAAGCTACTTCAATAATTTTTTTTTTTTCATTTCTGAAACCCATTTCTAATGTATTCTGTTCCCTGCTTGTTTTCAAGTTAGCTTTTGCAGTTTCATTAATTGACGGTGAAAAACTCCCCTCATTCTGATCATCACTATCAGCAGTAGACGACAATTCATTGGCTGCTAGAGAATCTGCTGCAGGTTTAATATTGTAACAGTCCTGAATGTTTAATGAGCTTTTATTCCAGGCCTCACATACCTTTTAGATCTCCCCTTCACGTTCTTGAGTGTTTTCAGCTGTATAACTGATTTTTCTTTTACTAGTGCATGTCCTCGAGATCTTAAAACTGCTAGTTTGCAAGGACATGCAGAGATTCCAAAATTACAAGAACAATCATAAACTTCAACCAAGCTATTCCTCTTAGCACCCTTTGTAACAATTTTATTTCCTCTAACAGTGATTGTTTCTGTACGTGGTGTCACAACATTAACCTTCTTTCCAGTCAGATTTGAAACAAGATACACTTGCTTTTCGTTGCAAAATGTAACATGTCCCTTTCTCTATAGAGTATCTGCTATGTCAACTAAACCACTTTGCTGGCGGTCTTCTCTTGTCGTATTTATTTCGCAAAAGGAATCTGATGCATCTACTTCTTGGACCATACGCAGAAACATTTCATTCCTCGATTCAAGTGGATCTTCTTCCTTCTTGGTATGAACTACGTTTTCCTTATGTGCCTTCTCAAGGAGTCTATAATCTCCTATTCCCTCATATCCACGAGACACGTGTGTATAATATTCATCGTCTAAACAAAAAAGGCCCAAGATACATCTTTCCATTGGTATACCTCGCTGTTGTTGTATAACTCTTTTCATTACAGCATTGAATCACTCTGCGGTATTGTTGGTTATTTCGGAGACTGGATTAAAATCAGGAATCTGGGAAACGATGAAGTCACAATCATGCTTCAACATGTCAGATTCAAAATTATCTCGAAAGTAGGTAAATGCAGGAATGAACCCTTTCACAAGCCTGTCAGTTCTTATTAGGTAGTACTCATCTTCACTTTTTGATCTTAGCAACTGAAGAATATCGTCTTGAACTACCTTGATGTCTTCTTTAGATGCCCCCATTTTCTGAAGTGCATGTTTTGCATTGATCCGATAGTGAAGCCAGCAATGGGCAGCCTGAATAAGAGGAAATATTTTTATTCTCGAAACCTCTATACCGTTTCCTCTATCACTCACAAAAGAATTTTGCGGTGAATTGATGCTTGGTGCTTTCTTCATTAGAACTATAAACAGCTCTTCATGCAAATCAGCTGATCTATTTGTGTGAAGTAAAAATGCAATTGGAATCAGAGATGTTGTCCCCTTATGGTCGAAGTCAGGATGTCGGAATGTCAGAGCTAAAACCCAGTAATTTCCAATGTTATATTTGGTATCATAATAGAACACTATCGGGATACCGTGTTTTACAAAGTAATCAACTTCTAATATGGCAAATTCTGATATACAGGTGATGGCTGCTTCTCCTTGCCCAAAAAATTTTTCTGTCACAACAAAATCAGTTTCTGTCATAAGATATCGAATCATGTTACATGTGTCTTTGGATATCATGCTTTTTCTGGCCAAAGAAAAGGCATCCTTTACCTGCCGTTGACTTCTTGGAACATTTGTCTGCAGCTCATTCACTGTCTTGCTAAACTCGTTATGGAAATGTTCTCGGGGCGTCATTGTTGTGGTTTTCGCTACTTGTTTGGCTCTTATTAATACAGATTTCTCAGAAGGAACAAAAGGGATAGCTTTTATTCCTTCTTTCTTTTTATGGTTTCCATGGGGGGTCACAATTGGATTTTCTGTCACAAGTACCAACATAATGAATCACCGTATATAGGCAGTGCTCAAGGGGACAGTTGAATGCACATTGCTCATATCGAAAGATATATCTCTTCAAATCAACCATCTTGCCTTCAATCATCCGTTGATTAACTCTCTTTCTGAAGTTTGGATGAACAGAGGGTAGAGATACTGTGTGTCCCCCACTACTTTTGCTATAACGGTAACTATCGGCCTTGTAGTCTTGTATGTATTCAAAACTATCTGAACATACTAAAAAAATACTATCTGCAGTAGGATAGGCTGGAACTTTGTTCTTGCACAGTTTAAACTTTGATATACCAGTTTCGTGAGCGGTCCTTAAGATTATGGCAGCCTCAGTAGATCTAAGTGCCGATTTCTTGGTTTCGTAAATATGTGGGTTCACTGGATTAGGAAGTGAGGCGCCATGTATTGTTTGAATTACACTTGGTCGATCATTTTGAAAATCTTGTACTTTTTTGGACAAAAAACAAACATTCAGAGAAGGCTCATTAAAAGCCGATTTATTTTTCTCAGGCTGTGTACTATAAATCTGTGTTTTGTAAGAGCCCTGGTATTTGTCTTCACATAATTCATTGGCTATGTATACCGTTTTGTTAACGTTACTTCTTTGTTCTGGGTCTCTTTTATTGTTTTCATCATAGGCGTCATTAATCTGGAACTCATTTTCTACTTCCAGTCGAAAATATTCCACCATATTCTCTTGGTAGTCAACCTTTTCCATGTCCTTGCACTCTTTAGTCTCCATGCACTCTTTAATATCCATGCACTCTTTAATTTCCATGCACTGCTTGAGCTCCATGTCCAGCTTATCATTTTCAAAGTTCCCTTCGGTATCAATCTTTTCTGACACCTTTGCTTTAAAGTGTGTTTGGTAACCATCCTTGTTGATTTTAACTCCCTGTTGTTCATCTTCATCTGTGGATTTGCATATTGTACTTACCATTTTGAGCTCATATCTCTCAAATACCTCTTATTTTTTCTTTCAAGCTTGCGAATTTCATTTTTTTCTTTGTATATGTCGATGGCAGTGCCACGAGAGCCTCTTTTCTTCTTGTTTTGACCCATCATCCGAATAGAAATTACGAGTGAAACTAAAAAGACACGTATTTCATTGTCTGAAAACTACATCCACGAGTCTTTGAAAGAGGATCCAAACTTAAATGAGTAAACCATTACTAGAGAGCAGTTGGATGTCAAATCCCCCTAAAAAAGGGACCGAAACTGCTTCTCTTTCAACGGCTTGGAACTTTGCTGAAAAAAATTCAAATGAATTTACTGAAAAAATGTGCATTGTTAGTTTAATATACATATGCTGATATTTATTCCTTAAAATCTTAATTATTTTTTATTTCTTAAAATTATAAAAGTGAAAACATTAAAAAAAAATTTCAGTAAAGTACAAATTATATTCTAGCTTTTAGAAAGCATAGAGTTTAGAACCCTACTTAGGTTAATTTCTGCTCGTTATGAGTTTGACTTATTTTAATTTTTGTTTGTTTTGGGTTTCATTTATTTATTGATATTGATATATGGTAGTTGTATGCTTGGTAGATTATTTTATTCTATTCTTTTTTCATTTTTGGTTTAATAGAGTTCTTTACTTTTTTTAGAAAAACTTATTTTGTGCAAAAAGCTTTTGTGATTAATTTCTTTTCGTTTTGTATTGACATAGTTTTTTTCAGGGAGAAAGATTGAGCTTCTTCTGAAGTTAAACAACCATCCCTTCCAAAAGAACCTTAAATACCCCCTGGGCATAATTTACGACCCTTGCCCCTAATCTCTGGGTTTTTTTTTCAACCCCAAAAGCCTTGTTATATGATATTTAGACTATTTTGAATAGAAGGGGTATCTCAAAATTTCTAGTAAACGCACTTTAGGACAATACGACGTGTGTTTAGGGTGGAGGGGGTAGCTGCCCTCTGATCACTTTGATTCTTACTAGATCCCTCTGATCTCTGATCCCTACCCTCTGATCACTTTGAGCACTAGAGTGTCTAATTGCCAATCCAATGAGCCCCCTCCGAAGTTTATATGGCCACACTTTCTATAAGAACCCTATATGTCCCCATAGCGTAACTTACAACCATTGCCCTTAGCTCTGGGGGAATTTGTTATCCTCACCCATAATTTCCAGACCTTTCTGATGGGCTGAACAAAATGGCTATATCATAATTTGCCCTCTGATCCCGTTCGAAAAAGGCACTAGTCTCTCAATTTCCAATCGAATGAGCCTTTTTGAAGCAGCTACGACAAAACTTTCCATACAAACCTTATATACCCCAAGGACATAAATTACGACCCTTGTTCTGAGGGCTATGGGGGAAGGGTTGTCATCCTCAAAGACTTAATTTCCAGAATTTTCAACTACGTTGAAAAAATTGGCAAAAATTTCAAAATTTTGATTGTATGTATTTGGGATAATGGCAGGCGTGAGAGGGGGGTTAGTGGCCCTCCAATTACTTGTCCTTCCAACTAGTGTGTGGACGTCCTCTGGGTCGTTTCCATCCGTGTAGGGTGGGGTCGAAGACAAATGCGACCCGTTCTGGGGCGTTGCGTGGCATGCGAAGAAGGTGGCCGTATCACCGAACAGTACGCTGGGCGAGCTGTGTCGAGACGAGCTGCGTCAATCAGCCCTCCCACGATATTCTAGGACCAATGGGTCGATACGATCACCCCTGGGGGAAAAAAAATAAACACGCATCCGTGATCTTTCTTCTGGCAAAAAATGCAAAATTCCACATTTTTGTAGATAGGTGCTTGAAACCTCTACAGTAGGGTTTCTGATACGCTGAATATGATGGTGTGATTTTCATTAACCTTCTATAGGTTTTAGGGGGCTTTTCTCCCTTTTTTCAAAAATCAGCCAAATTTTCTCAGGCGCGTAACTTTTGATCAATAAGACTAAATTTGATGAAACCTATATATTTGAAATCAGAATTAAAATCTGATTCTTTTGATGTATCTATTGGTATCAAAAATCCATTTTTTAGAGTTTCGGTTACCATTGAGCCGGGTCGCTCCTTACTTACAGTTCGTTACCACGAACTGTTTGATATATTTTTTGGGTTTTTCAACTAGGCTGAACAGAATGGCTATCTCAAAATTTTGATCAGACGAAATTGGGAAAAAAGGGGCGAGGGAGAGGGCCAAGTTGCCCTCCAGAATTTTTGGTCACTGAAAATGGCACTATAACTTTTAATTTCCGTTCGAATGAGCTCTCTCTTGATGTTCTAGGGCCAATGGGTCGGTACGATTACCCCTTAAAAAAAATAAACACACCTCCGTGATCTTTCTTCTGGCAAAAAATACAAAGTTGCAGATTTTTGCAGATATGAGCTTGAAACATATGTAATAGGGCTTTCTGATACGCTGAATCTGACGGTGTGATTTTCATTAAAATTCTTTCTCTTGTAGGGGATGTTTCCCCCCTCTTTCAAAAATCAGGCAAATTTTCTCAGGCTCGTAGCCTTTTATGAGTAATACTAAACTTAATAAAATTTATATATTTAGAATCAGCATTATAAGCCCATTCTTTTGATACATTTATTGACATCAAAACTCCGTTTTTAAAAGTTTCGATTACTATTGAGCCGTATCGCTTGTTTTTTTGGTTTTTTTTTATTACGTATATGTTATTACGTATAAGAGGGGTTCTCCCCTTAGTCAATACCACGCTCTTTACGCTAAAGTTAAAATTTTGTTTAAATCACAAACCCCTGAATCACAAAGGTTGTTTAATTAGAATAGATAGCTCTTTTGAAAGCACTAAAAAAACTGTAGCGTAAAGAGCGAGGTATTGACTTGGGGTCGAACCCACTCATATACGTAATAATTTCTGTTCGTTTTAAGTTCTTATGTTGCTTCTTACTTTCAGTTGAAAAAACTTGTTTTTTTTTAATTTAATTTCTGATCGTTTTTAAATAATGCTGGAAATCCGGCACCCCCTTCATAGAAATGTCCCTTACCCCAAGGAAACATCCTCCACGGAAAGATTTTCCCGAGTAACCCCCTCCTCCAGCCCCCCCCCCCTCACCAGAAAAAAATCCTTCATGAAAATGTCTGTATACTTCATAATAACCAATACAATATGTAAACAATGGCCAAAGTTCATAAATTGCAGCCCTTCCCCTGGGAACTGTGGATTAAGTCATCCTAAAAGACATATTTATTAGATTTTCGACTATGTTGAACAAAATGGCTATCTCAGAATTTTAATTGGGTGACTTCGGGGAAAAAATGAGCGTGGGAGGGGGCCAAGTTGCCCTCCAATTTTTTTGGTCACTTCAAAAGGGCACTAGAACTTTTAATTTCCGTTCAAATGAGCCCTTACGATATTCTAGGACTACTGGATCGATACGATCACCCCTGGGGAAATAAAAAAAAAAAAAATAAAATAAACACGCATCCGTGATCTTTCTTCTGACAAAAAATACAAAATTCCACATTTTTGAAGATAGGAGCTTGAAACTTCTACAGTAGGGTTCTCTGATACGCTGAATCCCATGGTGTGATTTTCATTAAAGTTATATGACTTTTAAGGGGTGTTTTCCCCTTTTTTCGAAAATAAGTCAAATTTTCTCAGGCACATAACTTTTAATGGGTAAGACTAAACTTGATGAAACTTATATATTTTAAATCAGCATAAAAATTTAATTTATTTGACATATCTATTGGCATCAAATTTCTGTTTTTTGGAGTTTTGGTTACTATTGAGCCAGGTCGCTCCTTACTTACAGTTCTTTACCACGAACTGTTTGAAAGAAAATACAAGTGAATGTGTATTGTCAGTTTAATATACATATGCTGATAGTTATTCCTGAAAATCTTAATAGTATTTGGTCTACAGTCTCTGATCTCATGATCTATGAATTTTTACTTCTGTCGATTTTTACCTAAACAAACAAACATGGCTACAACCCTTGGAGCAAAGTGGAATGGTATCCAAAAGTTTTGCTTTAACATCTGAATTGAAAGGAAAACTTTTCAACGCAAGCAAATTGAAAGATTTTGCCGTTAACTAAATGTTTATGGTGATTTAAAAGATAGGTAAAGAAACCCTCTCCTTGCCCCCTTAAACGAATTCCCCGGGGAAATCCCCTTTATATAAGAATAATTTATGTTCGTATTGAGTTATAACGTCGCTCCTTGCTTTCATTTGAAAAAAAATCTTTTTTAAATTTAATTTCTGACCTTTTTCATATAATGCCGATAAATATGGCTCTTCCTCCTTGATAAAATTTTCTCCTCTTGCAGTAAAATCAACCGTAGAAGGTTTTTCCCCTCAGAAAACACCCCCCCCCCTGCTCATTGATCTATCAAAACTTTCGGCTTATAATAAAAGTACTTGAAGTCTCAATTTCTGAACTAATGGGCACCCTCTGAAGCTTTTGCAACCATGAGGTGAAGGTGTGAAAGAGGCTAGGACAGCCCTTTCTATACGGAATAAATTCTGCTCATTTTGGGGTTTAGTTTTACTCTTTATTTTCATAGCAACAGCGTACACCACAAATATTCCCAGAAATAATAAGGGAATAGATATCAATTTTATATTTTTATTTTTTTGTTTCTGTTGTACTCCCCCCCCCCTCAAAAAAAAATTATCCTGGTTACAGCTCTGGAGATTATACTTCAATCTTCATCCTTCTCTCGTCTCTCCCTTAGAACTAATTCTGTATTTATCTGATGGCTCAATGAGACCTAGGATTTGTCGGCATTAAATTGCACCTTTTGGGGTATCTCCCTCCCTCCCAAACTACAAAACAATCAGACCATTGTGGAAGATGAAGTGCCTTTTTAAGGTTTGCAATTTGTCCATTTCTTACAGATAGTATATGTTATTGGGAAACACAGACCAAATTTTCGGGGAAGTTTTCCGGAGGGGGATGGGGTTGTCTGGGGGAATTTTCAGTGGATAGTAAAATTTTTGGAATAATTTTTCTTCAGTGAAGATGTATTTTCTGAGGATATTTTCTTCAGAAAATAATGAATGAAAAGTGAATTCGAGTGAAAAGTACCGAAGTTTTTTCGGTACTTGTGTATTATCTGGGTACACATGAAAGAAAGACCGCATCGAAATCTCAAAGCCACTATTGAAAAACAGGTTTGTGAGGTGTTGCTCACTCCGTGACAAAGGTTTAAACTTTAGTTTTTAAGGGCTTAGGGAACTAAATCACAGTTTTTTGGAGTTTGGTAGCTAGGTTAGGCTAGCGCCTAGATTAGGTTACGTATTTAATATAGATAGATAAATAGATAGATAGATCGTGTATTTCAAAAGCCCAAGAGCCATATACACACAAAAATTTATGAAAAATAAAGAAATCACAGCAGACAAATTACGAAACACACATTAACATGATACATAGCGAAAAATACCTTATGGTAATTTATCGAGAAAATAAGTTTAATTCCATATAATTAAAAATAATTAATTGTAAAAATTTTTTCTTCTTTCTAATCCCTTCTATATGTACGCACCAATACGAAATATTGTGGTTGGATTACTACTTTGTAAAATTTTAGGAAGTAGCAAAACAATCCCATGTAAGTAAATTTCCCTTAAGTCAGAGAGCACCGGGCACTTTCGGAGAAAATGGTCCAAATCTTCGTCTACATCCCTACAAAGCGGACACACATACCGACCATCAGGATGTACTATCCCCCTGTCGAACACCATTTGCCTGCTCTGGATTGGAAGGTAATTCACCCTAAGCTGAATTCATCGACATAAGATCATAGCCGGTAAATTAAATTCAAAATAAATTTCCTCTCCAAATCTAGGTTTAACCTGATTATAATGATTCAATGTAGCAGAATTTAAAACCAGCCCTTGCCAATACTGAATTTCTTGAACCTCTAAGATAAATCGTACCTGGCTTACTAAATTTGTTGGTAGATCACGGGAACCAAGACAGTCATTCCATAAGTAAGGCGTTCCCACTCTTTCTAGTAATGAGCTAATTTGGGATGGCCACGACGTTTTCGAACCATAACTCAACATCTGATAATAAGCAGCTCTTACTAGTCTATCTTCATTACACCTAATGAGCTTCAACCAAAATCTAAGCATCACAATAGACCTACGTAGTTTTAACGAAAACAGGCCCATATCCTTTCAGAATCTGTGAATGATTTGTCTAAAAAAAAGCATATGCTATGCTTTACCCCCACCCCCTCCCCTAATTTGTAAATATATAGCCCATTTTTGTTTCTAAACTATTATATTTTCGTCCCATTTTGTTTTATTTCATTAGAATTAAGGACACTCTACTTTTCGCGTTTGTACCTAGATTCTACACAAGTACCGTTGTTTCTTATGAAAAAGAAAGCACGAATTTGACAGCTGACAGTTAAAATTCGGGATTTGCAGGTTGCACAACATATCTTCAAAGTTTTCCAATAACAAATCCTATCTGTAAGCAGTGGACAAATAAAAAACTTAAAAAGGACCTTAAACTTCTACAATAGAGTCTGTGAGTATTCTGCAGTTAGGGAGGGAGGGGGATATCTCAAATGGTGTATTTTAATGCCAAAACATCTTAGTTCTAATTGAACCATCAGATAAATACAGAATTAGTTCTAAGTGAGAGACAAGGGGATTGCGGAAGTAAAAAACGATGTATAATCACCAGGGCCAGAACCAGAATTTTATTTGGGGTGGGGATATGTTTTGTTTGAGGAGGGGACAAAAGAAACTTTAAAAAATGTATCTGGATTGCTTTTTGGTCTGCTTTCTGGGAATATTTCTGGTCTACGCTGTTATCATGAAATTAGAGTATCATTAAATCCCAAAATGAGCAGGATCTATTACATATGGAAGGGGGACTGCCCTTCGTCATCTGCAACTTAACCTTGTGATCACTGATACTCTGGAGGATGCTGATTAGATCAGCAATTGAGAGCTCTAGTCCAGGGGCAAATCGATAGCAAAATCTTGGTGGGAGAGGTGGGGCAATGTGAGTAGAATGCTAATATTGAATTCTGAGACCGCCATGGACCATGTTATTCTGAGACCGCCATAGGACCATGTTATTCTGAGACCGCCATAGGACCATGTTATTCTACGACCGCCATAGGACCATGTTATTCTGAGACCGCCATAGGACCATGTTATTCTACGACCGCCATAGGACCATGTTATTCTACGACCGCCATAGGACCATGTTATTCTGAGACCGTCATAGGACCATGTTATTCTACGACCGCCATAAGACCATGTTATTCTACGACCGCCATAGGACCATGTTATTCTACGTTACTCTATGTTCCTTCCTGTGCTATTTGGGATTGCGTAATATGTTATGAAGGACAGGTTTCTGACATAATTTATGTAGGCCAGATTTCTACTTCATAATAAAGTTGGCATGATATAATGTGGTCAAACATGTTTTGAGAGTATGCAGTTTGTTATTAAAAAATTGGACGCTACAATCAAAATTGTTTGATTGACATTTAAAAAGGGGTAATGAGATTTGCGAATTGGACTGTAGGATTTTGCGAATTTGATCCTATTAAGGATTGACTTGAAATAAAAATTTTTAACAAGAAATGGCTGAAAAGTGTTTTGGGGGAGATGGGGAGGATTGTGTACTGTATAATACACAAGTGATGTTTGGACAGTGTTGTCAATTTAAAAACAATCGGGATTCATTGATTGACATTTGCAGAAAAGGGGTAATTAGTGATTGGATAATTTTTTAACATGAAATCTCTAAATAAAATATTTTTGGAGCATGTACTTGACGATGGAGAAAAAAGGTTAAAGTGATTAGCAATTACGAACGAGGATTCCCCCCACTGGTTCCTGGCAGTAGACTACGCATATCAAGTTGAAAATTTGACAGAATGAGGTATTTAAGGTGGAACTTGAACTAAATCAAAATACACTATGTGCACGCAGATTTTCAAAATGGCATATCTCAAAAAGGGATTTGTGTATTAAGTTGGAACTTTCAGAGAGTGCTTAAAGGGAAAGTCAATTCACCAAAAGGAAATATGTGCACGCTCAGGCCTGGATAAAAGGGTTAAAGTGATTAGCAATTACGAGCGAGGATTCCCCCACTGGTTCCTGGCAGTAGGCTACGCATATCAAGTTGAAAATTTGACAGAATGAGGTATTTGAGGTGGAACTTGAACTAAATCAAAATACACTATGTGCACCCAGATTTTCAAAATGGCATATCTCAAAAAGGGATTTGTGTATTAAGTTGGAACTTTCAGAGAGTGCTTAAAGGGAAAGTCAATTCACCAAAAGGAAATATGTGCACGCTCAGGCCTGGATAAAAGGGTTAAAGTGATTAGCAATTACGAGCGAGGATTCCCCCATTGGTTCCTGGCACTAGGCTATGCATATCAAGCTGAAAATTTGACAGAATGAGGTATTTGAGGTGGAACTTGAACTAAATCAAAATACACTATGTGCACGCAGATTTTCAAAATGGCATATCTCAAAAAGGGATTTGTGTATTAAGTTGGAACTTTCAGAGAGTGCTTAAAGGGAAAGTCAATTCACCAAAAGGAAATATGTGCACGCTCAGGCCTGGATAAAAGGGTTAAAGTGATTAGCAATTATGAGCGAGGATTCCAACTTCTGCAGTAGGGTTCTCTGATACGCTGAATCTGATAGTGTGATTTTTATTAAAGTTTTACGACTTTTAGAGGGTATTTCCAACTTTTTTCGAAAATGTGGCAAATTTTCTCAGGCGCCTAACTTTTGACGGGTATAACTAAACTTGGTGCAACTTATATATTTGAAATCAACACACAAATCTAATTCTTTTGCTGTATCTTTTGGTATCAAAATTCTGTTTTTTAGAGTTTCGGTTACTATTGAGCAGGGTCGCTTCTTAATCTCTTTTGATAGTACTAAAGAACTTTCAACAGAGAACTTTCAAAACTTTAGATATCTCTTTTGAAAGTACTAAAGAACTTTAGCGTAAAGAGTGGGGATTTTCCTTCATGGACAATCCCCTTCTTCCATACAAAATCCCTCCATGGAAAGATGTTCCCACGTAAATTCCTCCCTCGACCCCCTCCCCCATCAGAAAAAGTCCGCCCTGAAAACATCTGTATACTTCCCAATAACGAAAACTATATGTAAACAATGGGCAAAGTTCATAACTTGCAGCCCTTCCCCTGGAGACTGTGGGGGATTAAGTCATCCTCAATGACATAGTTATTAGATATTTCGACTATGCTGAGCAAAATGGCTTTCTAAAAATTTGGATCGTGTAACTTTGGGAAAATTGAGCATTGAATGGGGCCTAGTTGCCCTTTCAGTTTTATGGTCAGTTAAACAGGGCACTAGAACTTTTAATTGTCGTTCAAATGAGCCCTACAGTAGGGTGTCCGCTACTATCCTAAGCTTCAGCTGAAGCTAGCTTCAAACATTGAACCTAAAAGATTCATATTACCATGGTTACGAAGTGTTTATAGAATTGGTGGTCTTTAAAAAGACCGTTGGGTAGTCATGGGTTTGATGACTATTGTAAAAATTCATCATTGTTTGACATCCACTCAGTATGATTCCAATCTATATCACGGGTTTGTTTGTTCTTCTTCTTCCTAGGATATCTCACATATATATTCCGAGAAGGAATATCTATCGGTACCCATTTGCTAAAAAATCGAACCTCGTCCTCTGGGTTGTGTATTTTACTCGGAAAAAGCTCACAGTTAAAATCTTCCAAGTTGAATATTGGTATATCTGATTTGCATTTGTCGATTAAAAGTTTATCAGTGGGCACCTTCCCTTTTGTGTACAGTGCTGTTACGCCAAAAAAACAGCATATCTCTCTAACTTCCTCTTGTACATAGGATAAATCCTTCCCTTTGTTATAGGATGCAAGTATCATTCTATTATATAAACCTATTTTGTTTATAACGTATAGTGTATTGCGCCACCTGTCTTCATTGTAGTCATACATATTGTAGTTTATATGCCAGTGGTAACAAGAGACTTCTTGATGATCTTCTTGAGCAGTAGAAACGCACATTCAAAAATCACTCCACATGACGATTTCTTCAAGCCAATGTATTCGCAATCGAAAACACCATACATCCTTGAAGTTATATCGATAGAATGGATATTCAAACTGTATAAAATTCCAATTTGAAACTCGATTTTATACTAAAGAAACTGAATATATTAACACATACCCAAGACGCCCTGGTTTATATTTAATAAACTATTTTTTTATTATTAAGGTCTCAGAATATTTATCTTTGCGAATGACAGGTAACGATTTTCCTTAAATTAGAATATTAGATAGATATCACATGTAAACAAGAAACTGCCGGTGTTTTAGACGTAAATCTCTCACACCTAGAAGAGACTCGCATCTCATTACCCTAAATATACATACTAATTCGGTTTCATCTCGTGACATATTTTTACATGTCAATTGCTAAAGAGCTTTATTCATCTCAAACATAGAAAGGAATCAATTTAATAAATTATTATAATATTTTCTTTTTTTTTATTGAATTTCTGGTTGTTTTTTTTGTATGCACACTGGAAATCCCCCCTATGTGGAAGATTAATTTCCATTCGTCTTAGTTTTTAACGATGCTCCTTATTTCTAGTTGAAAATGCTTATTTTTTAATTTAATTGGAATGAAAAGTCAAAGTCTAACATAAAGAACAAGGTATTTCGGAGGGGGTAGCTAACTTCATATACGGGGTGATTTCCATTCGTCTTAGTTTTTAACGATGCTCCTTATTTCTAGTTGAAAATGCTTATTTTTTAATTTAATTGGGATGAAAAGTCGAATTCTAACATAAAGAACAAGGTATTTCGGAGGGGTAGCTAACTTCATATACGGGATAATTTCCATTCGTCTTAGTTTTTAACGATGCTCCTTATTTCTAGTTGAAAATGCTTATTTTTTAATTTAATTGGGATGAAAAGTCAAAGTCTAACATCGTTTATGAGTGCTGCCATATCTGATGAAATAATTTAGATCGTATGATAAATTTAATTTATTTGTTTTTAATCCAGTAGTTTTTCAGTAAGGACACTCGATATCCTAAAAGTGTCTGATTCAAACTTTTACCTTGAGCATCGATGTTGTTAGCAGAATTTCAAAAGGATCGCTTATGAGTGCTGGCGTATCTGATGAAGTAATTTAGGTCGTATGATAAATTTAATTTTTTTTTATTTTTTAATGCAGTAGTTTTTTTTTTTAGCAAGGACACTCGATATCCTAAAAGTGTCTGATTCAAACTTTTACCTTGAGAATCGATGTTGTTAGAAGAATTTCAAAAGGATCGTCTTACGTTTAGTAAGGACACTCGATATCCTAAAAGTGTCTGATTCAAACTTTTACCTTGAGAATCGAGGTTGTTAGAAGAATTTCAAAAGGATCGTTTATGAGTGCTGGCGTATCTGATGAAATAATTTAGGTCGTATGAATCAATTTAGTAAGGACATCCGATATTTTAAAAGTGTCTGATTCAAACTTTTACCTTGAGCATCGATGTTGTTAGCTTCAAAAGGATCGCTTATGAGTGCTGGCGTATCTGATGAAGTAATTTAGGTCGTATGATAGATTTAATTTATTTTTTTTAATGCAGTAGTTTTTAGTAATGACACTCGATATCCTAAAAGTGTTTGATTCAAACTTTTACCTTGAGCATCGATGTTTTTAGCAGAATTTCAAAAGGATCGTTCATAAGTGCTGGCGTATCTGATGAAATAATTTAAGTCGTATGATAAATTTAATTTATTTTTTTTAATCCAGTAGTTTTTCAGTAAGGACATTCGATATACTAAAAGTGTTTGATTCAAACTTTTACCTTGAGCATCGATGTTGTTAGCAGAATTTCAAAAGGATCGCTTATGAGTGCTGGCGTATCTGATGAAGTAATTTAGGTCGTATGATAAATTTAATTTTTTTTATTTTTTAATGCAGTAGTTTTTTTTTTTTTTTTTTTTTTTCTTTTTTTTTTTTAGTAAGGACACTCGATATCCTAAAAGTGTCTGATTCAAACTTTTACCTTGAGAATCAATGTTGTTAGAAGAATTTCAAAAGGATCGTTTATGATTGCTGGCGTATCTGATGAAATAATTTAGGTCGTATGATCAATTTAGTAAGGACACTCGATATCCTAAAAGTGTCTGATTCAAACTTTTACCTTGAGCAACGATGTTGTTAACAGAATTTCAAAAGGATCGCTTATGAGTGCTGGCGTATCTGATGAAGTAATTTAGGTCGTATGATAAATTTAATTTATTTTTTTAATGCAGTAGTTTTTAGTAATGACACTCGATATCCTAAAAGTGTTTGATTCAAACTTTTACCTTGAGCATCGATGTTTTTAGCAGAATTTCAAAAGGATCGTTCATAAGTGCTGGCATATCTGATGAAATAATTCAAGTCGTATGATAAATTTAATTTATTTTTTTTAATCCAGTAGTTTTTCAGTAAGGACATTCGATATGCTAAAAGTGTTTGATTCAAACTTTTACCTTGAGCATCGATGTTGTTAGCAGAATTTCAAAAGGATCGCTTATGAGTGCTGGCGTATCTGATGAAGTAATTTAGATCGTATGATAAATTTAATTTTTGTTTTATTTTTTAATGCAGTAGTTTTTTTTTTTTTTTTTTTTTTTTTTTTTTTTTTTTTTTTTTTTTTTTTTTTTAGTAAGGACACTCGATATCCTAAAAGTATCTGATTCAAAATTTTACCTTGAGAATCGACGTTGTTAGAAGAATTTCAAAAGGATCGTTTATGAGTGCTGGCGTATCTGATGAAATAATTTAGGTCGTATGATCAATTTAGTAAGGACACTCGATATCCTAAAAGTATCTGATTCAAACTTTTACCTTGAGCATCGATGTTGTTAGTAGAATTTCAAAAGGATCGCTTATGAGTGCTGGCGTATCTGATGAAGTAATTTAGCTCATATGATAAATCTAATTTATTTTTTAATGCAGTAGTTTTTAGTAATGACACTTGATATCCTAAAAGTGTTTTATTCAAACTTTTACCTTGAGCATCGATGTTTTTAGCAGAATTTCAAAAGGATCGTTCATAAGTGCTGGAGTATCTGATGAAATAATTTAAGTCGTATGATAAATTTATTTTTTTTTTAATCCAGTAGTTTTTCAGTAAGGACATTCGATATGCTAAAAGTGTTTGATTCAAACTTTTACCTTGAGCATCGATGTTGTTAGCAGAATTTCAAAAGGATCGCTTATGAGTGCTGGAGTATCTGATGAAGTAATATAGGTCGTATGATAAATTTAATTTTTTTTTATTTTTTAATGCAATAGTTATTTGTTTTTTTTTAGTAAGGACACTCGATATCCTAAAAATGTCTGATTCAAACTTTTACCTTGAGAATCGATGTTGTTAGCAGAATTTCAAAAGGATCGCTTATGAGTGCTGGCGTATCTGATGAAGTAATTTAGGTCGTATGATAAATTTAATTTATTTTTTTAATGCAGTAGTTTTTAGTAATGACACTCGATATCCTAAAAGTGTTTGATTCAAACTTTTACCTTGAGCATCGATGTTTTTAGCAGAATTTCAAAAGGATCGTTCATAAGTGCTGGTGTATCTGATGAAATAATTTAAGTCGTATGATAAATTTAATTTATTTTTTTAATCCAGTAGTTTTTCAGTAAGACACTCGATATCCTAAAAGTGTTTGATTCAAACTTTTACCTTGAGCATCGATGTTGTTAGCAGAATTTCAAAAGGATCGTTTATGAGTGCTGGCGTATCTGATGAAATAATTTAGGTCGTATGATCAATTTAGTAAGGACACTCGATATCCTAAAAGTGTCTGATTCAAACTTTTACCTTGAGCATCGATGTTGTTAGCAGAATTTCAAAAGGATCGCTTATGAGTGCTGGCGTATCTGATGAAGTAATTTAGCTCGTATGATAAATTTAATTTATTTTTTTAATGCAGTAGTTTTTAGTAATGACACTCGATATCCTAAAAGTGTTTGATTCAAACTTTTACCTTGAGCATCGATGTTTTTAGCAGAATTTCAAAAGGATCGTTCATAAGTGCTGGCGTATCTGATGAAATAATTTAAGTCGTATGATAAATTTAATTTATTTTTTTTAATCCAGTAGTTTTTCAGTAAGGACATTCGATATGCTAAATGTGTTTGATTCAAACTTTTACAGAGACGACACACCCACAGAGATGACACACACATTGAGACGACACACGCACAGACAGAATACACAATACAGAAATTTAATTCAGGAAATTATGAAAAAAAAATTTAGACGGGGTTACGTGCGCGCAAATAACCCCGTCTAATTTTTTTTTTCATAATTTCCTGAATTAAATTTCTTTATTGTGTATTCTGTCTGTGCGTGTGTCGTCTCAATGTGTGTGTCATCTCTGTGGGTGTGTCGTCTCTGTAAAAGTTTGAATCAAACACTTTTAGTATATCGAATGTCCTTACTGAAAAACTACTGGATTAAAAAAAAATTAAATTTATCATACGACTTAAATTATTTCATCAGATACGCCAGCACTTATGAACGATCCTTTTGAAATTCTGCTAAAAACATCGATGCTCAAGGTAAAAGTTTGAATCAAACACTTTTAGGATATCGAGTGTCATTACTAAAAACTACTGCATTAAAAAAATAAATTAAATTTATCATACGAACTAAATTACTTCATCAGATACGCCAGCACTCATAAGCGATCCTTTTGAAGTTCTGCTAACAACATCGATGCTCAAGGTAAAAGTTTGAATCAGACACTTTTAGGATATCGAGTGTCCTTACTAAATTGATCATACGACCTAAATTATTTCATCAAATACGCCGGCACTCATAAACGATCCTTTTGAAATTATGCTAACAACATCGATGCTCAAGGTAAAAGTTTGAATCAAACACTTTTAGCATATCGAATGTCCTTACTGAAAAACTACTGGATTAAAAAAATATAATAAATTTATCATACGACTTAAATTATTTCATCAGATACGCCAGCACTTATGAACGATCCTTTTGAAATTCTGCTAAAAACATCGATGCTCAAGGTAAAAGTTTGAATCAAACACTTTTAGGATATCGAGTGTCATTACTAAAAACTACTGCATTAAAAAAATAAATTAAATTTATCATACGACCTAAATTACTTCATCAGATACGCCAGCACTCATAAGCGATCCTTTTGAAATTCTGCTAACAACATCGATGCTCAAGGTAAAAGTTTGAATCAGACACTTTTAGGATATCGAGTGTCCTTACTAAATTGATCATACGACCTAAATTATTTCATCAGATACGCCAGCACTCATAAACGATCCTTTTGAAATTCTTCTAACAACATCGATTCTCAAGGTAAAAGTTTGAATCAGACATTTTTAGGATATCGAGTGTCCTTACTAAAAAAAACAAATAACTATTGCATTAAAAAATAAAAAAAAATTAAATTTATCATACGACCTAAATTACTTCATCAGATACGCCAGCACTCATAAGCGATCCTTTTGAAATTCTGCTAACAACATCGATGCTCAAGGTAAAAGTTTGAATCAAACACTTTTAGCATATCGAATGTCTTTACTGAAAAACTACTGGATTAAAAAAATAAATTAAATTTATCATACGACTTAAATTATTTCATCAGATACGCCAGCACTTATGAACGATCCTTTTGAAATTCTGCTAAAAACATCGATGCTCAAGGTAAAAGTTTGAATCAAACACTTTTAGGATATCGAGTGTCATTACTAAAAACTACTGCATTAAAAAAACAAATTAAATTTATCATATGAGCTAAATTACTTCATCAGATACGCCAGCACTCATAAGCGATCCTTTTGAAATTCTGCTAACAACATCGATGCTCAAGGTAAAAGTTTGAATCAGACACTTTTAGGATATCGAGTGTCCTTACTAAATTGATCATACGACCTAAATTATTTCATCAGATACGCCAGCACTCATAAACGATCCTTTTGAAATTCTGCTAACAACATCGATTCTCAAGGTAAAAGTTTGAATCAGACATTTTAGGATATCGAGTGTCCTTACTAAAAAAAAAAAAACTACTGCATTAAAAAATAAAAAAAATTAAATTTATCATACGACCTAAATTACTTCATCAGATACGCCAGCACTCATAAGCGATCCTTTTGAAATTCTGCTAACAACATCGATGCTCAAGGTAAAAGTTTGAATCAAACACTTTTAGCGATATCGAATGTCCTTACTGAAAAACTACTGGATTAAAAAAAAATAAATTAAATTTATCATACGACTTAAATTATTTCATCAGATACGCCAGCACTTATGAACGATCCTTTTGAAATTCTGCTAAAAACATCGATGCTCAAGGTAAAGTTTGAATCAAACACTTTTAGGATATCGAGTGTCATTACTAAAAACTACTGCATTAAAAAAATAAATTAAATTTATCATACGACCTAAATTACTTCATCAGATACGCCAGCACTCATAAGCGATCCTTTTGAAATTCTGCTAACAACATCGATGCTCAAGGTAAAAGTTTGAATCAGACACTTTTAGGATATCGAGTGTCCTTACTAAATTGATCATACGACCTAAATTATTCATCAGATACGCCAGCACTCATAAACGATCCTTTTGAAATTCTTCTAACAACCTCGATTCTCAAGTAAAGTTGAATCAGACACTTTAGGATATCAAGTGTCCTTACTAAATTGACATACGACTAAATACTTCATCGGATACGCCAGCACTCATAAGCGATCCTTTGAAATTCTGCTAACAACATCGATGCTCAAGGTAAAAGTTGAATCAGACACTTTTAGGATATCGAGTGTCCTTACTAAATTGATCATACGACCTAAATTATTTCATCAGATACGCCAGCACTCATAAACGATCCTTTTGAAATTCTTCTAACAACCTCGATTCTCAAGGTAAAAGTTTGAATCAGACATTTTTAGGATATCGAGTGTCCTTACTAAAAAAAAACAAATAACTATTGCATTAAAAAATAAAAAAAAATTAAATTTATCATACGAGCTAAATTACTTCATCAGATACGCCAGCACTCATAAGCGATCCTTTTGAAATTCTGCTAACAACATCGATGCTCAAGGTAAAAGTTTGAATCAAACACTTTTAGCATATCGAATGTCCTTACTGAAAAACTACTGGATTAAAAAAAAATAAATTAAATTTATCATGATGAACGATCCTTAAATTATTTCATCAGATACGCCAGCACTCATAAACGATCCTTTTGAAATTCTGCTAACAACATCGATGCTCAAGGTAAAAGTTTGAATCAAACACTTTTAGGATATCGAGTGTCATTACTAAAAACTACTGCATTAAAAAATAAAATAAAAAAAATTTATCATACGACCTATATTACTTCATCAGATACGCCAGCACTCATAAGCGATCCTTTTGAAATTCTGCTAACAACATCGATGCTCAAGGTAAAAGTTTGAATCAGACACTTTTAGGATATCGAGTGTCCTTACTAAATTGATCATACGACCTAAATTATTTCATCAGATACGCCAGCACTCATAAACGATCCTTTTGAAATTCTTCTAACAACGTCAATTCTCAAGGTAAAAGTTTGAATCAGACACTTTTAGGATATCGAGTGTCCTTACTAAAAAAAAAAAAAAAAAAAAAAACTACTGCATTAAAAATAAAAAAAATTAAATTTATCATACGACCTAAATTACTTCATCAGATACGCCAGCACTCATTAGCGATCCTTTTGAAATTCTGCTAACAACATCGATGCTCAAGGTAAAAGTTTGAATCAAACACTTTTAGCGTATCGAATGTCCTTACTGAAAAACTACTGGATTAAAAAAAATAAATTAAATTTATCATACGACTTAAATTATTCATCAGATACGCCAGCACTTATGAATGATCCATTTGAAATTCTGCTAAAAACATCCATGCTCAAGGTAAAAGTTTGAATCAAACACTTTTAGGATATCGAGTATTATTACTAAAAACTACTGCATTAAAAAATAAATTAAATTTATCATACGACCTAAATTACTTCATCAGATAGCCAGCACTCATAACGATCCTTTTGAAATCTGCTAACAACATCGTCTCAAGGTAAAGTTTGAATCCAGACACTTTTACGATATCGATCGCATTATCTGAATCAAACATCGATGCTCAAGGTAAAGTTTGAATCAAACACTTTTAGGATATCGAGTGTTATTACTAAAAACTACTGCATTAAAAAAATAAATTAAATTTATCATACGACCTAAATTACTTCATCAGATACGCCAGCACTCATAAGCGATCCTTTTGAAATTCTGCTAACAACATCGATGCTCAAGGTAAAAGATTGAATCAGACACTTTTAGGATATCGAGTGTCCTTACTAATTTGATCATACGACCTAAATTATTTCATCAGATACGCCAGCACTCATAAACGATCCTTTTGAAATTCTTCTAACAACCTCGATTCTCAAGGTAAAAGTTTGAATCAGACACTTTTAGGATATCGAGTGTCCTTACTAAAAAAAAAAAACTACTGCATTAAAAAAAAAAAAATTAATTTATCATACGTCCTAAATTGCTTCATCAGATACGCCAGCACTCATAAGCGCTCCTTTTGAAATTCTGCTAACAACATCGATGCTCAAGGTAAAAGCTTGAATCAAACACTTTTAGCATATCGAATGTCCTCACTGAAAAACTACTGGATTACAAAAAAATAAATTAAATTTATCATACGATATAAATTATTTCATCAGATACGGCAGCACTCATAAACGATGTTAGACTTTGAATTTCCATCCCAATTAAATAAAAAAATAAGCATTTTCAGCTAGAAATAAGGAGCATCGTTAAAAACAAAGACGAATGGAAATTACCCCGTATATGAAGTTAGCTACCCCCTCCGAAATACCTTGTTCTTTATGTTAGACTTTGACTTTTCATCCCAATAAAATTAAAAAATAAGCATTTTCAACTAGAAATAAGGAGCATCGTTAAAAACTAAGACGAATAGAAATTACCCCGTATATGAAGTTAGCTACCCCCTCCGAAATACCTTGTTCTTTATTTTAGACTTTGACTTTTCATTCCAATTAAATTAAAAAATAAGCATTTTCAACTAGAAATAAGGAGCATCGTTAAAAACTAAGACGAATGGAAATTAATCTTCCACATAGGGGGGATTTCCAGTGTGAATACAAAATAAACAACCAGAAATTCAATAAAAAAATACGAAAATATTATAATAATTTATTAAATTGATTCCTTTCTATGTTTGAGATGAATAAAGCTCCTTAGCAATTGACATGTAAAAATATGTCACGAGATGAAACCGAATTAGCATGTATATTTAGGGTAATGAGATGCGAGTCTCTTCTAGGTGTGAGAGATTTACGTCTAAAACACCGGCAGTTTCTTGTTTACATGTGATATCTATCTAATATTCTAATTTAAGGAAAATCGTTACTTGTCATTCGCGAAGATAAATATTCTGAGACCTTAATAATAAAAAAATAGTTTATTAAATATAAACCAGGGCGTCTTGGGTATGTGTTAATATGTTCAGTTTCTTTAGTATAAAATCGAGTTTCAAATTAGAATTTTATACAGTTTGAATATCCATTCTATCGATATAACTTCGAGGATGTATGGTGTTTTCGATTGCGAATACATTGGCTTGAAGAAATCGTCATGTGGAGTGATTTTTGAATGTGCGTTTCTACTGCTGACTACAGATCATCAAGAAGTCTCTTGTTACCACTGGCATATAAACTACAATATGTATGACTACAATGAAGACAGGTGGCGCAATACACTATACGTTCTAAACAAAATAGGTTTATATAATAGAATGATACTTCCATCCTATAACAAAGGGAAGGACTTATCCTATGTACAAGAGGAAGTTAGAGAGATATGCTGTTTTTTGGCGTAACAGCACTGTACACAAAAGGGAATATGCCCACTGATAAACTTTTAATCGACAAATGCAAATCAGATATACTAATATTCAACTTGGAAGATTTTATTTGTGAGGTGTTTCTGAATAAAATACACAACCCAGAGGACGAGGTTCAATTTTTTAGCAAATGGGTACCGATAGATGTTCCTTCTCGGAATATTTGTGTGAGATATCCTAGGAAGAAGAAGAACAAACAAACCCGTGATATAGATTGGAATCATACTGAGTGGATGACAAACAATGATGAATTTTTACAATAGTCATCACACCCATGACTACCCAACGGTCTTTTTAAAGACCACCAATTCTATAAACACTTCGTAACCATGGTAATATGAATCTTTTAGGTTCAATATTCAAAGCTAGCTTCAGCAGAAGCTTAGGATAGTAGCGGACACCCTACTGTAGGGCTCATTTGAACGACAATTAAAAGTTCTAGTGCCCTGTTTAAGTGACCAAAAAACTGAAGGGGCAACTAGGCCCTATTCAATGCTCAATTTTCCCAAAGTTACACGATCCAAATTTTTAGAAAGCCATTTTGTTCAGCATAGTCGAAATATCTAATAACTATGTCATTGACGATGACTTAATCACCCACAGTCTCCAGGGGAAGGGCTGCAAGTTATGAACTTTGCCCATTGTTTACATATAGTTTTCGTTATTGGGAAGTATACAGTCGTTTTCAGGGCGGACTTTTTCTGATGGATGAGGGGGTCAAGGGAGGAATTTACGTGGGAACATCTTTCCATGAAGGGATTTTGTATGGAAGAAGGGAATTGTCCATGAAGGAAAATCTCCACTCTTTACGCTAAAGTTCTTTAGTACTTTCAAAAGAGATATCTAAAGTTTTGAAAGTTCTCTGTTGAAAGTTCTTTAGTACTATCCAAAGAGAGTAAGGAGTGACCCAGCTTAATAGTAACCAAAACTCTAAAAAACGGAATTTGGATACCAAAAGATACAGCAAAATAATTTGATTTGTGTGTTGATTTCAAATATATAAGTTACACCAAGTTTAGTTATACCCGTCAAAAGTTAGGCGCCTGAGAAAATTTGCCACATTTTCGAAAAAAGTGGGAAATACCCTCTAAAAGTCGTAAAACTTAAAAATCACACTATCAGATTCAGCGTATCAGAGAACCCTACTGCAGAAGTTGGAATCCTCGCTCATAATTGCTAATCAATTTAACCCTTTTATCCAGGCCTGAGCGTGCACATATTTCCTTTTGGTGAATTGACTTTCCCTTTAAGCACTCTCTGAAAGTTCCAACTAAATACACAAATCCCTTTTTGAGATATGCCATTTTGAAATTCTGCGTGCACATAGTGTATTTTGATTTAGTTCAAGTTCCACCTCAAATACCTCATTCTGTCAAATTTTCAACTTGATATGCATAGCCTAGTGCCAGGAACCAATAGGGGAATCCTCGCTCGTAATTGCCAATCACTTTAACCCTTTTATCCAGGCCTGAGCGTGCACATATTTCCTTTTGGTGAATTGACTTTCCCTTTAAGCACTCTCTGAAAGTTCCAACTTAATACACAAATCCCTTTTTGAGATATGCCATTTTGAAAATCTGCGTGCACATAGTGTATTTTGATTTAGTTCAAGTTCCACCTCAAATACCTCATTCTGTCAAATTTTCAACTTTATATGCATAGCCTAGTGCCAGGAACCAGTGGGGGAATCCTCGCTCGTAATTGCTAATCACTTTAACCCTTTTATCCAGGCCTGAGCGTGCACATATTTCCTTTTGGTGAATTGACTTTCCCTTTAAGCATTCTCTGAAAGTTCCAACTTAATACACAAATCCCTTTTTGAGATATGCCATTTTGAAAATCTGCGTGCACATAGTGTATTTTGATTTAGTTCAAGTTCCACCTCAAATACCTCATTCTGTCAAATTTTCAACTTTATATGCATAGCCTAGTGCCAGGAGCCAGTGGGGGAATCCTCGCTCGTAATTGCTAATCACTTTAACCTTTTTTCTCCATCGTCAAGTACATGCTCCAAAAATATTTTATTTAGAGATTTCATGTTAAAAAATTATCCAATCACTAATTACCCCTTTTTTGCAAATGTCAATCAATGAATTCCGATTGTTTTTAAAATGACAACACTGTCCAAACATCACTTGTGTATTATACAGTACACAATCATCCCCATCTCCTCCAAAACACTTTTCAGCCATTTCTTGTTAAAAATTTTTATTTCAAGTCAATCCTTAATAGGATCAAATTCGCAAAATCCTACACTCCAATTCGCAAATCTCATTACCCATTTTTAAATGTCAATCAAACAATTCTGATTGTAGTGTCCAATATTTTAATAACAAGCTGCATACTCTCAAAACATGTTTGACCACATTATATCATGCCAACTTTATTATGAAGTAGAATTCTGGCCTACATAAATTATGTCAGAAACCTCTCCTTCATAACATATTACGCAATCCCAAATTGCACAGGAAGGAACATAGAGTAACGTAGAATAACTTGGTCCTATGGCGGTCGTAGAATAACAAGGTCCTAAGGCGGTCGTAGAATATCATGGTCCTATGGCGGTCTCAGAATAACATGGTCCTATGGCGGTCGTAGAATAACATGGTCCTATGGCGGTCTCAGAATAACATGGTCCTATGGCGGTCTCAGAATAACATGGTCCTATGGCGGTCTCAGAATTCAATATTAGCATTCTACTAATGTGACAAAAGCGCCAATGAGCAAAATATTTGGGGGGGGGGGCAGTGTGACAAAAGGGCCAATAATTGACTAAATATACAAGTTTATTCTAAAGGAAGAGTGAAAAAAGAAACAGGGAAAGAGGACGCCAGAAAATCGTGGGGGGGGGGTGGTTGACTTCAACAAAAATTTTACACGGGGGGAAGTTTGCCTGAATTCATAAGCAAAATTTACTCATTTACCTCATGAGAAGTAATCCATGAAGAACTATCATCAGTAATATTTCTCTGCTGTAAAATTTTCCGCACAAGAAAATTCCTGTTGGAGGGAAGGACCTTTGAAAAATTTTCAACATAGAGGAGATTTTTGGTATGAATTAAAAAAACGATCATAAATAAAGTTAAAAACAAGTATTTTTTCGAGTTAGATTATGTTCAGAAGAATTTTTCGTCCAGAATAGTGAACAAGATTTTTTTTTTTGGGGGGGGGGGGGGGGGTGGGCATTTGCAGTGAGCATGAACTTTTACGAGGTAAAATTCATGGGGGTACTATCTTGCGCGTGGGAACTTTCCTTGGGGGAGTTTTCCTTGGGGAAATTGCCATGAATGGGGAGGTGTGTGTCCCGTTATTATTCGAAAAACGATCAGAAATTAAATTTTAAGAAAAACTATTTTTCAACTGAAAGCAAGGAGCAGCACTAAAACTTCAAGAAAAACAGAAATTAATATATTTGTGCGGTGCCTCCTCCTCAATACCCTGCTCTTTACGCTAAAGTTAAACCTTTTTTCCAAAGTCTTAAAAAGGGCCTCCTGAATCAAATTTACCAGTTAATAGTGTATGACATGTGAAAGTTTGCTAAACATTCCTGATTTTCAGGGCAAGTTTATTCAAATTTTTAATTAAGAACTACTTTTTAACCAACCCTCTAGATTAATAAAAATACCGTTTGCAAGAATTCTTATTGAAACAACCTGTTTTGGTATTTTATTGTAACAACACAAACAGTGGAAAATATCCCCCACCCAAATTTTCATAAATTAGTGCTACCGGTCACTGATTTTCACTGCGAAGGACATATATTAAAACCTGTATATGGGATAATCTGCAGTACCTGCAAATACTTATCTAGACCTGTGAACATTTGACACCTTACCCTCTGATCACTTTGAGCACTAGAGTGTCTAATTGCCAATCTAATTAACCCCCTCCGCAGTTTATATGACCACACTTTCTATAAAAACCCTATATGTCCCCGTGGCGTAACTTACAACCTTTGCCCTTTGGTCTGGGGGAATTTGTTATCCTCAACCATAATTTCCAGACCTTTCTAATGGGCTGAATCAATTGGCTGTATCAAAATTTGCCCTCTGATCCCGTTCTAAAAAGGGATTAGTCTCTCAATTTCCAATCGAATGAGCCCTTTTTGAAGCAGCTACGACAAAACTTTCTATAAAAACCTTATACTCCCCAAGGGCATAAATTACGACCCTTGGTCTGAGGGCTATGGGGGAAGGGTTGTCATCCTCAAAGAATTAGTTTCCAGAATTTTCAACAACTTTGAAAAAATTGGCAAACATTTCAAAATCTTGAATGTATGTATTTGGGGAAAGGCGTGTATTTGGAGCAGGCGTGATAAGGGGGTTAGTGGCCCTCCAATTACTTTCAACTATTAAAAAGAGCACTAGTCATTTCAATTTCCAATCGAATGAGCCCTTTTTGAAGTTTCTACAAGCTTTCTATAAAAACCTTATATGTCCCCAGGCCATAAATTACAACTCTTGCCCTGAGGGCTGTAAGGGGTTGTCATCCTTAAAGACCTAATTTCCCAAACTTTCAACTACGTTGAACAAAACTGCTATCTAAAAATTTTGATTGGATGTGTTTCGGGAAGATGTGGGCGTGATAGGGAGGTTAGTTGCCCTCCATATCACTTTCGACTATTAAACAGGGCACTAGCCCTTTGAATTTCCAATCGAACGAGCCCTATTTGAAGTTGGGGCTTTGCAGTGTTATCCATAATTGAAATTGCAAATTTAAACGTAGAACGGTACTATTGAGAGGCCCGTACCTTAAATTTTATCTTGGTTAGGCCTGGGAATGATTTGGAAAACAATCAGAAATTAAATAAAAAAAGAGCTTTTCAACTGAAAGTAAGGAACAGATTTGAAACTTGCTCTTTACTTTAGTTAAAAACCTTTTCTATTTGTTTACTTACATTTCACGAAACTGTAAAGTTTTATGAATACAATACTTTTGGTAATACTGTTTGGATTTTGATGGGTAATCGAACAGTTCGTGGTAATGAACTGTAACTTACTTACAGCGACCTGGTTCAATAGTAACCAAAACTCTAAAAAACGGAATTTTGGTACCAATAGATATATCGAAAGAATTGACTTATTATGCTGATTCCAAATATATTAGTTTCATTAAATTTAGTCTTACCCGTCAAAAGTTGCGGGTCTGAAAAAAATTGTCTGATTTTCAGAAAAAAGGGGAGAGACCCCCTTGAAGTCATATAATTTTAATGAAAACCACACCATCAGGTTCAGCGTATCAAAGAACCCTACTGTAGATGTTTCAAGCTCATATCTGCAAAAATGTGGAATTTTGCAATTTTTACCAGAAGAAAAACCACGGATGCGTGTTCATTTGCTTTTTGTTGTTTTTTTCCCAGGGGTGATCGTATCGACCGTGTAGGCCTAGAACGTAAGGACAGGACTCATTCTAATGGAAATGAAAAGATCTTGTGCCCTTTTTGTGACTATAAAAATTGGAGGGCAACTAGGCCCCTTCCTACGTCACTTTTTTCCCAAAATCGTCCGAACAAAATTCGGAGATGGCTATTTTCTTCAAAACAGTTGAAAGGCCCAATAACTGTCTTTTGAGATAAAGTGACCCCCTACAGCCCCTGGAGGTAGGTTTTTAAGTTATAAAAAATGCCCTTTGTTTTATTTGTTATTGGGAAGTTTGCATACATTTTTCGGCTGGGGAGGGGAGGACGAATTTTCTGCCGGGAGAATTTTTTAATGGTGAGGAATGCTTCCAGGGGGCGAAATTTTCAGAAGAAATTTTACACTGGGTGAATTTGCCAGAATTCATATACGAAATTTCTTTATATGTCTTGCTTTCTCCTTACCGATTCAATTTTACGCGTCGAGATGTTAAGGGTAATTGTCCGGGGTAAATTTACGGCAGGATGGAATTGTCCAGAGGATATTTCTATGGGGAGGGGGATTTGTCCGTGGAGGTGGAGCCAGGTATCCTGGCGTTCCTTAAAAAACGATCAGAAAAAGACAAGTTTATTCAACTGTTTTAAGTTTTAATGTTGCTCCTTACTTTCAGTTGAATAACCTTGTTCCATTTTCTTTATTTAATGAATTTTAGAGACAAACAATTTTCTAAAGAAAATGGAAAAGTATGTCAATTAAATTAAAAGTATTTAAAAATGAAAAAAGTAAGTAGCAACAAAAAATACACAAAACAATAGCCTACTTACAAAATCTATTTTTACTCCAACCAAATCAGATAAAAAAATGTTTGTGGAAAACTGGTTAGGGTTTACTCAGTCACAAATTATAACTTATATTTCCCTTATTATGGGTCACTATCTATTGATGGCAGCCAAAAATGGGGCAACAAATATTTTTCCATGGTTTTTCCCTATTCTGCTCTCTTTCCTTTGGTTTCTTTATAATTACTTCATAGTCCCAAACTTCCAGGGGGGCCATGCACCCCTGCCTCCTCTTGTCGGTGCCCATGTTTAACATGCCTGTCAACACTCTACAAACTTTAACCTTAATACCCTTAGCCGTTTTGGATAGGCTCAGGATCAAAGGTTTTCTCTATTTCTAATGATAAATCATTCTTGTGCCAAATGGGCAAATTGCATAATTTGTAATCTTTATTCCAGGGCTGTGAGGAGGGGAGGGGCACTAAATCCCTAGAGGCAATGCTATTAGACCTTTTGACTAGTTTCACAAAAATAAAAATTTCAAAATTTTGACTAGTGTTGAGCGGATAAAACCGAAAACGGAGATGGAGGGGAGAAGGTGGCTGATCACCCTCCAATCTCTCATCAACGTCTCCTCAGTTTTACCTTGAAAGTTTCAACTTAATATCCTGAGCCGTTCCTTATATATTGCTGATATTCTCTATTCACAACCAACAAGCACGCAGTGTTTTTTTTTTTTCCGTAGGGGAAAGAAGTTTTGGTACTTGTGTATTACGGGCAATTCACTCAAGTTTACGCTGTGTAAAACTCGAGAACAAACTGGTTTCTTCGTTTTTTTTTCAGCTTAGCGCGAGACCAGACAAAGACAAGTGACAGAAAATACGGGAAATAAATAATTTGGGCTATATATTTGCACATAAGGGGGGGGGGGGTGTGGTGGTAAAGTATTTGGACATTTTGAAGTCAGAAAGCAATTCTTTCTAGGTATGGTCACTAAAAAATTAAAGAAGAATAGTGAGATATCTAGAAATTTTGTTAACTAAAAAAAATCCCAGTATAAAACAAATATAATGTTTTCTTTAACTGTTTTTTTTCAATGGCTGTTTTTCTAAGTATTAAGTACTATTATTAGGTTAATGTAGTATTTAATTTAAGTGTTTTATGATGATCGCTGATCAAACTTTATGTTATTCTTGCCTTTCATTTATGTAACTTTACTATGTTCATGGCCGTATATTTGGCTTTAAAAAACGCTTCTCTATCTATCTATCTAACATGCAGAATAATTGAACCAAACACATTTTGCATGCAGACCTGCCATACTTTACCCCCCTCCCCCCAATGTGCAAATCTATAGCCCAAATTTATTTCTGAAGTAACGAAGAAACTAACGAAAAAACTGGTGTGTTCTCGAATATTACACAGCGTAAACTTGAGCGAGTGGCGCATAACACAAGCATCAAATTTCCTTCCCCCTACAGAAATAAAAAAATAAAACTCAAATAAAACTCTCAAATTTGGAAAGTCTTATTTTTCACGGGGGTATTTTCCGCGCGGGGGGGGGGGCATTTTACCAGGGGAGGTGTAATTTTGTTTTAATTATTCATGTACGGTGAGCCAAAATCCAAACCCGCATTAATTCAAAAACGTTCAAAAAGAAAATAAAAAAACAAGTCTTTTAATTGAAAGTAAGGAGCGACATGAAAACTTAAAACGAACAGAAATTATTCCGTATATGAAAGGGGCTGTCCCATCCTCAACGTCTCGCTCTTTACGCTAAAGTTTGACTCTTTCTCACAACTCAATTTTTTAAACAATAAAAAATTTTAGCTTAAAGTGCGAGACGTTGAGGAGGGGACAGCCCCTTTCATATTAGGAAAAATTTCTGTTTGTTTTAAGTTTTAATGTCGCTCCTTACTTTCAATTAAAAAAATCTTGTTTTTTTAAATTAATTTTTGAACGTATATGAAACCACCGTACCTACCCCCACCTAAAGAATGACTCACCCCCCCCCCTCCTCATTATAGCTGATACATAAACACAGATTGCCAAACATAGCCTAATTTCATTACAAATAAAGCGAATCAACTTGATTGAATCCAGTACTGCCTTCGTGTGCCATTACTTCTTTTACAACTGGAAAATCTAAAATATAGTTATTCATATTTTTAAACTGGAGCTTGAAACCTCCACGTTAGGGTTCTCTGATATGATGTATCTGATAAATAGATTTTCAGTAAGATCTCTTGCTTTTTTTTGGTGGGGGGGGTCCCCTTTTTCAAAAATTAGGCAAATTTTCTCAGATTTTTGGTTTTGGGTGTGAAACAATAAACTGAAAGAATTTTATATTTAGAATCAGCATAAAAGCCAATACTGCCGGTGTAGTAATTAAAAAATACTTACAAAAACTTCCAATTTCTAATATTCTAGATTCTGAGGTATACACAAAATCTGACTAGCTTTAAACAGTCTTAAAAATATGTTTCTTGTTTTAGTTCTGAATTAGAACAGAATATTTTCTCAGCCTCCGTCTGCCAAAGAAAAGGTTGAAACGATAAGCCCATGGGGGAAAAAGATAATCGATGCCAGAAGTTTCCAAACTCACGGAAACAAAGTTAGCTATTAAGCTGAATATACCCATTTATTCCCAAATGACATTCACTATCTTTTTAGATTTTAAGATCGGCTTTTTATTTAAAGATTTTAAACAACCATAAATTTCGTTTCGTAATAAACTTTTACTTTTAGAACGAACCAAAATAATAGTTACCATTCCTGAATCAGTGTCATATGGCAATTTTTTTTCACTAGGAAGCTTTTTTTTAAAAGTGGTTTTTAAAATTTGGTTACTATGGGCTGTTGAGTATTATGCACAAAATCCGGTACTTTTGTATTATACGCCATTCGCTCAAGTTTACGATGTGTAAAACTTGAAAACTAAACTGGTTTCTTCGTTACCTTAGAAATAAATTTGGGCTATAGATTTCCACATTAAGGGAGGGAGGGGGGGAGGGTAAAGTAAAGCGGGTCAGCACGCAAAATGTGTCAGGCACAATTATTCTGCATTAATGAAGTAAGAATTGTTTTCTGACTTCAAACTGTCCAAATACTTTACCCCCCCCCCCCTTTATGTGAAAATCTATAGCCCAAGTTATATATTTTCCATCTACTATGTCACTTGTCTTTGTCTTGTCTCGCGCTAAGCTGAAAGAAACTAACGAAGAACCTGGTTTGTTCTCGAGTTTGACACAGCGTAAACCTGAGTGAGTTCCCCATAATACACAAGTACCAAAATCCCCCCCCCCATACAGAACTTAAAAAAGCAAAACTCAAATAAAATTCTCAAATTTGGAAAGTCTTATTTTTGACGGGGGAGGGGGTATTTTCTGGGGGTTATTTTACGCAAAGGGTATTTTCCACAGGGGGGATATTTTCGGGAGGGGGGTATTTTCCAGGGTTGTATTTTCCACGGAAGGTATTTTCCACGGGGGTTTGGTATTCTCCGTAGGGTATTTTTCGTGGGGGGGGGCGTTATTTTCCTCAGGGGTTATATTGGTTCGAAAAGTGTAGGCTTGGGGTTCTGGACCCACTCAAAGTTGTATATTAAAAGAAGGATTATACTACTTATTAATATACTTACTTATTCAGAATTATTTACTAAGCAATTCCACCGCAATATTCTCTCCAAACGTAAGATTGTGCATCCAAAGAGAAAGAAAAACAAATGAAAATAGTTCTGTAGGAGAATTAAGATAATTCTTCCCAAAATATTTAAATGAAAACAAACTTAGTTTATAATACCATTTATTGTACCTACACAAGAAATGATATTTTTTTTGAAATTTTGATTCATTTCTAAGTAATGAGTGGCTTTTCTATTTAGGGATAGGTCAAATAACTCCCTAAGCCTAAAAGCTCATTTCTATTCAGCGAGCAAAATTTGTCACAAATATCTTTGCTACTTGCCTTGAGCTACTTTCTTAAGTGCTCCTAAATTTAGTATTTTTAAACAAAGAATTAAAGTGACCTTGAAGAAGTAAGGAGCGACCCGGCTCAATAGCAACCGAAACTCTAAAAAACAGAATTTTAATACCAATAGATGTATCAAAGAATTGGCTTTTTATACTGATTTCAAGTTTATAAATTTCATTACGTTCAGTCTTGCCCATCAAGGGTTACGAGCCTAAAAAATGTTTCCTTATTTTCGTAAAAAAGGAGAAACGACCCCTAAAATTAAGTTGTCTTAATGAAAACCACACCATCATATTCAGCGTATTAGAGAAACCTACTGTATTGGTTTCAAGCTCCTATCTACAAAATGTGGAATTTTGTATTTTTTGCCAGAAAAAGATCACGGATGTGTATATTTGTTTGTTTTTTGTTTTCCCCAGGGATGATTGTATCGACCCAGTGGTCCTAGACTATCTGAAGAGGGCTCAGGGTGCCATTTTTAAGCGACCGAAAATTGGAGGGCAACTATGCCCCCTCCTCGTCTTCAATCGTTTGATAAAAAAATTGAGATAGCCATTTTGTTCATCATAGTTGAAAGGCCCAATAACTATACCTTTGGGTATAACATGACCCCCCCCCCTAACCCAAGGGGAGAGGTCTTTAAGTTATAAAATTTGCCCATTGTTTACGTATAGTATTTGTTATTGGGATACCTGCATACATTTTTGGGTGAGGGGAACAAATTTTCTGCTGGGGTTTTTCCACGGGGGAGTTTTCCATAGGGAGAAAAGTTTCTAAGGAGTGAACTTTTCAGGGGGAATTATAAACTGCGGGAATTTGCCAGAATTCTAATACAAAATTCTTTTTACATGTCTTGCTTTCTCTTTTCCGTCTTAATTTTACACGCAGAGTGATTAAGAGTAATTAGCTTGGGTAAGTTTTCACCGGGAATGAATTCCTGGCCTAGACCTGGCCCTGGCCTAGAATGAATTCCTAGATTTCCTGGCATTATTTAAAAACCATTGGACATTAAATAAAACAAAACAAGTTTTTTCTTATTACGTATATGAAGGAGCTAGCAAACAAGTTTTTTCTTGTTACGTATATGAAGGATCTGCGCCCTCCTTGTCATTTCGCTCTTTAGCGTAAAGAGTGACGTGTTGAGGAGGGGGCAACCTCCTTTATATACGTAACAATTTATTTTCGTTTTAATATTGCTCCTTACTTTCAGCTGAAAAAACTTTTTCTATTTAATTTACAAAAAGAAACAACACTATGTTTTGATTTTTTTTTCACTCTTAACTTTGTTTTTTGCTCAATTTCTTGTACAGCTTTTTCGTTCAGCTTCGTTCAGGGTTGAGGTGTCTTATCTCCCCTAGATTGGAGGTGATTAGAAATTATATAGGAAAAATAAGTTTTAACTGAAACTAAGGAGCAACATTTAAACATAAAACGAACATAAATTCTTCCGTATAATAAAACAGATCATGCCAGTGTTGTTTCTACATTAGATTTCCATAAAAAACTAGCAAAGATTAATTTAAAAAAAACTAAATTTTCCCGAGGGAAGGAAAGAGCAAAGTTGAAACTTAAAGCTAACAAAAGTTATTACTTCAAAGCCTATTTAACATATATCAATCAAACTATCGCAAATAAATCAACCGGTGATATTTTCCTATGTTTGTAGGATTGCAGAAAACTAGCACTTTACTGAAAACACTAGCTCAGTTTACAATGAGCTCAGTTCAATGATTGACTGTCCCTTTGGATTTGAAAAGGACATGTCATGATTATTTTGTAGACAAGTTCGAAGCGAAGCAATCTTGATAGTATTAAGACTAAAGACTCACTTTCGAATTTGAATAACAGCTTCTAATTCCCCGTTTTATAGAGATAAATAAATTAAAAAAAAACTATTTTTTTTAACTGAAAGTAAGGAGCGACATTAAAACTTAAAATGAACAGAAACTATTCCGCATATGAAAGGGGTTGTCCCCTCCTCAAAGCCTCGCTCTTTACGCTAAAGTTTGACTCTGTTGACAACTTTATTTTTTTAAACAACAAAGCGTAAAGAGAGAGGCGTCGAGGAGGGGACAGCCCCTTTCATATACGGAATAATTTCTGTTCGTTTTAAGTTTTAATGTCACTCCTTACTTTCAGTTAAAAAAAAAAATTTTAACTGAATATTTTTTTTTATTTAATTTCTTAACTTTTTTACATTAATACAGTTTTGATTTTGGCTCACCGTACACGAACAATTAAAACAAAATCTTGTATATTAATTTTAGTTGTTTTTTTTTGGCTAAATGGCTTTCTCAAAATTTTGATCTGATGTAAATTACGAATTAACTTACGTAACGAACTTCTATATTCGTATATTTTTATTACATATATTATGGGGTTCACCCCCTAGTCAATACCTCACTTTTTACGCTAAAGTTCAAATTTTTATCCATTTCTTTGAGAATGACCCCTTAATCACAAAGGCTGTTAATTAGAATAAATAGCTCTGATGAAAGTACAAAAAAAACTTTATTTTAAAGAGCGAGGTAACGTATCAAAGAGGAGGGAAACCCAGGGGCAAATCTCAAGCATTTTATTGGGGGGGGGGCAGTCAACGGGCATGGGATATATAATAACTTTTTTCTCCACATTATTGGGGGAGGGAACTGCCTCCACCTGGCCCCCCTCAAACGAAGCTCCTGGGGAAACTCCCTCTATATAAAAGTAATCTATGTTCGTATTGAGTTATAACGTCAATCCTTGCTTTCAGTTGAAAAAAATTATTTTTTAAATTTAATTTCTGATCGTTTTTCAAATAATGCTGGTAAATGTGGCTTTCCCTCCATGATAAAAGTATCTCCTCTCACAGTATAATCAACCGTAGAAGTTTTTTTCCCTCGGAAAATACTCCCCCCCCCCGCGGCTCATTGGTCTACAATCACTTTCGGCTTATAAAAAAAAGTACTTGAGCTCTCATTTTCCGGTCTAATGAGCACCCTCTGAAGCTTTTGTAACCATGAGGCGAAGGTGTGGATGAGGAAGGGACAGTCCCTTCCTATACGGAATAAATTCTGCTCATTTTGGAGTTTAATGTTACTCTTTACTTTCTTAGCAACAGCGTACACAAGAAATATTCCTGGAAATCATAAGGGAGTAGATATCAATTTGACATTTTTGTTTTTTTCCGTTTTTGTTGCACCCCCCCCCCCCCCAAAAAAAAAATAAATATTCACTGTCATTTTCACTTAATTTGGATAAATTGGCTACAGATTTACCACCACCCCCTCCCAGGATTTTGAAGAAATTACGGCACTGTCAAAAACCTATTTTGCGCCCCCTCCCCCTAAACAAAATCCTGGATCCGCCCCCAAAGTGTCAACAATCTCTGATCTCATGATCTATGAATTTTCACTCATGTCGATTTTTACCTAAACAAACAAACATGGCTACAACCCTTGGAGCAAAGTGAAATGATATCCAAAAGTTTGGCTTTAACATCTGAATTGAAAGGGAAACCTTTCAACGCAAGTAAATTGAAAGATTTTTGCCGTTATCTAAATGTTTATGGTGATTTAGAAGATAGGTAAAGTCCTGTAAAACACACTCAGAAAGTGAAAACTTTTGCAATATTTTTTTTTCGTTGACAAAAAAGTTGTTTATAGTAAAGAGTCATAAGGCTTCAATGTTTTATTATTTACTAAATTGAAAAAATATTTTTGAACTGACAGTAAGGAGAAAACTCAAACCTTAAAATGAACATAAATTATTTAGTATATAAGTGGGTTGCTCCCATCTTCAATACTTTGCTCTTCGCTCTAAAGTTGTTTAGTGCTTATAAAAAATCTTATCATTGTAATTAAGTGGCCCTTGTGTTTCAGGAATCATTCTTAAAAACTTGGGACAAAATAAAAAAAGGTCAAACTTTAACGTAAAGAGCAACGTATCAAGGAGGAGAGAAAAACCAGGGGAGAATCTCTAACATTTTTATTTGGGGGGGGGGGGCAAGACGGGTCCATATCCAGATAGTCAAGGGGCATGGGATATGTAATAATTTTTTTTTTACAAATTATTGGGGGGGACCCTCTTCTTGCCCCCTTAAAGGAATTCCACGTGGAAACACCCTCTATATAAAAATAATTTATGTTCGTATTGAGTTATAACGTTGCTCCTTGCTTTCAGCTGAATTTTTTTTTTAATTTAATTTCCGATCATTTTTCAAATAATCCCGATAAATTTGGCTCTTCCTCGATGATAAAATTCTCTCCTCCTACAATAAAATCAACCGTAGAAGGTTCTTCCCGTCAGAAAATACCCCCCCCCCCCCCGGATTTATTGATCTAACAAAATTTCGGCTTATAATAAAAGTACTTGTAGTCTCAATTTCTGAACTAATGAGCACCCTCTGAAGCTTTTGCAACCATGAGGTGAAGGTGTAAAAGAGGAAGGGACAGCCCTTTCTATACGGAATAAATTCTGCTCATTTTGGGGTTTAGTGTTACTCTTTAGTTTCTGTTGCACTCCCCCCCCCCCCAAAAAAAAAATAAATATCCCGGTTACGTCCCTGGAGATTATACTTCAACCTTCATCCTTCTCTCGTCTCTACCTTAGAACCAATTCTGTATTTATCTGATGGCTCAATGAGACCTAGGATTTGTCGGCATTAAATTGCACCTTTTGAGGTATCTCCCTCCCTCCCAAACTACAAAACAATCAGACCATTGTGGAAGATCAGGTGCCTTTATAAGTTTTGTAATTTGTCCATTTCTTACAGATAGTATTTGTTATTGGGAAACGCACACCCAATTTTTGGGGAAGTTTTCCCGAGGGGGATGGAGTTGTTTGGGGGAATTTTCAGTGGGTAGTAAAATTTTTGGAATATTTTTTCTTTAGTGAAGATGTATTTTCTGAGGATACTTTCCTCAGAAAATAATGAGTGAAAAGTGAATTCGAGTGAAAAGTACCGAAGTTTTTTCGGTACACATGAAAGAAACACTGCATCGAAATCTCAAAGCCACTATTGAAAAAAAGGTTTGTGAGCTGTTGCTCACTCCGTGACAAAGGTTTAAACTTTAGTTTTTATGGGCTTAGGGAACTAAATCACAGTTTTTTGGAGTTTGGTAGCTAGGTTAGGCTAGATTAGGTTACATATTTAATATGTGCTATGCCTTACCCCCACCCCCTCCCCTAATGTGCAAATATATAAGCCAAATTTGTTTCTAAACTATTATATTTTCGTCCCATTTTATTTTAATTCATTAGAATTAACGACACTCCACTTCTCGCGTGTGTACCTAGATTCTAAACAAGTACCGTTGTTTCTTATGAAAAAGAAAGCACGAACTCGACAGCTGACAGTTAAAATTCGGGATTTGCAGGTTGCACAAAATATCTTCAAAGTTTTCCAATAAAAAATCCTATCTGTAAGCAGTGGACAAATTTTAAACTTAAAAAGGCCCTTAAACTTCTACAATAGAATCCTGTGAGTATTCTGCAGTTAGGGAGGGAGGGGGATATCTGAATTAGTGTATTTTAATGCCAAAACATCATAGTTCTAATTGAACCATCAGATAAATACAGAATTAGTTCTAAGTGAGAGACAAGGGGATTGCGGAAGTAAAAAACGATGTATAATCACCAGGGCCATAACCAGAATTTTTATTTTGGGGGGGATATGTTTTGTTTGAGGAGGGGACAAAAGAAACTTTAAAAAATGTATCTGGATTGCTTTTTGGTCTGCTTTCTGGGAATATTTCTGGTCTATGTTGTTATCATGAAATTAGAGTATCATTAAATCCCAAAATGAGCAGGATCTGTTACATATGGAAGGGGGACTGCCCTTCGTCATCTGCAACTCCACCATGTGATCACTGAAACTCTGGAGGATGCTGATTAGATCAGCAATTGGGAGCTCTAGTCCAGGGGCGGATCGATAGCAAAATCTTGGTGGGAGGGGTGGGGCAATGTGAAAAAAGCGCCAATGAGCAAAATCTTGGGGGGGGGGGGGCAATGTGACAAAGGGGCCAATAATTGACCAAATATACAAGTTTATTCTAAAGGAAGAGTGAAAAAAAACAGGGAAAGAGGACGCCAGAAAATCGGGGGGGGGGGGGGTGGTGGTTCACTTCAATAAACATTTTACACGGGGGAAAGTTTGCCTGAATTCATAAGCAAAATTTACTCATTTACCTCATGAGAAGTAATCCATGAAGAACTATCATCAGTAATAATTCTCTGCTGTAAAATTTTCCACACAAGAAACTTCCTGTTGGAGGGGAAGGACCTATGAAAAATTTTCAACATAGAGGTGATTTTTGGTATGAATTAAAAAACGATCATAAATAAAGTTAAAAACAAGTATTTTTTTCGAGTTAGATTATGTTCAGAAGAATTTTTCGTCCAGAATAGTGAACAAGATTTTTTTTTTGGGGGGGGGGATGGGCATTTGCAGTGAGCATGAACTTTTACGAGCTAAAATTCATGGGGGTACTATCTTGCGCGTGGGAACTTCCCTTGGGGGAGTTTTCCTTGGGGAAATTGCAATGAATGGGGAGGTATGTGTCCCGTTATTATTCGAAAAACGATCAAAAATTAAATTTTAAGAGAAACTATTTTTCAACTGAAAGCAAGGAGCAGCACTAAAACTTTAAAAAAAAGCAGAACTTAATATATTTGTGCGGTGCCTCCTCCTCAATACCCTGCTCTTTACGCTAAAGTTAAACCTTTTTTCCAAAGTCTTAAAAAGGGCCTCCTGAATCAAATTTCCCAGTTAATAGTGTATGACATGTGAAAGTTTGCTAAGCATTCCTGATTTTCAGGGCAAGTTTATTCAAATTTTTAATTAAGAACTACTTTTTAACCAACCCTCTAGATTAATAAAAAACCGTTTGCAAGAATTCTTATTGAAACAACCTGTTTTGGTTTTTTATTGGAACAACACAAACAGTGGAAAATATCCCCCACCCAAATTTTCATAAATTAGTGCTACCGGTCACTGATTTTCACTGTGAAGGACACATTAAAACCTGTATATGGGATAATCTGCAGTACCTGCAAATCAAGGAGGCACACTTGTGCCTCTATAAAGAGGCGACCCACCACAATGTTAAGCGATTTCAGGTCCTAGAGGTCGCAGAGAGATGGCGGTAATTGCATTTTGTAGCCCAAGCTCAAACTAAGAAACTTGCAAAATTTCATCCTCCTCCGACTTTATCTTCATGGGGTAAACTGGGCCGGAAGTTTCGACCCTCCCACCACAGCCCCCCTTTAACGTTGTCCGATTGGGCTGAAATTTAGAGGTTAAGCTTTCCTAGGGCCGGGAGCTTATCCTCGAAATTTCAGCTCAATCCGATCACTCCTTCCCTGTTTTCAAAAAACCAAATATAGCCACTTAAAATTCATCATTTCTTTTTTTTTTCTTAGCCACGCCTACAGGCCACAGTTGGCAACTGATCCGGGTGAATGAGGAATCATTCGAAGCAGAATTCGACCTGTTAGGGCCTTTTGATATTTTCAGACCGAAAAAATTATCCCCCGAATTTACATTTACGAAAAACCTCGTTTTCCTATAATAGCCCATGTTAATTTTTCCCACCACAACCCCCCTTTAACGTTGTCTGAAAAGAGCGTAAAGAGCGAGGCGTTGAGGAGGGCACAGCCCCTTTCATATACGGAATAATTTCTGTTCGTTTTAAGATTTAATGTCGCTCCTTACTTTCAGTTTAAAGAATTTTTTTTTATTTAAAGGCTGCGAAAGCGGGGGTTTGGGGGGCGGCAGTCCCCCAACTGTGCCTCCTAATCCCTGTACGTTTTAAGGTTCGACCTTGTTACTCAGCTTCTTTAACTCTTTAGAAAACGTAGTTTTTTTCAAATAATATTTATCTAGACCTGTGAACGTTTGACACATCCAAAATTAGACTTCAAAATAGCACATAAAGATAAGAGATTCGCGTCTCATATGCCATCTTCTATTCAAAGTACAAGCTCCATAACTCGTAATTAGCAGACCCATATATACGATGGATATGTCTTTGTAGCCTTGCCAAAAGCCAAAACAAGAGACATTCAAGTTTTGTGACAGAAACCAGTTTTTGATATAGTGCCTAAACGTGCCGCATTTCCATAGAGTCGTTTTTGGTTTAAAATTGGCATGTCATTACCTTCGTATTAGTTTTACCAAACAAAACAGGTCTTGTGACGTCAGCTCTTAAACATGCCCCTTTTCGACAAGAATTCATTTTTGTTTTGAAGCGGCCAGGCCGCATTAAACCTGTTTCAAACATGCCACAAAGCGGCTGATCCTGTTTTCGACCGACCCGCTGCTGCGGACTATACAGCAAATGAGAATGCACACTAGAATCGAAAGCACGAGAGACATCATGAGACGCAAGGACGAAAAACTCGCCACTATTCTTTATATCCATCAGAACGTTGGCAAGTATATAATGCACGTGTTCCCGATTATAGCCTTCCTTAAATCCAAATTGGTTTTCCGGAGTTGAACAAGCCTTATTTATGTCCTTAATCACTAGTAACTCCATCAATTTACCCAGAACAGAAGAAACTGTTATAGGCCTATAGGAACAACATTGCCGGCTATCTTTATCTTTTTTCGGAACCGGAGTCAATGTACCGACACAAAAAGAATCGGGGACAATACCAGAATTAAAAAATATTTGGTAAAACAAATGTAGATGCTGGAGCAGCTTATCACTTGCATGTAATAAATGAAAACCACATATTTGATCATAACCACACGAGAGCTTTTTTCGAAGGTAAATGATATCACTATAAATATCAGAGGCCGTAACTACAAAACAAATTTCTGATTCAGTATCAACTAAACTATCGACAAGTAGTGATTCATAGAGGGTTTTTAACACTGGATCAGGTGGAGAAAATTCGCTGGTGAAATAGTTGATCCAGTCACTCTCACTTGGAAGCTCTGAAGGGATACCTTTTGACTTATTTCTCCCAATCAATCCCCGAATTTTATTTGGGTTAGTTGCTAGACGCTCGCTTCTGCAGTCAATAATCTTAGCTTTGTGATTGGCAAGAAACTTAGCAAAACGACGTTTGGTATATAATCGTATGTCATTAACGGCACCCGATTTTGGCCGATCGCAATCATTCCATATTTAGTGCCAAAACTTTGAAGATTTGCATTTTTGCTGTAAAGCCGGATTTATGGACCAGCCAGTTATTTCTGAACCCGAACGAATTTTACGTACGGGAACGGGACAACGCTGAGCCCAACGCATTGCATGTGTGATTTCACTACAGTAAATGTTGATTAGAATTTTTTTCTCCGACTCAATGATGTCTGAGGATTGTATCAGCAGTTGGAAAGGGATGTTAATTTTATCGAGTATGGCATCAAGCTCTGCTTTATATACAGAAATGTCGGAACCCTTGATCCCAGTTTGTTCAGATAAATGTCCCTCCCAGATTCATTTCTTTTGACCCCTTAATTATTTTCCTTCCCCGAGTAATAAATATTAATTTTCCTTTTATTTTGTGACGCCATTTTGGGCCCTCTTAATTGCGTACGTGCTTAATAGACCACGAGGTAAGAAATTGCGCAGTTAGGGAGGTTGACCAGTAAATTAGTAAGTCCTAGGATTGGCTGGAAAGATTCCTTTACCACCCTCGTATCCCATGTGGCAGCACGCGGCTAGCGGAGCGGGCTGGGAGAAAGAGTCCTTTTGAAAAATCAGTTCTTTTATACAACGTGTAGTGAATACAGTAAGATTTGTTTTTATGTACTCTTTTAACTTTTCAGCTTAGGTCGAGTCTAAAAGAGATAGTTAGAAATCTTATCGGTAAACTTTGGCTTTAAATGTGGCCATAGACCAACCGATCACGTTCGTATATACGGAACCGTTGGAGTAACCGCGAAAATCCCACTAATTTGGGGCCGACGAGGGATCTCTTCCTCCAGTAAGTGGCATAGCAACTCTTTGCGCCATTTTTGCCTTTAAAAGTGGTGACCCACGCACGTTAAACATCCAATAAGTGGTGGCAGCAATTTAAGGTCCTATCAGTAAATCTGATAATAAAAGAATTCCGCGCTTTTGAAGAGACGGGTTAATTTGGCCTAGAAAGTAGCCTATTGTGGGTACATATATGAAAATCGCAAAGAGAAAGTTTTTATCTGAGCTGTGCCTAGTCGGATAATAATAGGTAATAAAATTTAAGAATCAATAAATCACGAAAATAATTAACTTGTAAGACAAGGGAGGCTGCGCCACCCACGGATAATCAACAAATTAAAAGGAAATAATTTTTCACGAAAGGATAAAAAGAGACATTGATAAAAGGATTTTCATTTGAATGAAAGACGTTAAATAAACCTTGAAATAATGGCGGACAAACGAAGAATTCAGACAAGATCTACCGCGGTAAAACAAAAATCGGATTCAGACACACAATTGTATGCGACTCCCACTGGAAATACCCTAAGAAAAACACCATCAGATAGAACCATATATCACTCAACAGATGAAATAGACATTTCTGAGACATGTGAAGAGGATATCTTCAAACCAAAATCAGTAATAGAGCGATCCCCCGTACGAACCAGAGAAGAAGAGAAAAGTCTAAAACAAATGCAGAAAGAATTACTCGCTGATAGAGAAACCCGAACAAAAGAAACAGTAGCGATAATACATGAGGAAAAATCATTACATGAAAGAACGGGTATAACTAAAATAACTCACCCTTCAGAGAAGGTACAAAAAGTAGGGGAGCTGCGGGGAGAAGAAAATATTATACAACGAGCAGACTTAGAAAATGAATTAAGAGAATATAAAGACAGTGAGATTCAAAGTAGGCCAAGTAGCAGGAGTAGTTGAAGTTCAATTTCCAGCAGGAGCTCACGAAAAAGCACTAAAATGGATATGACACAACAACTTTTAAATTTCATAGAGAATGAAAGATTAGCCAGAGTACGAAAAGAGGAGGAAGATAGAGAACAAAGAGAAAGAGATAGAATAGCTAGAGAAAAAGGAAGAGGCTGATAGGACAGCCAGAGAAAAAAAGGAAGAGGCTGATAGGATAGCCAGAGAAAAAAAGGAAGAGGCTGATAGGATAGCCAGAGAAAAAAAGGAAGAGGCTGATAGGATAGCCAGAGAAAAAAAAGGAGGAGGCAGACAGAGAGGAAAGAAAATACATAATTGAAATGATTGCAGGGAGAAATTACCAAGAGCCTCAGAAATCGTCTACAATAGAGATAATGCAGGCAGTAAACCTTCAACCAATGAAAGAAAATGAAGATGTACATTTATACATACACAATTTTGAAAAAACGGCGGAATTAAGCGGATTACCGAGAGAAAATTGGGTGACAAGAATACAACCCCTCCTTAACTACAAAGCACAACTTGCATATAAAGCATTACGAATGGACTACTCAAAAGATTTGGAAAGACTAAAACAAGCCATTTTTGAAAAATTTCAACTCTTCCCCGAGCACTTTCAAAGAAGGTTTAGATGCGAAAGAAAACGAGACAACGAAACTTATAAAGAACACGGGTACAAATTGAAAGATATGTGTTTAAAATGGCTAGAGATAGAAAACTATACAATATTAGAAGACCCGGAAGAAATAAAAGATAAGATAACGGGAATAGTGAATGAAAACAGCGATGGAACAATTATTAGAAAATACCCATCCAAATATGAGAATGTACTTAAAAGAGAAAAACCCACAAACAATTGAAGAAATGTCCAAATTGGCAGACAGGCACACTGAAATTAGGGGGGAGGCATTCCCACAAAGAACAAGGTTAGGAGGAAATGGTAGAAAAGAATACCCGTACACAGAAAATAAAAAGAATGCTAGCCAAATATGGCAAACACAAGAAGAAGTTACATGCTACCACTGTAACTTGGGCGGCCACTATAGCACCAATTGCCCAAACAAAGACGGTAGAAAATACGGCCAAAATCAGGAACAGTATGACGTTACCTGTTATAACTGTAATAAACGAGGACATTATGCCTCAGATTGCCGAAGCGCGAAAAAAAAATTACGACAATAATTACAGAACAAGGGAAGATGGGGCAAACAGAAGACAGGACAATCCGAGAAATGATCGATCCCGAGAGAATTGGAAAAAGTCTGAAACGTATAAGAGAACCGCATGAGTTAAAAGCCCGGAGAATATGAAAACTTGCGCATTTGCAGAATCACACAAAGTATGTGGCGAACTAAATGGTAAATCGGTAGAAATAGCTATTGATTCCTGCAGCGACCATACCTATTTACGGGAAGACTTGATACAGAAAACCGACATAAATTACAAAAATAAAGTGGCATCGCTATGCTACTATGGAGCAGAACATAAATGTCCGACAGCTCAGGTCATAATAGAATCAGCCAATAAAGAAGGAAATACGGTTAAAAAGGAATTAAAAGTAGGGGTTGTACCTACTCTTGCAGTAGACGTTTTATTAGGGGGAGATTTCGGAAATATCGAAAACTTCCTTGCACTAAAAGCAACCTCCATGATAAAAAGAGTAAATGTGGTTACACGAAGTCAAGAAAAAAATAAAAGGGAGGCTGTGCCGCCCATTAATGAAAATGTTGGTCAAAATATACAAAACCCATTTCAGTTTAACGACGAGATATTCATAAAAAATACAAAACCGAGAAAACCTAAAAGCAAAAGAAGGGCGGATAAAAAGGAATATAACCAAAAACAAGAGGAATTATTGAATGTAGAAAAAGAACCAGAAAAGACCAAAGAGGAACTAACCGAAACGCTCGGAATAACTTCCGAAAAATTCGCAGAATTACAAACAAATGATAGAGATTGCAAAAAAATAAAAGTAGCACTAACGAATCAAAAGAATCCACAATCTAAACAGTTCTCCAGTAATGGAAATCTACTTTACAAAATAATGGAGACCGGGGAAAACGCTAAAAAACTACAACTTTTGGTACCACATGAATTAAAGAAAGCGGTAATAAAGTTGGCTCACTCAAGCCCAACGGGGGGACACATGGGATCCCAAAGAACAAGACATAGAGTCTTGCAGCGTTTTTGGTGGAAAGGATTAAAAAAAGATGTTTTCAACTTTTGTAAAAGATGCAAAGACTGTCAATTAGTCGCATACAAAAAACCAAATGAAACAGTTCCAATGAAAAAAATGCCCATTTTCGGCAAACCATTTGAGAGAATTTCAATGGACATTGTAGGTCCACTTCCGAAGTTTAGCGCGGGAAACAGATTCATTTTAGTTATTAATAATCTGGCTACGAGATACCCAGAAGCTATCCCAATGCGAACAGTAAAATCACCAAAAATCGCAGAAGAATTAGCGAAATATGTCTCGCGTCACGGAATCCCGAAGGAAATTTTAACAGATAATGGAACCAATTTTATATCGACATACATCCGAAAATTATACGAAATTCTCGGTATTAAACAAGTATTAACTACTCCATTCCATCCTCAGACAAATGGAGTGACAGAAAGATTTAACGGAACCCTAATTAGTATGTTGAGACGTTTTGTAAGATACGATGTAAACCAATGGGACAAAATGCTTCCTTATGTCCTTTTTGCATACAGAGAAACTCCACACCAGCTACAGGGTTCTCGCCATTTGAACTACTATATGGGACAAACCCAAGGGGGGGGGGGTGTTAGACATTTTAAAGGAATCATGGGAGAATGAGGAGAAAAATGAAGAAACAGTGATAACCCACTTGCTATCACTACGAGAAAAACTGCATAAATACCATGAAATTGCAAAGCAAGCACAGGGGAAATATGCAGACAAAACGAAAACATGGTACGATAAATCCGCCCGAATGTGCGAATTCAAGGAAGGGGAGGAAGTCCTCATTTTATTACCGGACGGAAATAATAAATTGGAAGTAAGATGGAAGGGACCGTTTAAGGCGAAGAAGAAAATGAATGATGTAAATTATATGATAGAATTAGATGGAGCAAGAAAAAAGGAAGAAGTTTACCATGTGAATTTACTGAGGAAATTTAACAAGGAAAATGAAAAAGAAAACCTCAAGGATCCGCAAAAGCACTGTCTCATGATTTCGACATCAGAATATGACGAGGGAAGTGCCCCTTTAGGTACAATAGACCCGACAGAAACACATTTAAACGCCATTGAAAGGGTTTCGGCAGAAACATATCTGAGCCAAGCTCAGAAATCCCAATTAAATAAGTTATTCACGGAATTTGCAGACGTATTAACAGAAAAAATTGGAAAAACAGAAAATGTAGTACATAAGATACTATTAAAGGACAAAAAACCAATAAAACAATACCCGCACCGAATACCGGAAGCAAAAAGAAAAGAAATGAAAAAATAAATTGACCGAATGCTCGAGTTAGGGGTGATAGAACCATCAAATTCAGAATATGCAGCACCAGTCGTATTAGTCCCAAAGAAAGATAGCTCTATTAGATTTTGCGTAGACTACAGAAAACTGAATAATATTTCCGAATCAGACGCGTACCCAATACCAAGAATGGATGAAATTATTGAATCAATTGGGTCCGCAATTACATTTATATCAATTTTAGACTTGAGAAGGGGATATTGGCAAGTAAAAATAGACCCAGATGATTCAGCCAAAACTGCCTTTATTACTCCATTTGGGTTGTACCAATTTAGATACATGCCATTTGGACTAAAAGGGACACCAGCAACATTCCAAAGGCTAGTAGATTATATTTTAAATTCCTTATCATATACAAGAGCCTACTTGGATGAATTATAGTATTTTCGAACTCGTTCAATGAACATCTAATCCATATGGAACAAGTATTAACCAGGCTGAGGAGAGCAGGACTAACTTTGAATGTAGAAAAATGTAAATTAGTACAGACACAGACAGAATACCTAGGACACAAAATAGGAAACGGTATAATAGCCCCATTAAGGGAAAAAACAGAAAAAATTGGAAAAGCAGCAGTTCCGACCACAAAGAAAAAAATTTGGTCATTTTTGGGGTTAGCAGGATATTATCAAAAATTCATACCAAATTTTGCAACGATTGCTACACCTTTGACGGAGTTAACAAGGAAAGGGGCTGTAGACCCCGTTAAATGGTCACAAATTGAACAAAATGCATTTGATACACTGAAAGATGCTCTTTGTAGCGAGAGGATACTGAGAAATCCAGATTTTTCCTTACCATTTGTGCTACAAACTGACAGTTCAGATTACGGATTAGGGGCAGTTTTATCCCAAAATTTTGAAGATGGGGAACATCCAGTCACATTTATATCCAGAAAATTATCAAAAGCAGAATTAAATTATAGCACAATTGAAAAAGAATGTCTTGCGATAGTTTATGCGGTCAAAAAACTGGACTATTATGTATATGGACGAAAATTTACAATAGTGACAGATCACAACCCATTGAAATGGCTAAATATAATGAAGCCAGATAACCAACGATTAGCACGGTGGGCCCTGTGCCTACAAGAATACGACTTCGAAATAAAGTCAAGACCAGGGACAGATAACGGGAACGCTGACGGCATGCCCCGATTGGAATAAAGAGATATATAAATAATAGGGAGAAAAATAAAATGTTGGATGGGCTGTGCTCTTGAAAACATAGACAATAGGGGGGGGGGGGGAAGAGGGCAAAGGCCCATGGGTAATAAAACAAGATGGTTACAATATAGAGAGGAATGACCTACAACGGGTTGGGGGAAAGTCGGGAGATATTAAATGTCGAGTCGGATTGGAAAAATTTGGAAATGAATCTGAGATTAGTATTATCAATTCAAAAGATATATCGATCCTTTATGAGGGGGAGGAATCCCTTGGGGAAGATCCCCTGCGGGAAGACGCGAAAGATAGCCCTTTTTCCTCAATGCACAACTGGCGGGCAAGTTGTGATCCCTTTACCGAGATTTTGCCTTTCTGATCTGGAGTCCTTGGGGGATACTCTCTCCCAGTCACTTCATACTTCACCCAAATCTTTGTCCAAAAACTCTATTCATAGTTATTATTCTTCATGGGAACCGACAATTATTTCCGGCAAATTGTATTCAGTGGGAGATGTACCCAAATTTCATTTTCAACTAGCATCAACGCATATTTTGCATTTGATTATCCCAGGTGAAAGAACCCAGAAAAAATGGCGATTCATGGTTCGCTCAAAATTTTACTTCATTCCCAGTGCCCTTATCTTTTTCACAGGCCTTTGCATTTTCGGCCTTAGACTATTTGAAATTATGCCAAGGGGCAATTTACTTTTTTTTTAGATGTGGGGTTGTTTCCACAGATGGAAATTAAGAGGCTAGTGCAGCCAAATTGTTCACGATGGCTGGCATCATAATATGTGCCAGAAACTGATTCTCTGCTCCTCTCAAATGTAAATTCGTGAGAGCAAGAAAAGTTTTGTTTTTGATTGTGCTGTGCACAATGAATTTCTACGAATCTTGGGGACTCCAACTTTGAAAACCAAATGCGAATGTTAGACGATCTAGACCATGGTGGTCCTACAGTAGAGATGTGTCGAGGACGACCGATCCAGAGCCAAGCGGAGGAAGCACAGGCATTGGTAGAAGAGAAGATAAACAAGTTTAGTGATTTTAAGTTTGGTGTTATGTATTTTATGTCTGAGTTTCCAGTCAATCCACCGGAGATGCGGGCCATTTATCTTAGGAGGGAGGTGTTGGAACCCTTGGTCCCAGTTTGTTCAGATAAATGTCCCTCCCAGATTCATTTCTTTTGGCTCCTTAATTATTTTCCTTCCCCGAGTAATAAATATTAATTTTCCTTTTATTTTGTGACGCCATTTTGGGCCCTCTTAATTGCGTACGTGCTTAATAGACCACGAGGTAAGAAATTGCTCAGTTATGGAGGTTGAACAGTAAATTAGTAAGTCCTAGGATTGGCTGGAAAGATTCATTTACCACCCTCGTACCCCATGTCGCAGCACGCGGCTAGCGGAGTGGGCTGGGAGAAAGAGTCCTTTTGAAAAATCAGTTCTTTTACACAACGTGTAGTGAATACAGTAAGATTTGTTTTTATGTACTCTTTTAACTTTTCAGCTTAGGTCGAGTCTAAAAGAGATAGTTAGAAATCTTATCGGTAAACTTTGGCTTTAAATGTGGCCATAGACCATCCGATCACGTTAGTATATACGGAACCGTTGGAGTAACCGCGGAAATCCCACTAATTTGGGGTGGGTCGACGAGGGATCTCCCCCTCCAGTAAGTGGCATAGCAACTCTTTGCGCCATTTTTGCCTTTAAAAGTGGTGACCCACGCACGTTAAACATCCAATAAGCAACATTGATTTTTTTCCAGTCACATTTGAATTTCAACTTCCGT